>OZ038480.1:38586585-38734085 GCA_964036315.1 Acanthosepion esculentum | reverse complement strand
TGTCAACAGGTGTAGGAGGACGACAAATCTGGATTGATATATTGTTTGGAAATCATCTGACACAGTATATAAATCAGGTCTCTGTATTCGGCTCTTCCAATAAGTGTAGTTGTTTCTTCATAAGACTTCCCTAGTATAACCAATCAAATCTGGGAATTTAGTAGTTGTACCTCAAACATCGAAACCGATAGGAGAGTCAAGTATATATATATATATATATATATATATATATATATATAGAGAGAGAGAGAGAGAGAGAGAGAGAGAGAGAGAGAGAGCGATAGATATAGATATACATATATATATATATATAGAGAGAGAGAGAGCGATAGATATAGATATACATATATATATAGAGAGAGAGAGAGCGATAGATATAGATATACATATATAGATAGACAGATAGATATTATTGAATAAGGTTATAACGGTTGGAATATATTTGCACCTGAAGATTGGATGAACTCCATGAAAATCCAAGTTGTACAATCGACGTGCAATATTATGCACATTTACTAATAATTACTTATAACTCACGGCATAACATTGAGCAGTCTCTCTCTCCCTCTCTCTTTCTCTACATATATATATATATAATATATATATATATATATGTATATATATATATATATATATATATATATATATATATGTATATATATTTATATATATGTATATATATTTATATATATATATATATATATATATATATATATATGTATATATATTTATATATATATATATATATATTCATATATATATATATATATATATATATTAGCAGAGGAAGAAATATATTCATACGTACGTGCAAGTATATGTAGGTATAGGCAAAGTTTTTATCCTACAGCTACCTTTATATATATATATATATATATGTATATATATATATATATATATATATATATATATATATATATATATATATATATATATATATATATATATATAAAGGTAGCTGTAGGATAAAAACTTTATATATATATATAGATATATATATATATATAGATATATTAGTATTAATATTTTAGTAGAATTTTTTTTTTTCATTTGTTCGACAATTTTTCTAGTTTCCTTGCAGAGATTGAAAAGAAATTAAGCAATGTCTTGGGAAATCTTTGGCATTCATAAGCAATTATGAATATTTTTTTTACCGATTATTAGTTTTTCTAGAGATAGGTATTTTGTCCCTCCGTGAGATTTCATGTACCGAGTCATTCAATCAATGAAACACTGTTGCTCCAATAGATCTAATGTACAGAGTGCATAAAAATGCCACGTGATTTTTACGCTGTCACTTAATTAATTAATTTGCCATTTGTATCAATGTATTCACAATGCTATAGATGAATGGAAGTCATGATTAGTCATCCATTTAATGATATATTAATTAATAGTATATAATGATATATTAATTAATAGTATATAATAAAAGAATTAACATGACTGACTAACCAGAATTTTGACACTACATCTTTAAAAACATGGCAGCATGTATAATGGGTTATACAATCGCACTAATTTAATCGCACTATATATATATATATATATCCATATATATATATATATATATATATATATATATATATATATATATATATATATATATATATATGGATAAAATAAATGAATATATATATATTTAAAAGTGAACATAGAAGTCAACACTTAGAGGCAACAGTCTCTTTCATGCTAGTGCAATCGTCAGTGCAGAATTGTCTGACGATTGCACTAGCATGAAACAGAGTGTCGCCTCTAAGTGTTGAATTCTATGTTCACTTTTATATTTACACACGCTCTATCTCTGATATTGAGCCATTGATCTCATAAATATAGCACACTTTAAGACTATATTTCATCATATATATATATATATATATATATATATATATATATATATATATGTAAAATGAGAAATGTATATATGTAAAATGAGAAATGGAGTATAATTTTGCTGTTCGTAACATTTAATTTAAAAGGAGGCCCGATACAAAATAGAGCTAAATATTAACGCACACACACACACACACACACACACACACACACACACACACACACACACACACACACACACACAAACACACACACACACACACAAACACACACAAAAAAAAACACACACACACATATATATATATATATGTATGTATATATTAATATATATGTATGTATATATATATATATGTGTATATATATATATATATATATATACATGCATACATATATATATATATATATATATATATATATATATATATATATATATATATATATAAATATGAAGAATATAGAAGTATTAATAAATATAAATACTATCCCTCAGTGCTAGCTCGACTCGGAGTTTCATGAACAACGCAATCTTCAGGTGGTGAGTATGGTCTGACCATTATGTTATTTGAATTTTAATAATAAATCCTGTTATTGCATTGTTGTTGCATATATATATATTAATAAAAAAACAAAACAAGCATTAATTTGCATTCAAAATAAACCGTAATTTACATTAAAAATTAATCAGTATTGACGTATTTAAGGAGATATTTAAGTATATGCCTACATGTAAGCATCAATTTCATTCTCTTGTTTAGATAGCTAGGCTTTTAAGCTTTAAGCTTTTTAGCCAATTTTTCAAGACATAAGATTTGTGGTTTGCTATAATACCCCAGTTTATAAAACGGGAACTACCATTATTTGGAATTGCCATGAAAATTTAGAGAGAGAGAGAATAGTCTTGTTTCTGTGTTTTAGCGTACCTAAATTCCTTCGATGATGGCAGAAATGAAATAACCAAGGATTGTCAGTGGAATCAAAATAAAATTTAACATCGCTACCAGAATGTATGCTCGTTTGATATACAATATTAGCAGTCATATATTGATCATTTAAGGGACATATAATATATATATATATATATATATATATATATATATATATATATATATATACCCACACATATATATATACCCACACACACACATACACATATATATATACCCATACACACACACTCATATATATATATATATATATATATATATATATATATATATATATATATATATATATATATACCCACACACACATATATATATATATACCCACACACACACACATATATATATATACACACACACACACACACATATATATATATACCCACACACATACATATATATATATATATATATATATATATATATATATATATTTACACCCCACACACACACACACATATATATATATATATATATATATATATATATATATATATATATATATATATATATATATATAATTTGCGTAGAAATAATTGTTGTATTCTGCTACCGTATATATCATTCAAGTCATTTTCCAAGGTTGCATGTTCAAAATTAAACTCTCTATATGACTTCGTTTCAGATCTATCTATATTTCCGAGATGAGCTATTCTGTACATTGGCCTTCTTCAGGTGGTTGGAATGTCGAACTGAACACTTTATTTCTCTCGCTGGAGTAGATTGTAGACTTTTGTAGTTCCACGTGCCATGTCTAATGGATGTCAATCATCAGTCATCTCCTGTTAATTACCATCTCTAATTTCTACAACGCCTTAACTCGGTATTGAACTCACAGTTTTTGGGTTCTGTCATTGGATCTAACTAACACCTTTATCCACTGTGCCATGTGTCCTTGAGGATATCTGTGTATTATAAACCTAATCTCTTCAGCAATCCTTTTTAACAGTGCTCATATTGCAATTTTTGCAGTTATTATTACATATTTTTACCAGAGCTCATATTGCAATTTTCGTTGTTTTTATTGCTTTTCTCTTGCACCCTTATTACTGTTTCCCATATTGTATTCATTTCTATGCTTGGTCGGCTCAGGAGACTTTTTAGACATGGCAGATGGAACTAGAACAATATACCCCAGCGAGCGAAATAAAGGGTTCAGTTCGATATTCCAATCTCCTGAAGAAGGCCAGAACGTACAACGGTCGAAACGTTGTGCTAAATATGGTGACAAAGATGAGGATGATAGTCGGAGCCATGTAAATTCGCTTCTGATATCCATAAATATACTCATTCCCGTTTTTGTTTTAGGCGTCAGCCTAAAGATTTATTTTATGTGTTAAAAGTTCGCAGTGTTTTCATTTAGTATATTGAAGTTTAAACTCCAGTAAAAATATATAATTGTAAAATTAATTGAATTGTCATGTGACGACAATATTTGTATAATAGAGCAATTCAGGTTGTTAGAATCTAGGTTTCACCTTCAAAAAATGGAAATATATATTTTTCAGGCTTCAAATGTTATTAAACTTCTGTACATTTACTCCACCTGAATTGAAATGGTGCAACGTATCTTTAATATCAAATGATTTCTGAAAGCATTCTTTTAAAAATTGAGGAAATATATTGTTATATGAGGTTTCGCTAAATTAGAAGAGAAAATTCTTCCTTTTTGGAATACAAGATTAAATTTCAAAGTGGATCATCCACATTGAAACATTTCAATGTATTTCAATAATAGTAACATTTCAATAATATAGCTAAATTAATTTCTCTATACGGGATCAAATACATTTACTCTTCGGGGGGACGGCTATTGAAAAACATTTTCCGTTTCATTTTCATAATCATTTGTATTACTTTTTTGTGACATAGATTCTTGCTTTTCTTGTTAAGTATTGCATGTATTCTAACTATATTAATTGACCATTACTTAGCTTTTCCCAAAGAGTTGTGCTCACACAGACGCATTGTGTGTGTGCGCGCGTACACACACACACACACACACACACACACACACACACACACACACACACACATATATAGATAGGTAGCTGGATGGATATATATATAACGCAAGGCCGCAATTTTCTACGGATTTGCACCAAAATGTACATGCACATGCTCCAAGTTAGCAAAAAAGCCAAGACCGACTTTGCATTTCCAAACTCCCATCGATAGTGGAAATAATCGATTTTTTCATGCTTCTACGGCAGGTTTCATGTAGTTTGCGGCCATTTTCTACTGGCCAGAGTGAGAGCCTATAATTGCCTGCCAGGAATAGGCAAGAAGATTCTATTGGCCAGCGGGAGAGCCAACAGCTGACTGACACGAATGTTAACTAGCATGCAAAAAAAATATCGATAGCTGCATTCGTCACAAGTGGGAAAAATTTAAATCTGCATGGCACTTTACTGGCGTTGATTTTGATTCCGCAGAACTGGGTTGGATGTGAAAAAGAATTTGTTGTTAACATTCTTTTTTCATTCAGTTTTTTAGGTTACGGGTCCTTTTTTAAAGCTGATCGTTTTGTGTTCATTTTGCTTAGTTCTTTTTTCGCAACAGATATAATGTTTAGTATAGAGCTTAGAAAAAATTCGCAGTGTGAGATAGGCAAGAAGTTAGGCATGTAGCAAATTCAGCACGGCAAAGGGCACTCCTTTAAAGGCAAAGAAGGGCAAAAATATTTGAAGTCAAGTGATAGCGATTGCAGTATGAGTCGCACGATTTTTGAATCAAGCACGGGCAACGCCAGGTCATGCTACTAGTACATATATATATATATATATATATATATAAACACTGCGTCTATTCTCATTTACAGTGTGAGTGATTTTGGAGGAACAACCAATATATATATATATATATATATATATATATGTGTGTGTGTGTGTGTGTGTGTGTGCGTGTGTAAAAGACAATAGAAAAACTGCAATGGTAGTGGACGTGTTTCGTCCAATATGGACTTTTTCAAGGCAAAAACGAAATGAATTTACTAAACAATGTAACTAATAATAAAAAAATAAAAAATCTCCTACGTAATTTTCCGTTGACAGTATGAAGATAGCGTTATCTAAATTCTTCCTGTTGCTAAGGAATTTTCGTTTTGTTATTATTATTTACTTTGTTTACTAAATTTATGTCGCTTTTGCCTTCGTCGGCTACCATTACATTTTTACTATTGTCTTTTACATTTATAAATATTGTCTTTTTTTTCAGGTTAACTCTGAGAATTTTATATATATATATATATATATATATATATATATATACATATATATAAATATATATATATATATATATATTAAACATGTTGTTTTGAATGTTAGAGACAACATCGTCCTGCATATTTTCTTTTGAATTTTCTCATATTTTCTAATGAGACTTTTTATTTGAAAATGATATCGAAATAAATATTGTCCGTACGATAACCTAGTACAGTATTTACATTATTCGGACTATTGTCCTCATCTTTGTCGCCATATTTGTCACAACGTTTCGGCCGTTGTACGCTCCGGCCTTCTTCAGGTGGTTGGAATTTCGAACCGAACCATTTATTTCGATCACTGGGGTAGACTGTTCTAGTTCCACGAGCCATCTTTGATGGATGTCAGTTATCAGTTATCTCCTGGTAATTTTCCCTCTGAAAGTTCTCCACTGCCTGAACCGGGTATTGAACTGACACTCTTTGGGTCTGTTACTGGATCTAACCAACTCCTTTATCCACCGTACCATGTGTCCTCAAGGAGATAACTGATAACTGACATCCATCAAACATGGCTCGTGGAACTAGAACAGTCAACCCCAGTGATCGAAATAAAGGGTTCGTTCGAAATTCCAACCACCTGAAGAAGGCCGGAGCGTACAACGGCCGAAACGTTGTGACAAATATGGCGACAAAGATGAGGACAATAGTCCGAATAATGTAAATACTGTACATAATACCTCATCTCAGAAATATAGACAGATAACCTAGTACTTTCGAACATCATTGTTCATCTTCAGGGTCAAAATTTTTTTTAGTCAAAATATTTTTAAAACATTTGCCAATTGTCTTGTAGCGTAATCATGTTATTATTTATTTGCATTTTAAAATACAAAATGTGCCACAAGGGCTAAAAATGGGGAGGGGGAAAAGACTGGTCTTCTCTAGTCCTACCTGAAAACTATCTAGTCTCATTCGTATATTGTATAGAAATATAGAAATATTGTATAGAAATAATCGTATAGATTACAATATTTCTGGAAACATCCTACAATGTTTATAATATATTTAAATTTTATAACGTAATCTTCGATCTTTTGGCTTGTATAATAACAAATCTTTTTCACGCTGTCACATGATAAAAGTCTTCGCCATGCACGTGATAACATCATCGCGTCTTTTGAAATTAAAAGGATTTTAACGTTTATTTAGTTTGTAAAAAAGTAGCAACATGATCACTCGGAAAAAGAGGCACTTGCCCACCCAGGATTTTACCGACAATGGATCTTACCAACACTCTCCTGAAGAGGAGAAAAATGGCCAATTGCCTCCCTCAGAGGCTTCTATTACCGACCAAAGGCTGCTTAATTATGAGGCAACCATAACAGACCCCTTGCTTTCCGATGAGAAGGCATCCGCACCAGACCAGATAGCTACAAAAGAAGCAGTGACCGAAGATTTACCCTATGTCTGGAAGACCCCACCCACATGTATTTTCAACTTACAAGAATTCCTGGAAAGGGCCGAGAGTTACGCCCATCTTATTAAAGATGGCGGCTTGTCGGTTGAACCCCAGGAAGTTGACAAATATAAAGAAAGAACAGTGTCCGTGTTTGTGGTGGATAAGCGCCTACGTAAGGTATGCCGATCCACAAAGGATAACGTTTTGAAGTTTCTGACTTCCTTTGGATTTATGCCTCAACAGATCATCCGAGGTCTTAAACCCTTTATGTGGGACGTACTGCTGCCCACGTCCGACGACTGTATTTCGATGGTGAACAAGGAGTTGATCACAAAAGACCAGATCCTCCGCACCGAATACAAGGACATGAGAAAGACCAGAGTGGCAGTTTTCGAAGTCCCAGCTCACGTCAAGGGAGAGGCGGTGGCTGCATATTTCCAGCAGTTTGGCCAAATAATAAGTGTGTACTCGGACCGCAAGTTAGGGGAATGGAGCTTCAACATCATGCTCACGGAGCAGGCCTTCGGATCCATTCCCTACTGTTTAGATATTGATGGAAGGGCCATACCCTTGATTGTGACTGGTAGAAAACCGACCTGTTGGAAGTGTGGCAAGCCTGGTCATCTGGCGCATTCCTGTCCTAACAAAGCGACATCTGTAATTAAGCCTGCCTCGGACAAAACCCCTTCTCAGCAATCCGCCGTTAAGCTAGCAATTGAAACTAGTGTCCCTCTCTCTAAGGAAAAGACAGGGGATTGGCAGGTAGTCGTCAAGAATAGAGGGAAGGAGCAAACATCATCCACTACTTCACCTAGGGCTTTTGCGTCCACAGACATGGACACTCCCACCCCTCGCAGCCGTACGGGTGATACTTCGGTCACTGAACCATGGTCTGTAATCGAGCCGTCCTTTGATAAAATACAGCAGATAAAGAAGCTAAAGGTTCAGTTGAAGGAGTCAACAGCTGCAACAACATCATCATCTTCGACTCCGGCTTCACCAGCGCGAAAATCATTATCGATATCCTCATTGACAGACTCTTTGCGCCCCTCATCCTCTGCCCAATCTTCCCCGTCCAAGGTGAAAAAACACCCCAATGATTGCACGAGAGCTCTCTCTTTCTCTCCGGAAAAGCGGACTGAAAATCCCTTGATTGAGAGCAAAACGCCTGTAAAAAAAGAAAGCGTTACGCCCGGGAAGAGGCCGAGGAGTCCATCAGAAGAAGCCGGCGGGAAAAAGAGGAAAGCAAAGCTGGCCTATAACTCGGGGAAGAATGTGTGCCGCGTCACAGCAGAAAGTGAGGAGAAGGCAAAAGACTTTGCCAAGAGGACTAGCAAATTGAAAGTCCTCTTGGCCATGAGGAAATGCGGCGACAGGGATTTGGACGATCCCACAAACTTTCCGAAGGCGAAAATGGTCCTAACTGTCGTTCGCATCGGGACCGGATCGCGACACGTCTGGGGTATGATCGAGGAGGCGAGAAAGAGCTTCCAAGCCTCATCTCAAGTCGTCATCACTAAGAACGATGAACTTATCAAACTGAAACAATACTGTTGTGGGAGGGTCCCTGTTTTGGTTCACCCCTCCCTATACAGGGCATTAAAATTAACTTTTCCTTAGGATGTCGGCGGCTTGTCCCAAGACGGTACCATCAAGACTGCGATGAGCACTGGGTCGATGGGTGAAGCTGTTGGCATTCTCACCCCGACTATGTTTCAGGGCGACGCCCAACCTTAAGGTAAGTGTCTCGCAATGGCTTTATGGTTAGAAAGTTTGAATGGGCGAGGGCTGAGGTTGGAGTCGCGCAGAGCAAGTCTCGTGCGCGATGTTCAGCATCTCGGTGTGAATCTTTGTTGTCTACAGGAGACTCATCTTACTGCCAGCGACTATGAGGATATTCTGTCGAGCGGGTGTCCTCTTTTCGGCGGCTCGAGCCGTTTTTAGATACGACTCGGCAGGTAATTTTAGCGGGTGATTGGAACGCCGTCCTTGATCCCGAATTAGATCGTAGTGGGTTAAGATCGGGCTCTTACAACCCGGACGTGAAACCGTTTCGTGATTTTATCGACGGATCTGATCTGGTCGATAAGTTTCGGAACGAACACTCCGGGCAGTTAGCGTGGACTTGGAAAAATAGGGGCGGCCCGGGTTCGGTAGTTCGCACGAGCTACATCGACCGGGTTTTAGTTAGGAGGGCTCTTAGAGTGTCCAAGTTTTCATTCGATAGTTTACTCGGTTCATCGGCTCGTCCGGGTGCGGGTAAACTTAGATAAGCCTAAACCCAGAATGACTGGTTACTGGAAATTCAACACGTCGTTGCCCGACGTGAAGGATTTCTGTGACCAGTTACTAGCAACCATACAGCGGGAATTGACGGGGAGTGTGCTTGGGAATAGGTGGTGGGGACACCTTAAGTCGGTCATCAGGTCGTTTGCAGCTGATTATAGTCGTCGGCTCAATAGAGATAGATTAACAGCGCAAATGGCAGCAGAGTCTAGATTAGAGGATGCCATCCAGTCGGGAGATAGTGGACAAGTAGCAGTAGCTAGGGCCGAGCTGGCCTCCTCCCTTATCAAGAAGGACCAGGCTCTGGTAGTTAGGGCTAGGTTGAAGAAAATGTCTGCCGAGGCGACTAACATGGCTGCCGAACTGAGGAAAGAGGAGTTGCGCAGCGCGTCAGATCGCTACTTTCCGAGCGTCACATCGCCGGACGGACGACAGAGGACTACAAAGGAAGGCATCTGCGAGGCGTTTCGGTCTCATTTCCGCGACCTTTTCACCAGGGAGCCCGGACTGAGCCCCGCCAATTTCGACGCATATCTAGCCGACTTTCCGCGTCTCGAGACGGGGGAAGCGGATGTGTGCGAAGGGGCCGTCACCGAGGAGGAAATCTGGGAAGCGCTGAAGCAGGCCGGCCGAGACAAGACTCCGGGTATAGACGGTCTTCCCTACAAGGTGTACTTGAGGCTGTCGCCCGTTTTTGTTCCGCTGCTGGCACTGATGTTCAACCACTGGTTGAGGAATGGGAACATACCACAACGCTTCACCAGGGGTGTCATCAAGTTGCTACGCAAGAACAAAAGCGGAGGGGATGGGTTAGATAATTTCCGCCCTTTGACTATGCTCAATGTAGAGTTGAAGATTTTGGAGAAAGTCTTGGCCAACCGTTTGCAGCTTGTCCTCGATAGTCTGTCGGTCCCGAACAGATATGCGCTGTGAGGGGCAGGACTATTCAGGACAACATTCATATGGTTCGCCAGATCATGGAAAAAGTCAACGGTGAAGCCGCGCTGATCAATTTGGATCAGTCCAAGGCATTCGATAGGGTGGACCATCGTTTTCTCGAGGCTGTTCTCGCGTCTGCCGGTTTCGGACCACAATTTCGTTCCTGGATACGTCTCCTGTACAAGTCCCCGGGGGCACTGGTGGAAGTGAACGGGGTGAGGTCGGAGTCTTTCACCTTGTCTCGATCCATTCGTCAGGGTTGTCCGCTCTCGCCTATGCTCTATGTCCTTGCGTTGGAGCCCTTCCTTCGCAAGCTAAAGGCGAATCCGGTCCTTCGAGGAATTTCTTTACCTGGTGCCACCAAAGCGGCCAAGTATTCCGCCTATGCTGACGACGTGTCTGTTTTCGTAAAGAACACCGCCGAGATTCACGAAGTCGGCAAAGAGATTTGCAGGTATGAGACGGTGGCAGGGGCCAAAATCAACTGCGAAAAGTCAGTTGGCTTGCGGTTGGCTGAGTGGGAGAAGTTACTCTCCCGGGGCCCTTCAGCTGGACGGACGGGCCGGTGAAGATACTCGGTATCTGGTTCGGTCCCGGCCTTCTGCTGGACACAAATTGGTCGGAAGTTCGAAGGAAGGTCGACGAAGCAGTTCGTCTGTGGACTCGAAGGAATCTTTCCTTGGAGGGGAGGGTGGCAGTGTGCACTTCGCACATCTACCCGATTCTCCTTTACCGGCTTTCGGTTCTTCCACTCCCGTCTACCGTACTAGTCAATTTCGTTAAAGGGCTTTTCGATTTCCTCTGGAGAAGAAAGGCTCACATGGTAAGTCGCGAGGTCTGCTGCCTCCATCCTGCCGAAGGCGGTTTGAGAATGCCAAGCGTCGAGACACGTCAGCATATGCTCCGCTTGAATTTCCTAGAACGGATGTCTACACAAAACGACGGTGAAGGCGAATTCTGGAAGGAAGATGCCCGTCAATCTTTTCCGTCCCTTCAAAGTGTGCATTTCGACGAGGCGGAGGCGCACCACTCACCTGAAGGTGAATGCCTCTTTTATAAGGAATGTAGAGACGCGCTGCGTTGCCTGTTAAAGGTTAAAGATCGCCTCTCCGATACACGGGATATGTCTCGGAAGGCTTTGTATCGGGTGGCAGTGAGGGGGATTGCAAAGGACATGCTTCCGGGCAAGCTGGGCCTTACGAGCAAGGAGTTTCGCTCCGTCTCGCCTTGGGCGTCCGGATTGAAATGTCTCAACAACGACGAGGCATCACTAACCTGGCTGGTGTTGCGAGGGGCTCTCTGGGTCGGCAAAAAGCTCTGCGCAGCGGGTTTGGCGATTTCAGCTGAATGTGTTCGCTGTGGTGACTGGGAGGAGTCAATTGAACATGCCTTCTTCCACTGCGACGTTGTGCAACCTCTGTGCAGGCTGATTGAAGGCTACATGGTTCGCGTCTTGCACGGAAAGTTTTTTGTCCTGGAAGCCAGTTCCGTTTGTTCCAATGTGGTACCGTCAATGTCCAGGGATCAGCACTATGTGCTCTTGTGTCTGCTCGGCATTATGCGAATGGTGGTGTGGACGACTAGAGAGAAGGAGTTCCACGCAGGTGAAAAATTTTCCTCTTTGCAACTGGTCTCATTCTTTAGGCATAGCTTAAGGTTAAGATCAAGGCGGAGAGGGCGCGTCTCTCCTCGTGGAATTTCGGCAAAAGGTGGGTGAAAATTTCGCACTTGGTGCGAGTAAGAGGTGCTGACCTAGAGTGGTTGTTGGACGCAACTTAAGCAAGAGGATTTTGGCCCTCGAACCGAAACATTAGTCATCCCAGCCTTTTAAGGTAAGATAGGACATTTTCATGTTCAGTTTTGGCCTCCTCAGGGCTAAATATTTTCCTTTCAACGTAGCTAGAGCATGCAAGTACATAAGACCTGTTTTTTCCCCTCCTTTTTAGTTTCTTGTCTCCACCCCTGCCCACGTTTTAGGTGACAGATGTCTCTGTTCTCTGGATTTGTTCATCCCAGTTAATAGAGATTTCTGCCACATTTTTGGAAGGGTCCTACTACTAATATTGTTTTGTTTAGTTTCTTGTACATACATGTTTTACATTGTATATAAACATTGTTTTTTTTTTAATTTATCCCTCGATGACTTTGTAAATAAAAATTCATGTTAGGGCTTTTCATCGAGAAAATGTGGTATTTTGGTGATTGTGTTGTGAAAGTAAATGTGTTGTTATGGTGAAAGGAAAATTGTAAGTACGAATGGGTCAACGAATGAGACTAGATAGTTTTCAGATAGGACTAGAGAAGACCAGTCTTCCCCCCCCTCCCCATTTTTAGCCCTTGTGGCACATTTTGTATTTTAAAATGCAAATAAATAATAACATGATTACGCTACAAGACAATTGGCAAATGTTTTTAAAAAGTTTTGACTAAAAAAAATTTTGACTAAAAAAAATTTTGACCCTGAAGATGAACAATGATGTTCGAAAGTACTAGGTTATCGTACGGACAATATTTATTTCGATATCATTTTCAAATAAAAAGTGTCATTAGAAAATATGAGAAAATTCAAAAGAAAATATGCAGGACGATGTTGTTTTTAACATTCAACACAACATGTTTAAAAGAAAAGTTGCTGCCAAATTACACACACACACACACACACACACACACACACACACACATATATATATATATATATATATATATATATATATATATATATATATATATATATATATTGGTTGTTCACCCAAAATATACTCCCACGTTAAATCTATTAATTCTTAAAACTTAAATCTATTGTCATTTAAAATGTGACTATATTTATGGGGTCAACCAATACACACATAAATGCGCACGCGCACGGACGCGCACGCACGCACACACACACACACATAAATATATATATATATATATATATATATATATATATATATATATATATATATATATACATATATATATATATATATATATATATATATTGGTTTTCCCCAAAATATATTCATATTTTAAATGACAGTAGATGCAGTGTTTATTGACTTGCAAGAGAAGAATAAACGGTTAAAATTAAGAGAAATTAATGATTTTTTTTAATTACAAAGAAGATTAACAGTTTATATATGGAATGCTTAACTATACTATTATGACGTCTCAATTAATCATTGTTTTGTGCTTTTACAGTTGTAAAGTAAGTCGTTAGGTGCCATATGGAATATTGTAAAACATCTCAGATGATTGATTTCTGCGTCGTGTATGTTGACAAACGGTTTTTCTTTTTCAGTAGATCGAAGGATACCAAGTATTACATTTGTGTTAAGCGTGCGGAATTAGCTTTTGTTCTGTTGCTATAAAGGAAGAATATATTTTAGTGCGCGAACATATTCTTTTGATTTAACATTTATTCAAATGTATAACCTAATTTTTAGCAAAGATTCGGCAACTCAGAAATCCGTAAAAATAAAGAATATGAATTCCCATGTTCTTTGTGACATTGCATCTCTACAACAGTAATAATCAACGAATAATACTAAATTCTTACATTTGACACGCATTAACAACACTTCTTCGTATGTTGACTGGTTAAAATTTACTGCAATTCGTACACATATCGGTTAGTATATCACAAAATATCAAAGGAATTTGGACATGAGACATATATTAATAGAAAACACCAAACTATAATATAGACTTTTTTATAAAACCGAATGACCTCACATATATAAAATAAGCGTTTCTTTTATAGTAAATATTTTGAGCTTTTTTATGCATCAGTTTCAATATTTAATATTACTAGGATCCACTTGCATTATGTACCAACAGATTCATTACCTGCACTATATATATATATATATATATATATATTCGTGTATATATATATATATATGTATATATAATTATAATTATAATTATTATTATTATTATTATTATTATTTGATAAATAGTAGGGATAATTATTATTATTATTATTATTATTTGATAAATAGTAGGCATAATTATTATTTTTATTATTATTTGATAAATAGTATGGATTATTATTATTATTATTATTATTATTATTTGATAAATAGTAGGCATAATTATTATTATTATTATTATTATTATTATTATTATTATTTGATAAATAGTAGGGATAATTATTATTATTATTATTATTTGATAAATAGTAGGGATAATTATTATTATTATTATTATTATTATTATTATTATTTTATAAATAGTAGGGATAATTATTATTATTATTATTTGATAAATAGTAGGCATAATTATTATTATTACTATTATTATTTGATAAATAGTAGGCATAATTATTATTATTATTATTATTTGATAAATAGTAGGGATAATTATTATTATTATTATTATTATTATTATTATTATTTGATAAATAGTAGGGATTATTATTATTATTATTATTATTATTATTATTATTATTATTTGATAAATAGTAGGCATAATTATTATTATTATTATTATTTGATAAATAGTAGGGATTATTATTATTATTATTATTATTATTATTATTATTATTATTTGATAAATAGTAGGCATAATTATTATTATTATTATTATTTGATAAATAGTAGGGATTATTATTATTATTATTATTATTATTATTTGATAAATAGTAGGCATAATTATTATTATTATTATTATTTGATAAATAGTAGGGATTATTATTATTATTATTATTATTATTATTATTATTATTATTATTATTATTATGTGATAAATAGTAAGGATAATTCCAATGAGATAATTACAAAGAGGATATAAATCCAAAGAGAGCTTAATCTTATTTTCTTTTCTTTTTTTTCGTTTCTTTTTTCCTATGTCCCTTTTTGAATATATCCACTCTCTTTTACTTGTCACATTCGGTGCAAAGAGGCCAACATGTCTGCAAATTCCTTCCCTTCTTTTCCCTATATCACTCTCCCATGTCTCTCTATAATTATATTTCTCACCCTTTATCCGCTTTTCTCTCTCTTTCTTTCCCTTCCCACATATTAAAACATCCGCCTTTCTATCTCTTTCCTTTCCCCCATATTAAAAGCTTATTTTAAAGTCTATATCTTCCAACTCTTATGTTTGAATTCTTTTTCTCTTGTGTCTGGATAAATTTAAAATTCATCTAAATATATATATATATATATATATATATATATATATATATATTTAAAGACATTTTTATGTTTATACGTTATTTTTATAGATACAAATATTTATGTAAATGCTCTGTTTTATAATAAACAGTACTAACGACATGTCCGAGTAATTTTCCTAGAAAATATGCGACCTCAGTAAAATTGACCATGCCAACCGAAACGCTCCTCTGCGGCTCAATCGGTAAAAGCCAGTCAGGCTATATGACGGTTCCATATAGGATATTGGTTCGATTCCTGTAGGAGGACGCATATTTTCTATGAAAATTTCTCGGACATTCAGGCCGGTAAATGTCGTTAATACTGTTTATTATAAAAAGAGCATTTACTTAAATACTTTATCTAAAGAAAAAGGACGTACAAACATAAAAAATGTCCTAAAATAATTGTCGAACTTTGTCGATTATATATATATATATATATATATATATATATATATATATACGAGGGTCTTTCAATAAATAAGGTGGATTATTCGGTATAAGAACTTCTAATACAGATAGAAGCTTACTTTTTTTTTTTTTTTCAACGTAGTCTCCCAGCACTATCACACACTTTTCCCATCTGTGCACACGCTTCCGTATTCCCTCAGCGTCAAAATCTTTGGACTGATGTCTCAGCCAGTCGCTCACAACACTTTTGACTTCATCGTCATTTTTAAACTTCGTGCCTATCGTGAAGACTTTCAAGGGACCAAACAGGTGAAAATCTGAAGGGGCACGGTCTGGGCAGTAAGAGGGATGAGAGAGCAGTTCCCAGCCCAGCTCGTTGATGGTCTGCACCGTTTGGGCTGCTGTGTGAGGCCTTGCGTTTTCATGATGCAAGATGACTCCTTCTGACTGATGATCCCAACAGATAAGCTCAAAGTCCTTGCAATCTCATCCACTGTCACCTTTCTGTCCGAGTGAATGAGGTCATTGACTGATTCCATCACCTCAGGAGACCTCACTTCTGTAGGCCTCCCAGGCCTGTCTTCATCCTCAACACTGCTCCGTCCTCCTTTAGACAATTTAGCCGACTTGTAGACATTTTATTTGGCTGAAACATGTGGCACCATACACAGTTGACATTCTCCTATTAATTTCAACTGGTTTGCACCCTTCAGCAACAAAAAACTTGATAACTGACCGCTGTTCAATCGTGGAGCATGCTTCTTGGTCGGCCATCTTTGTTAATCGCCAAAACTCTCAAAGTTTATTTTTAGTCTGCAAAAGAAATTAAATCCATGTGAAAAAGAAGTAAAACATGAAAAAAAAAAAAAAAAATTAGCTTCTATCTGTATTAGAAGTCCTCATACCGAAAAATTCACCTTATTTATTGAATGACCCTCGTATATATATATATATATATATATATATATATATATATATATATATATATATATATATATATATATATATATATATATATGAGGGACAGGAATGCGTATATGTGTATTTATGTACCTATATCGTTATATGAAATTGTAAAGAATAAATAATTCACATACACTTTCGAGTCTCACTTGGATGGAAAATCACTTTTCCAAGTTCGTTGTATGAAGTGGAAAATTTTACCGTCATTCGTAAATGGAATGTTAAAAATGTTTAGTAAAGAACATGGATTTAAACTAATCCGCCACATCTAAGCATATAAAAGTGCATAGTTCTTGATATAAAACAATAATGTATTGTTTACGTTGATATTTACAGTTAACCTGAAGAATATTTATGAACGTTCTTAAATTTAAATTTTATAAAACCTAACGATATTTTGTTTTAATACTTTTATTTATAAAAACGTATTGCATAATACAATCTTCATATTTGTTTTGATAAATTCAATCAGAGAATGAAACTCTTCGATAAGGAATGTTTTTTTCTTTTCTCTCTATTATAAAATAATTATATTTTCACTCACATCCGAAACTGATTTAACGACATTTAAAGTAGAATGCTTAGCAACTCTATTTGTACTAATGTGTATATATATAAACACATAAATATATATCATTTTTTATATACATAGAAATAATTCTTACTGTAGATATATGGGCGAAGCATTTATCTTTAAACTTCCATTTACACAAACATAAAAACATACATATTTCACTAGTATAATACGTAAGTGGACGGTTATTTGTTTGCCTAATACACTTTTATTTACACAAACAAAAACATATATATTTCGCTGATATAATACACCAAGTAAACGGTTATTTGTTTCTGTAATACACTTCCATTTACACAAAGAAAAACATATATATTTCTCTAATATAATACACCAAGTAAACGATTATTTGTTTGTGTAATACACTTCCATTTACACAAAAAAAAACATATATATTTCTCTGATATAATACACCAAGTAAACGGTTATTTGTTTCTATAATATACTTCCATTTACACAAACAAAAACATATATATTTCTCTGATATAATGCGCCAAGTGTTCGTTTACTTGCAATCTTGTTTGTACGGGCAACACCAGATGATAGCGTCTTCCATTATTTTGAGTGCGAAACCAATCATAGGAAATAATATTAGACGATAAAACATCGGCAACGCTAAACAAAACCCTTGATCATTGTTAGCTATCTAATTGGAAGAGGATTTTGTAGTGTAATTCATCTTGCTAAAACCAAATTCAAATATTTAAAGTGAACTAATTCCTTAAAGTTTTTTTCACCTCTTCCAGTAAGTTATTTTAAAATTTTGTAATTATCTCCCGGCACATAGCAGCTCTCCGACCTGAGGTTGCTGCGAATGTAATGTTGATCCATGTTGATGATATGACCAGTCCATCGGACTTGATCGTTCATGAGTATTGATTACACTTCCATTTACACAAACATAAGTACATACAAAACTATGTAATATAATACGTCAAGTGAACGGTTATGTGTATGTTCCTTAATGCCTGTAATCTTCCAAGTACGGACGACACTATATGATAGTGCCTTCTTGTACGGAAATGCTCTTTTTGAATAAAACAAAACAGTGCGGAAACAAAAGAGAATAATAAAATAACACCCTCCTCCAAAAAAAAAAAAACAGAAAATTTGAAAATAAATCTCGTAATCATGTTTGCCCTTTGAATCAGAAGATTTTGTCTGGCACTTCAACGGTGGATTCAGAAGTCTCACAGCAAACCAAACTTGGACGCGTAGAATTTGCAGCAATGGGGGCTCTGAAAATCGGTGATTGTGACTGTTATGGTCCAGTTTAGGACCAAGGAAGAACAACACGAACACAAGAGTAGAAATAACGAAGATATATTACACGGAATAATAATACAAGATGTGGAAGGTGTTAGTATGACTGTTAGTCTGATTTGGAGTGAACTACTATCGGCTCGACTCGATTCGATATTTAACAATCCCCCCACGAAAAAAGTATGTGGCACAAGGCCGAGTTTAACGTGGGTTTCTCCGAGCCCGTAAGCTCGGCCAAAATACTCCCTTAAGAACCCGTATAAACGGGTTCAGGTCTTGTCTACAACCCCGGACGAAACTTTGCACTTCGGCAAAGCCTCGTCCGGGTTCCTCTCTGCCAAACAGAGAGTTCAACAGGAATCGCGCACAGTCAGAGACTGCGGCTTGCCTCGATTCGTCTCGTCTCTCTCTCTCTCTCTTGAGAGGCGTAGTATATATAGTGTTAGGAAGAGTTCATCCTGTAGTTATAGGCAAGGACCCATAACAGTGAAAAATATCCTAGCTGCATACTGGTGCTGTTCTTTACGAATGTTTTTTGTTTTTTAACGCCGTACCTCTTCCAGTAAAGCGATAGGCCGGCAGCACACGCCTCTATCTCCTTTCGTCTGATCTCGCACCAGGTGTCAGGGTATTGCTTGATCTTGATGACTTTTCACTTGATGTGCATTCATCAGATAAGTTCAAGTTCACATGGTCTAGCTTTTCAATGTTGGCGACACAATAGTGTAACGTGATTCCACGTGATTCCGAAAAGCCCCTACGTGAAACTTTTCCGCTTTGTTGATATGCACACGGGTACGAGACAACGTTGCGCTTCCGTAGAGTTAAGAAAAGGGGGTGATTATTGCGTTGTACGCTTTTACTTCGTTGACAGGCTAAGTTCGTTCTGCTCAAGCACCCTGCAACCAATACTCCCCTGTTTGAGAAATATAGCATTTTATATTCAGCTCAAATTATCCGTTTTTATTTACAATTTTTCAGTTGTGTGAGTTTTTTAGAGGACAAATATAGCATTGTTAATATTTTTCACACACACACACACACACACACACACACACACACACACACACACACACATATATATATATATATATATATATATATATATATATATATATATATATATGTATGTATGTATGCATTACTTAATTATAATTATCAAATCCTCCTAACAATTCCTATCATGTGTATATCATTGCTTGATCCGGCTTCTAATGCTTCAGTTTCAGCGGCTTGGTGATAGTAGTCGTGGCTCCGGGTGGCATAGTTCTATGCTTACAGAGAATTTCAGTTGAGTTCCACCAGGGAATATGTGAGCGAGCGGCGCTTTATTGAGTCTGATTTGCGATCTCTTCGTCATCGAGGCCTGTTGAACAGTTGGTATGACGTTTGCTTGAGAACTGAACTGTCAGGTTTTCAATTCTTGGTAGTGGATGCGCACTGCTGATGCGTAATAATATAGGACGAAACGGCCGTCCAGTGCTTTCTGCATTCTGTTGAGGTTTCTTTCCGACTCAATGAATTACTTAATTATAATTATCAAATCCTCCTAACAATTTCTATCATATATTTATATATCTTAATTTAATTAAAATTAAAAACAAACAAGCTTCAGGGTCTATTGATTCTCACACACACACACACGTATATATATATATATATATATATATATATATATATATATATATATATATATATATATAAATATATATATATATATATATATATATATGTATATATATATATATATGAATATATATATATATGTATATATATATATATATGAATATATATATGTATATATATATATATATATGAATATATATATATATATGTATATGTATATATATATATATATATGAATATATATATATGTATATGTATATATATATATATATGAATATATATATGTATATATGTATATATATATATATATATATATATATGAATATATATATATGTATATGTATATATATATATATATGGATATATATATATATATATATATATATATATATATATATATATATATATGAATATATATATATATATGTATATATATATATATATGAATATATATATGTATATATATATATATATGAATATATATATATATATATATGTATATGTATATATATATATATATATATATATAAATATATATATATATATATATATATATATATATATAAATATATATATATATATATATATAAATATATATATATATATATATATATATATATATATATAAATATATATATATATATATATAAATATATATATATATATATATATATATATAAATATATATATATATATATATATAATATATATATATATATATATATATATATATATATATATATATATATATATATATATATATATATATATATATATATATATATATATAAATATCCAGAAGCACCAGACCATTATGTATCATTTGGCATGGTATTGACACCCACTGAATATAAATCCCGGCATGACAGAGTGGGCCAATATCTTCATTGGAAAATCAGCAACTTTCACGGAATGGGAACTGGAAAAATTTGGTATGAACACCAACCTGACTCCGTTACAGGCATAGTACTTGAAACAATTTTATGGAATTTACAATACAAAACGACAGTACAATAAAAATTAACCGCCCAGTCATCATGATTAGAGACCGGAAAAACAAAGTGTTATTTCTTATTGACATTTCAGTCCCTGGCTGCTGCAATGGACTTCTGAAGATTTTCAAACATCTATTAAAATACAAGGACCTTGAAGTCAAAATCTCAAAAGTTTTGCACATGAGGACATCAACAATTTGTAGCTGTAACCCACGGAGTGATTGCAAATGGTTCCGCTATACTCATTGAGTGGATTCTTGTTAGCTAAACCTTAATGAAATAAAAAAATGTACCAAACTGAACAGGTAACACGTTACGAATGACTTTATCTATGTAAAATGTGTGTAATTTGAGGGTTTGTTTTTCAAAAAATGCTCAGTGGAAAATGTTTTGATGCCATTTTTGACATTAGG
The DNA here is from genome assembly GCA_964036315.1 of Acanthosepion esculentum. Taxonomy (NCBI): domain Eukaryota; kingdom Metazoa; phylum Mollusca; class Cephalopoda; order Sepiida; family Sepiidae; genus Acanthosepion; species Acanthosepion esculentum. The sequence continues at coordinate 38,712,034 of OZ038480.1, read as the reverse complement.
TCTCTGGTTGGTACCCGGAAAGAAATGATGATACACCAGAAATCAAAGTAAATATAATAATAATAATAATAATAATAATAATAATAATAATAATAACAATAATAAATAATAAAGATACATTGCAGTCTCCTTATTGATATGGCAGTCCCTGCAGACTGCAATGTATCTTTGAAGATATTCGAAAAACTGTCAAAATACAAGGACCTTGAAATAGAAATCTGAAAAATGTGGCACATGGGGACATCAATAATCCCTGTTATAGTTGGAGCCCTTGGACTGGTTGGAAATGATTCCAGTAGGCTAATTGAAGGGATCCCTGGAGGTCCATGCCTCAAAGAGATACAAAATATTGTTCTGACGAGTACAGCCCACACTTTAAGAGGGGCGTTATCTATGTAATTTTTTTTCTTTCTTTGCAGTGGAAAGTGTTATGATGCCATTTCTAACCTTAGGTCCCTGGGCGGGACCCGGAAAGAAATGTGTAAACGCCAGATATCAAGGAAAAATAATAATAATAATGATGATTATAATAATAATAATAATAATAATAATAATAATAATAATAATAATAATATTCATCCAAAACAATAGGAAAAATCGAAGAATGAAAAAAATGTTAATAATTGGGTTTTTCGGACATACCTGTGTCCTTTCTCAATGCAATATAAAATGAGGTTGAATTTATTTTTTAAAAAAATAATTTTATTTTCCACACATGTGTAGATTTTTTGTAAGTGCTCCTAATAGTCAATCGAATATGATCTAAAATTTAGCTTATATTGTTTTGACATAACTAGATGATTTCAGGTAATTTTATCATAAGATTTCGCAAATCAATCCACTAGGTTGTCGGGACTTTATCTCTCTTTGTACGGTGTTGTGTTTTCGTATTTATTAATGTGTTTTCATGAATAGAGCGAGCAGCAGAACCAGGCCAGAGATAAGACAGAACAATTCGAGTTCTTTAAAGATACCGAAACAACGAACTCAATATTCATGATTAGAGTGTCATCAGAAAGAGCAATAGAAATGCTGAAAAACGTTCACCTTTCTTTTATAGACTACGCAAAGGCGTTCGACAATCTACGCCCCAAATATCTGTTGGAGCTGCCCAACAAACTTGACATATTCTGGAAAGGAAATTAGAATAATCAAAAACCTCTACTGGCAACAAACCGCTTGCATAAAGATAGAAAATTAGTTCAGCTGATATACAAAAATAGAAAGTGGCGTAAGGCAAAGATGTGGCTTCTCACGGGACTTATTCAACCGATACGGTGAGGCAATTCTGAGAGAACAGGGATGCCTACCAGTTTTCAGCATTGGTGACCACAATCTTAACAACATAAGATACGCAGGTAACACTATCTTCTCAGCAGACAAGGAAAGGAATTATAAACCTCCTAGTGAAGGTAGCGAAGGAGAGCAAGAATGAAAGGACTAAACATAAACTACAAGAAGATAGAATGCACGGCCATCAGCAAAAGAAGATGAGCTCGAAATACGATTTAGAGGTTGGTGACACTAAATCAAGCAGGTACGGAAATTTGAATATCTGGGAAGTGTTCTGACAGATGATGATAAGTGCGACGCTGAGATCCGAAACGTATTGGGATGGTCAAAGAAGCACTCCAAAAGCTAAGCAGAGTATTAGGAGACAACAGGGATTCGTTGGTAACAAAGAAAAGAGTGCTGAATTGCTACGTGATATCTTTCCTCCTTTACAGCAGTGAATGTTGGACGATCTCCTCAAAGATGAAGAAGAGAAACAAGGCAGAAGAAGTGAGGTTCTACAGAAGGATGCTGAGGATAAGATGAACCGAATATGTGAGCAACGATCAGGCTTTGGTGAGGATGCAAAAAAATTAGGAAACTCATACATAGCATCAGGAATAGGCAGATGAAATTTCTGGGACAAGTAATGAGAAAGGACGGTTTGGAAAATCTGATACTCACAGGGCGGATACAGAAACAGAGGGACAAAGGAAAGCAACGCGTTACATGCCTAACAGACTTAAGCAAGTTGATGGCAGAACAGTGTCTGGAAGAAATATCAAAAATTCAAATCGTATTGAGAACTACAAGGGACATGGAGAAGTAGAGAGCCATGATCGCCTACGTCCTGAGAGGACACAACACATAAAACTAGAAGAATAGGGTACGTGTCTCTGAGTGATTTATTTTATTTATTAAATCTAGTACGTTTTGGTTAGTTGTTTTCCAAGTTTAACGTTTGTCGGTGAGGGTCTTAGATGATGTTTTGAGGAAATTATTTTTAATGGGTATGCGTGTATTGCTATTCAAACCTAGAATGCCGGGATTTATTTTACGAAATAAATTTTAACATTCGCATTTTCGGCAATTTTTCTTTTAGCGTCTAAATGAAGACGCTAAATAATCCATCTAAATTCATCAATACTACGGTATGGTTCATTGAAATCTGCAACTCGGATGAAATTGATGATATTGTTTCTGAATGTTATCTTGTAATTATTAAACCGATGTTTGAATCTTGTACCAGCCTCACCGATATATTTTTCTTCATTGTATTTGTCGCTGAAAACTAAGTATGTTATAAAGGGTGTTTCATTAAGAGGGATTATATATAAGAGTGTTTTATTAAGACGGGTGAAAGTCAGTAGTAAATAACTCAGTTTAATTGGTAAAAATTTACTTATTTCTCTATTGGATCATGTTATTTAAGTCATGGTAATTATGTGTGAAGAATAATATCGCCCAAATGTCCGCCAAATCTGAAAGAAAAAGAAAAATATTTTTAGACACTTAAACTTAATTCACATTTAAAATCGATCCAAGTTATTGGAACACCCTTTATTTGAACAGTCACAAATCAAGGAAGGAGGCTGGAAAACTATATATCTGTCAGATTGGGTAAAAATAATCAGAGATAATATATTTACAAACATGGCGTCAGTGTTTAATTTACGTTACGCTGCTTGATGGGGAGGTGGTTTCTGTAGTCTTTACAGTGTGATGAGTGATTGTAGATTTGGAGGTTATCGTCTGGAGTTAAGTGGATTTTACAAGATATCTTATTACTTGTTGGATCAAGTTTTATGTGCTTGAAATCAGTGTGCAAAATATGAGATAGATTAAGGACTATTGTTATTTAAATAAAAATGAACGGGAATTCTAGATTTCGTCGTATTTTGTAGGTTATAAGAATATCCCTATTGTATTTGGAAACCTTTTGATTGTTTTCATTGCTTTGAGACTGACTCATAAATAAAATTATATATTCTATTTCCGTGCAGCAAACTGATGCATTTTATTATAACAACCTTTGGTTTTATTTGCAAGATTTTATTTGGTTTACATGTGACTTGTGCAAGGACGACGTCCGGGACATAATCGGACTGAGCTGGAGCGTGCTGAGTTGAAGCGGGCTGTGCGCACAGGTCACTTATCAATATTCAATCACCTGGAAGAAGTGTGTAATTAGGAAACGCCGAATGGAGGTCAGTTCAGACAAATGCACATTATTCCCTGCTATTAGAGCTAAACTAGCCTAACTTTTTTCGTAACTTTAATAGACATTTTAACTTGATTTTAGTTTGATCCTAAATACATAAAAAACAAAGTTTTATTTTTTTCATTAAACCAATCTTATCTCTTTCTCTGCCCCTCCTCACTTTTTCACACAAACACACACACACACACACATATATATATATATATATATATATATATATATATATATATATATATATATATATATATATATAAATATATGTATATATTGTCATCCACAGACAGACTATTTCGCTGTATCACAGTTCACCAGAGTGACTAGATGCCCGGTTGACTCTAGCTAGGATCGAAACCCGACTGAATTGTCGTCAGTCGGCGATTCTACCAATAAGCTTTTGGCAGTGATGAAGATGAATTCAAGCGTATTTATTTTTAGTTAAACACACAGTGACTGAGAGAACTCGATTCGATTTACCGAAGAGTCTTGAATTATTAGTCACTGCTTACTAATCCACACTTCCTCCCCAGAAAGCTCAACAGACATACATTTTTAGGGAGCATATATATTGTAATTCACAGACAGACTGTTTCGCTGTATCACGGCTCATCACTGTAGCTAGACGTCCGGTTGCCTCTAGCTAGGATCGAAATGGCGCAGCCATTTGTATCCAAAGATACCTGTACTAGGGTGGTTTCTACTGCAGACGCCTGCACAGGCACATTTGTTTTTGCTCAACATACAAAGAGCCCAACTGTTGTTTATACTGTAAGCTGAACTGACGTTAATTACAGTTTCGGCGAGAAACACGGTCACGATGACTTGTGACTTCGTGCTAGCACAACCATCAAGGATAGAAGCTTACTTTTTTTAATTTTTTCAACGTAGTCGCCCAGCACTGTCACACACTTTTCCCATCTGTGCACAAGCTTCCGTATTCCCTCAGCGTAAAAATCTTTGGACTGATGTCTCAGCCAGTCGCTCACAACACTTTTGACTTCATCGTCACTTTTAAACTTCGTGCCTCTCGTGAACATATTTCAAGGGACCAAACAGGTGAAAGTCTGAAGGGGCAAGGTCTGGGCTGTAAGGGGGATGAGGGAGCAGTTCCCAGCCCAGCTCGTTGATGGTCTGCACCGTTTGGGCTGCTGTCTGAGTCCTTCCGTTGTCATGATGCAAGATGACTCCTTCTGACTGATGACCCCTGCGTTTGTCCCAAAAGATAAACTCAAAGTCCTTGCAATGTCATCCACTGTCACCCTTCTGTCAGATTGAATGAGGTCATTGACTGATTCGATCACCTCAGGAGACCTCACTTCTGTAGGCCTGTCTTCATCATCAACACTGCTCCGTCCTTCTTTAAACAATTTAGCCCACTTGTATACATTTTCTTTGGATGAAACATGTGGCACCATACACAGTTGACATTCTCCTATAAATTTCAACTGGTTTGCACCCTTCAGCAACCAAAAACTTGATAACTGACCGCTGTTCAATCCTGGAGCATGCTTCTTGGTCGGCCATCTTTGTTAATCGCCAAAACTCTCAAATTTTTTTTTAATCTGCAAAAGAAATTAAATCCATGTGAAAAAGAAGTAAAACAAAAAAAAAGACTAAGCTTCTATCTGTATTAGAAGTCCTTATACCGAAAAATACACCTTATTTATTGAATGACCCTCGTATTTCATTATCACTGTGTTTAAATTTTTCTTTGTTTTGCTTTGTGCTTCAGTGTAAGCTGTAATGACAAAAGTACGCAGGTGTAGGCTTTAAGGATGCTTTATTTAACTGAGAATACAAGCTTCACGTATAGTGACCTTTTATAGTCCCAGTAAACAGAAATAGCTTCCTCAAAGAGGAGAGTAACAAAACAAAGGGAAACGACCCTTGTTTACTGCATAACACAAGCAATATGTGTTTTTGCATTCTACTGTGAATCGTTTGCATACGCATGTATGCATGGAGGAAGATATATATCCCTTTTGAACAAAAACAATGCACAAAAATATTTATAAATAGGTTCGTATTTATAAATGTAGTTTAAAACGTATGTTCTGATGAACAGTATGAAATATAACCACGTTGGCTTACTAGATAAGTGTTACTATAAGTTGTGATTCATAAAATAATTTTATTGAAACAGTTATTCAATACATTGGATTCTGAAGTTCACTGTTTCTCATACTAATAGAAATTATATACGACTCTTTTTTTGTTTTTGTAATTGAGGAAAGTTAACAGTGAAATGTTGCCGCGGGTGAATGTGATCAAGTGATATTCTTATGTTTGTTATTTGGTTAACGATTTTTGTTTGTAGTTTTGGAGCGTCAGTCTTTTAGACCGCTAAAAACTCATAACATATTTCGTCACTAACTCACGACTATTGCTGGCATGCTGGCAATATTAGAAAATTTTCTCATATTTCTGTTTTTTTTTTTTCGATATTTTTAACCGCAGTGTGTTTTTAACATTCCTTTTTTTAATGATTTTTTGTCAGTTTTCAACGAAGTAGCAATTTCTGTTTTGTGTTCACATCACCAAGTAATAATAGTGCCATGTTTTCTTGTCTTTTAGGTCTTTCTCATAATTAATCGTTGTTTTTATGAATGTCAACGAACAAAAAATAATCAAGATGCTTTACCAATTATTTCAAGAGGGAATACACAAGATCAAACGTTTCAAATCAAAAACTGGCATTGAATGAAAAGCACTGATGTTAAATATCATGAAACTATCATAAATTGGAAACTTCCAATTAATAAATTCTAAAACCTTCGAATATATTAGAGAATGAATCAGGTACAATAAACTGTATAAATAATAGAATGTGCTTGAGGTAGTTTTATTTAACATCGCAAGATGTTCTCCAACAAAAATAATTAAGAACAAGAATCATGTTCTTAAAGATCATAGTTTGAATCCCGGTCTTTATTATTATCTATCTCATCAAAGTATTCTTAATTTCTTCTACTATCAGTAAACCTTTGCGTCTTAGTTAATTTATCGCCTTGAATGAGGTAAAAAAAGATCTAGACTTTCATATGGATTTATATATCTGAGGTGAGGCATTGTAACTATTTACACAATTTATCTCATCTTTCCTGACATATTCATTTTCAGGTTCGTTTCAAAATTCCAATGTATATCTGTTGTAATCTAAGCAAAGAGTCTCTTAAGATTGGTGGGGTGCTATCCGATTGCTCTCCCAATAACTACGGGTGTTCTAGGCAGAGAGCGGAAAAAGAGGGAAGGCAACAAATATAACACTGCTTCGCAAATCAGGAGCAAAATGCCCACAGGATCGACTTCATGAGATATCGTCTCTTGCCAACTGCTGGTTTTCATCCAGTTTTTATTGGCATGAGACATCTTACAAAAGATTCGGGTCTTGACCTGTTGCACAGAGACACGTATCTAGACTTGCCAAGATGTCAGAAAAATTGCTTCGATCGAGGTTCTATTATTGCTTCCAGGTCGATATAAAACTTATTCGTACCTTGTGTATTGCCGCTACTGAATCACAAAGGACTGTACCAGATAAGGGAGACAATCATAATGCGTAATAGTAAGGGTCATATTAGTAATTTCCTTATAAAGAAACCTTTAGCATTTATTCACCGAAAAACCTTTTCTAGTATCAGTTGAAATTTCCAAAACATTTCTACAGAAAAACGTGTATCAAATCCACTAGTTCTCATCTCTCTTTCTAGTATCGACTATAGCTTGTTTCCTAACCAATTGTTTGCTGTACTGAGGAAAGTCAACATCATCATTATATCATTAGTTCCTCATCTAGTTACGTGTATGACTATTTCAGTTGTTACTGCTGTCGAAAGTCGTCAACTGGTCTGTTTTGATTTCTGTCTATATTTCTGAGATGAAATGTTATGGACATTATTTACATTATTTGGACTATTGTCCTCATCTTTGTCGCCACATTTATTACAACGTTTCGGCCGTTGTACGCTCCGACCTTCTTCAGCTGTAACACGAGGGGAAGTGGAAAAGTCAGGCGTGGCTGACCACATATGGAGAGAAAAGCGAGCCCTCTGTGGGATCAGGTTGAGATCATAGACAAAGAACACTATTGGGAAATTCCTAAACTTAAGCAATCAGCATATATACTAGGCCACAAAAATCTCCTGAGCCGACCAAGCATAGAAATTAATACAATATGGGAACCAGTAATTAAGGTGTGCCAGAGAAAAGCGATAATAGCAACAAAAATTGCAATATGAGTTCTGGTAAAAACATGTTGGTAACAGTAAAAAATTGCGATATGAGCACTGGTAAAATTGGCGGCTGAAGATATTAGGTTTATAATACCCAAAAATTCAAGCGTAGATTTTCTCAAGGACACATGGCACAGTGGATAAAGGCGTTAGTTAGATCCAGTGACAGGACACAAAGTCTGTGAGTTCGATACTTGGTTAAGGCAGTGGAGCACTTGGATAGGGGAATTAACAGGAGATAACTGATAAGCGACATCCATTAAACGTGGAACTATAACGGTCTACCCCAGTGAGCGAAATAAAGGGTTCAGTTCGACATTCCAACCACATATTTTATTTTGTTATTTGGTAATGATTCTGTAGCGCCTGTCCCCGAGGTTCAAAGAATTACATTCTTCGTGATGTCATGCAGGTTCAATCCCGGTCGTTTCATTTCTAAGCATTGATCTAACAGAGCGCTTGCACACAGTTGACCGGTTCGACATTTCTGAACGAGTTTGATGCCATGCATAATAACAATATGAATTTTGTACTATTTACATCGTTCGGATTGTTGTCCTCGTCTTTATTGCCATATTCATGAGGTTTCAGCCGTTATACGCTCGGGCATTCATCAGGTGATTTTAATGAACGCACGTCAGTACTGATGCAAAAAAAAGCGGTTTAGGATCTCATTAACTATTTCTAAAATGTTGCTTCTTAATACTTTTGCTTAGAACTGTGTCGAGACCTGTTCATCGCATGACATCACGCCAGGAAGCTGGTAACTTATTAAAACTATAGGGGCATTATGTGTAAAGTAAGTATAATAGCAGTGAGGTGTCGAGGGCAAGATGTAGACAAGAAAAAACCTCCCTTGCTTGGTTTTGAATTTAATTTAGAGATTTGTTCCTCCTAGAATGGGTGTCTCTTCAAGGTAAGAAATCCAAGTCTTTTATGTTAGTTAACGCATTGATTGATGAACGTCGATTCTTGCTTTCTCCAAAAGCATTAGTCCGAAATAAGCAAAACAGAATCGAATAGAATTTGAACATGTCTCTGTGATTTTAATTTTGACGCCGATAACAGTTATATTATCCGCACCTCCATTTACGGAAAATCACAAATTCCAAAATTAATCAAAATGAATAAACATGAGAATTTCGTTTTAATAAGTTCTCGGCCGATGCTAAATATTAGATTTATATTAAATTTTCTGTTTCCAATGAGATTATTCCAACAATTTTAATTAATGTCACTTTCATCCATTCTTCTTTTATATGCCGTGTCCTTACAATTCGTGAGGGATAATAGCTCACCACTGCTTCCTATAATTTTCAGCTCAAAGCTATGTATTCTCCCCATGAATATCCACTCCATTCTCTGTTCCGCTATCGATTTATACAAATTTTTAGATGGTGACTCGTTCCTTCTAATTTACGTCTCTCGCATTCAATACATGTATGTAAACTTTTTTCGAAGTTGGTTATTTTTGCTAGTGAAAGAACCACTCCAAATACTAGGTTTCTTAGAAACGTAGAAATTTCGTTAAAAACAGAGAAAGGTGTGCTCGATTGTTATGTGATATCTGTCCTGTTACATGGCAGTGAATGTTGGACGATTTCCCAACGGGCGATGAATAAACCAGAGGCAGCAGAAATGTTCTACAGAATGATACTGACAATTCCATGTACGGAGCCAGTAAACAACAATGCACACAAAAGGAAGAACACCTCGCTCCAGATCAAGAAAAGACAGCTGAAATTCTTTAGACACAAAATAAGGAAAGAAAAACGCTTAATAGAAACAGGTTATATTGACCCCCAAAAGAGATAGGTGAAGGCATCGAGACACTTCTTCGACGAACTTGTGAGAATGGATGGCGGAACGGAAGCGGGGCGTTCGTGAAAGAACTAACAGCAACACGAGATAGATGTGGAGAGTCCTAAAGTTTACATTTATTTGGCATTTTCTTTAAAACTTCTTTGTGGAAGTTAACTTAACGACACTTCTCGAGCTGGGAAGGATTTTTATTTTTTGCATTCGCTGGTATATAGGTGAATTGATATTATATAGAATTTCAGCAGACGTTCTTTTTAGTTCTAAAGAATTTTCCTGGTAAATTCTAGCTTTTGTTTCGTATTTTGCTATTCCATTGCGCTTATGGATCCCAGTGTCACATCTTTTACCATTTGCTTAATTCTTTCCCAGATTGTTAAATGAATGTTCATTTTGACATCTCCGACTCGAAACCCGCATCTTGGGTTGTCTCTCGTGCTTACAACCATTAATTAAGACATTTTACAATTGATAGTCCCTCTGTCCAATTTTCCTTTACTACCTTTTCATAGAAGAATCTCCAGTGTTCATTCTATGTTTTCACTAAAGACGTTGTTATAGAGATATGCTTAGATTCCTGGTTATGACGATCAGGAATTTTTTCTCCCCGGAATCGATCCTCCAAATCTATAAATCGACCATTCGCTCTTGCATGGGGTATTGCTGCCATATATGGTCTGGGGCCCCTGCTGTTTGTCTCAGGGTTCTTGATAAGATCCAGAGACGGATATGCAATGTAATTGGCCCTGATCTGTCATCTCGTCTGACAGTCGCTCTCGCACAGACGCGACGTTGCCTCGCTCTGTCTTTTTTACAAATACTTTCACGGTAATTGCTCCGAGGAGCTGCTTTCGCTGGTTCCTGGGCCTCATGAATGTAAACGTCCTACGAGGCTGGCATCCCGTTCACACCCTTTCATCGTTGAAACTGTTAGATGTAGGCGTCTCTTCTACTCCAATAGCTTCATGTCTCACACATCTCCCCTGTGGAACTCCCTTCCTTATTCCTGTTTCCCTGACAAATACAATCTCCAACTATTTAAGTGTAACGTCAATCGACATCTCCAGTTGACTTGATCTATCCACTTCCCTTCTCCACATCCTTTCCCCTTTCATTCCTATCTTCTCTCGCTCCAAATCTTCTGTAAACCCCTTGCCTTGATCGATCCACTATCTTTCTCCACATCCTCTCCTATACCACTCCTATCTGCTCTTCCTCCAAACCTTCTGTAACCCCTTGCGTGCTAGTGGCTTTCTGCCTTGCTTGGGGTGATAAGCTTAAAAAAAATAAAATCTGCGTCCTGTGTAAGGCGATAAACTACATCCGACAGTAAGGCCTCTGATCAGGAGGTTTTGATAGCGCGGAACCAACTCTTAATTGCTTGTGTTCCCTGGTCCACCCTGACCCGGCGTGGTAGCAACTGTTAGGGTCCCTGCTACGGGCAAATAGTTAACCCCAAACTGGGTACAAAACACTATGAAAGTAGAAAAATAGGTTTTAGTACCAGCAATCGATTTTTGAAGTACAAAATATTAACAGCAATATATTTTTATGGGAAAAAATGTTACCAGCAATAAAAAACTTGTCGGCTTTAAATAACCTATTGAGGTTGATATGCCGTAAAACAAAACAAACAAACAAGATATCCTTATCGAGATTAAATTTATATATTAATACTGCTGATGATATTGAAGCCTTTGAAATATTCTATGATTCTTCAAAAACCTCTTATTGTAATTTCATTTTTCATCCTGTCAGTTACTTTTGAATAACAATAAAAACAAATCCATTTTAGCTTCAATAGTTGAAAAATATATTTGTACTTGGGGATTTAAGCTTTATTTTTCTGCATGTTTCTGTACAAAAGAAAATCAAGGAAGTCATGCACTTTTTGCTAATGAGCAAAATTGTGTAAAAGAAATCATTCATAGAAATGTGATTCTTTATTTTTATTTCTCATCATGTTGAATATATTCCGAATGCAATTTTTAAATAGCAACCTTAACTACTAAGAAAAAAAGCCAATGAAAACGAGAACGATGGTCTGTATTGAAATGCGTATATAATATAAAATTAGACACATTTACTTAACGCAGAAAACCGGGATGAAGGACGAGGTCGACGACGACGAAGAAGAAGAAGAAGAAGAAGAAGAAGAAGAAGAAGAAGAAGAAGAAGAAGAAGAAGAAGAAGAAGAAGAAGAAGAAGAAGGAGGAGGAGGAGGAAGAGGAGAGGAATAAGAATAAGGAGGAGGAGGAGATGGAGGAGAAGGAAAAGGAGAAGGAGGAGAAGAAGAATACATTCAATCAAAGAAAGTAAAATATATGGAGAAGAATTTATTAAAATGGAAATAGAAATGGAATAAATTCGATGAGGAGAATAGTTGAGAAAATAAAAGATATAATGAAGAAAGGCGGCAGATTTTAACTTAAAAAGATAGAACAAATTAAAGAGATACGTATTAGAAGAAATTAAAAAAAGGATTTGAAAAAAGAAAGAGACAAAGATAGTAGTAAGAAAATTGCATTAAAGGAAAATAAAGAAAAAAAGGTTTGGTCAAATGGTGAAAGAAAGGAACAATGATAAAAGTAATAAAGAAAAAAAGCATTGACGAAAGAAAGACGAAAAGGCGGAAAAACAAAAGAATGGAAGAAAGAAAAAAAGATTTGTCGAAAGAAAGCTCTGACGGAATCAATAAATAAGTAATGGAGAAAGAAAGAAAGAAAGAAAGAAAGAAAGAAAGAAAGAAAGAAAGAAAGAAAGAAAGAAATAATGAAAGAAAGAAAGACAAAAAAAGAAAGAAAGAACGAAAGAAAGACAAAAAAGAAAGAAAGAAAGAATGAAAGAAAGAAAGACAAAAATAAGAAAGAAAGAATGAAAGAAAGACAAAAAAGAAAGAAAGAATGAAAGAAAGAAAGTCAAAAAGAAGAAAGAAAAAATGAAAGAAAGACAAAAAAGAAAGAAAGAAAGAGAGAAAGAAAGAAAGAAATAATGAAAGAAATAAAGACAAAAAAGAAACAAAGAACGAAAGAAAGACAAAAAAAGAAAGAAAGAAAGATAGAAAGAAATATCTGCTGTGAAAGTAAAGACAGAACAATTAATAGAAGAAAGAAAGAAATCAAATTTTAGAGAAAGAAAATGTATACGAAATAAATGATGAAAGATTGATAAATAATATATTTAAAGAAAGAAAGAAAAGAAAAAGTGTTTGAAGAAGGAAAGCTTTGATTAAATGAGAAAAAAGAAACAAAACAAAAAGAAAAGCAGGAAGAAGATAAACAAAAAATGAACGAATGAAAGAAAGAGAAATGTTAATAATGAAATATTGACAGATGACATATTTGAAGAATAAAAGGTAGAAATAAAGAAAGAGAAAAATTTGTTTGAAGGAAAAAGTTTACTAAACGAACAAAGAACCAAAGAAAGGAAGAAACAAAAGCTGAAAGGAGATAATGTCTTTAAAGAATTAAGGAACGGACGGAAGAAAGATTGCTAGAAAAAAAGATTTATTTATAAGAAACAAAACTGAAAGTTTTTGAAGAAAGAATGAAATAAACAAAGAAAAATAAGAAACAAAAGAAAAAAGAAAGAAAAATAAGGTTTTAATGAAAGACAGTACACCAGGAAAGAATGAAAGAATATAGATCCACGTTTTCGCAGCCAGCGATGACCAAACTGACAAAGACTGATTACTTTTGGACACCGAGAGAGAGAGAAAGAAAGAGAGAGAATTTTAACGATCCCCTCGTTTGGCATTCTGGGCGGCCCTTGTTTCTCCCTTGACACTCATCAGTCAGAGAATAAATCCAATTCCAAGGCAATGTGGCCACGTGTCGGCGTCACTGGCTGACTGGCCAATGGACTACTTGAAGCCCTAACGAGCCCTCCCCATCCACAAACGGACAATGCATCGCATTCAACCAAAACGTATTCAGGTGATAACATCCCACATGAGACGCCTTGGCGGTCATTTGAGATATTCGTTTTATTTCTCCTCTGAACGAGTGTCCAGGCTTTGAAAATGGTTTCAAGTTCTATGCAATCTACTCTTCGTTCCGTTACGCGAATAGAATTTCGTTTTACTTTTGCCAAATACTTTACCAACCACAGTGTTGCAGCGAGTTTTAAGAATATATCAGCCAAAATCAAAGAATACACAGACATAAAGAATAAGTACAATCTGCTTTTATTTTTAATGAATTTCTTTACAAAATTGTACTTTAAACAGAAGACGAAAACTATGAAAGCCTTATCTGAAGACTTGTTGGAATAGCAAGAGATGACTTCCAAACATTAAGCAAAGTATAAAGATGTCAGAAAATATCATTAGCATCAAAGAAAATAATGTTGAGCTGTTATGTAATAGCAATGCTCCGATATAGCAGGGAATGACGCTCAATTTCACACAGGTTAAGAAGGAACTTGTAGCCACAGAGAGGTGATTTTTCAGAAGGATGCTGACATTGGCATGGACAGAACACCTAAGCAACTATGGTTTAATAAATATTGAAAATAAAAATATGGACACTTAGAATGAGAAAGATGGAAAAAAAAATTAGACATAGAATGAAGAATTGTGGGTCAAAATCTTTTTGAGACTCACTGGGCATATTGAATGCCTGAAAGACAGAAGTGAAAAGAAAGTGACCACCTGAAGGAGTTTTTGTAAATGGATGACAGAAATGGTAGGGATAGTAAGAAGAAGAATTATCATATTATTCGAATGATAGTAATAATAATTAGAGCCATGGAATGGATTGAAAAATTTCTGATGGTCTAATTGAAGTGATTCCTGGTAGCCAAATCCTTAAAAATATACAGAAAATTGCACTCACAAGTACAGCCCACACTAGTAAAATGTGTGCGATCTTAGTGATTTTTTAACTCAGAAAATGCTTAGCGGAAAATTGTCATGGAGCCATTTTCGACCTTAGCTCTCTAGTTGGAACCCGGAATGAAATGAGTGTACACCAGAAATCAAATGAAATTAAATAATAATAATAATAATAATAATAATAATAATAATAATAATAATAATAATAATAATAATTGTATCCTTAAAGAGGTTACAAACAAACATAGGTGGTATTCGAGTGAAAAACAGCAATTCACGCATAGATGAAAGAAAAGAGGTTTATTGTAAATGAGAATACACTACAGAAAGACAGGGAATCGGATGGCAGGCTAATAATTCCCGAAGCAAGCCCCTATGTAAGTCCTTTGCTCACTATATATAGCTACTGATATAGTCAGTCCACATAGACAATAGGGAGTGTAGGACGTTCATTACAACAACAACAACAACAACAACAACAATAATAATAATAATAATAATAATAATAATAATAATAATAATAATAATGATTTTTCATCCTGGCCTCCTCTCAGTTATTTTTATAACTTGGTACAAACGTAAATAATGACAAAGAATTAAAAAAAGTGATGATTATATTTAAAGTTCAATACAAAGGCCGGATTCCTGTAATATCCACTAATGTTTTACCCAAGTTATTACAGACCATTGTCACATTTTAAACTGTGAAATGAATATTATCTCGGTGTTTTCATAGAAGCTTATATATTTGGAGATGCAAATATGGTATTATATATTTTATGAGATACGAATATTTTTTGTAATTGGTGTTTTAATATCTCCAATGAGTGATTATATTTTTACATTAAGTACTGTCGGCAATATATGACGATAAAAGTGAAAATATGTGGAATAATTTAAACAAAAAAACACACGAGACGTACAAATGGGTCACTAATTTTGTATAAAATCATCAACATTTGTAGTGGGATAATGCTATAAAAAAACGTAAGTTGAAATACTTCAAGATATCTAAGAAACTTACCTATATTCTAAAATGTTTTTTAGCAGAATGATAGAGTTAGACAAATCAAGATGTGATAGGAAATATAATCAATCATTTAACGAAATAAATGTCAGATAGTTTTTAATTTATATCGTGTGATTATGTTTTGTCAGAAAGCGTATATGCGTTGGAGACAGCAGTATTTGTAACACTGCGAGCACTATAGACAAGAATACAACAATGGGTAAATGGGACTGAAGATAATAAGAATTTTGTAGTTATACTATGAGCAAACCCCCTGAACACGAACGGAACATAGATTCAGTAAATGTACAAAAATAAAAAAGGGAGTAAAACAAGGATATGTCTTCTCACCGGACGTGTTTAACCTATTTTACATTAATGTTCTAGTTCTTTAGCAATTTACGGTGTTAGCCGATATTCTAGCGCGGCTTATTCTACGTTCAGTTTCCTTAACAACTATACTAAATTTGTTATAACCGATCCATAAAAAGAGATATTTGAATTATGTGATACTAGCAGCATGGCCCTGCGTTGCCCGTTCTTGATTCAAAAATCGTACGACTCATACAGCAATCGCTATCATTTGACTTAAAAATTATTTTCCCTTCCTTGCCTTTAAAGGAGTGCCCTTTGCCGTGCTGATGTTGCTACATGCCTTACTTATTGCCTATCTCACACTGCGAATTTTTTAAGCTCTATACTAAACATTAAATCTGTTACGAGAAAAGAACTAAACAAAATGAATACAAAACGATCAGCTTTAAAAAAAGCACTCGTAACTGGAATAAACGAATGAAGAAAGAATGTTAACAACAACTATTTTTTCACACCCAACAGAATCAATATCAACGGTGAGTATAAGCAAGCGAACGAGCCAATTGGAGTAAAGTGCCATGCAGATTGAAATTTTTCCCACTTGTGACGAATGTAGCTATCGAATTTTGCTTGCTAGCATGCTAGTTAACATTCGTTTTACTCAGCTCTTGGCTCTCACGCTGGCCAATAGAATCTTCCTGCCTATTCGTGAGAGCCAGCTATAGGCTCTCACTCTGGCCAGTAGAATATGGCCGCAAACTACATGAAAACTGCCGTAGAAGCATGAAAAATCGATTATTTCCACTGTGGATGGGAGTTGGGAAATGCAAAGTCTGTCTTAGCTTTTTTACTAAATTGGAGCATGGGCATGTAAATTTTGGTGCAAATCCGTCGAGAATTACGACCGTGAATTCGTCACACACACACACACACACACGCACACACACACACACACACACACACACACACACACACACACACACATCCTGCCTTTTATAGATAGAGATTTAATAATTCCACATACTGAATTTTTATGATAGGTTCATTGTATGTGGCATTACTGTTTTCTCAATCCAATTCAAGATTATATTTTCCGTTTTGGAATATTTCTTTTGAGTTTTATGTTTTAGGAAACTTGCTAGAGGGTCTTGATTTTCTGTTCAAGATCATTCCTATCTCAAATATAAATACTTATATCATCAGCATAGCCTGCATCAGCAAAAGTAATACAACAATAGGTAAATTCGGCTGAAGATAATTGAATTTTGTATTTACACTGGGGGCAAAGCGCCTGATACGGATGGAAAATACATTCGGTAAATATACAGAAATAAAAATGAGGTGTAAAATAAGGACACACCTATATTCAGTCTACGCAGTGGAGCGATTCTGATAAAAGGTTAGAGTTCTTACCAGGATTGTTTTTTGGCATCCACAATCTTGACAATGTTTGATATGCAGATGACATAGTTTTGATAATAGATGTAGAAAGAAAACTACAAGTATAGTGAACGAAAGTAAGAGGAAACATCAATTGCATGAAGACTGAATGAATAGTTGTCAGCAAACGGAACAGCCGAAAATGGCAAGTACGAATTGTAGATACCAAAATAATGCAATTATAAAAATTTAAATACTTGGGAATTGTTTTAACAGATGTTGATAAGTGCGACTCAGAAATCCGAAGATGCATTGTGATTGCGAAATATTCTTTCCAAAATCTGCGCAAATTATTAAGGAACAGGAAAGTTTCGTTAGAGACAAAGAATACTGAATGGCAGTGAATGTTGGACAATCTGATCACAGAGGAGAAAACGACTTGGGGCAACAGAAATTTGGTTCTACTAAAGGATGCTGAGAATACTATGGGTGGAACATGTGAGCAACGACGGTCTTTTAAAGAAAATATAAGCGAAATGTAGACTTATGGTTAACATCAGAAAAGGGGGTTGATATTTCTAGATCACATAAAGATGGCTTGGAAAATTTGACATTCATAGGTCATATTGATGGCAAGAGGGACAGATGAAAACAGTACCTTATCACCCGAAGGATTTTGTGTAAATTGATGGGAGAACACGGTTTAAGAGGGATAAAAAAAAGACAAAATATATTAAGAGCTTAAAAGGAAAGGAAATTGTAGAGGGCTATGATCGCCAACGTTTTGTATGGACATAACACGATAAAGATAATAAAATGAAAGAGAAGAAAATATAAGGTTGGTATAGAAAACATTCAGATGTAAAAACAATGTTGAAAATGTGTAATATTTAAAGTTATGAAATGTTTACTGAAGATGGTTTAAGG
Organism: Acanthosepion esculentum; assembly: GCA_964036315.1. NCBI lineage: Eukaryota > Metazoa > Mollusca > Cephalopoda > Sepiida > Sepiidae > Acanthosepion > Acanthosepion esculentum. Next base: position 38,694,029 of record OZ038480.1, on the reverse strand, counting down.
TTAAGTATTTTCATAAAAATTAACCAAGATAAATTATCGAAACTTACAGAAAGATATCGACTCAAAACTGGACTTAAAATTTAATTCCATTGTTTCATTGATTAAAATATATATATTTCGTAAAAGAATCTTACTCAACCAACCAGGTGGAAAATGACCCTAATCAATTTTCAAATAATTTGCCAATTCATTTTGTCTTAATCTGATATGGCACGAAAATGTGTCTTTTATTCATGTCACTCATTGATCAAAAAATTAAAATGTGACAATTCAAATTTCCTTGGAGCTTTGAAGAAAAATATCTTCGTTTTTGTAAGAGAATTCAGAAGATTTGTATAATCCTTTATGCATTCATATGCAAATCTGATATTTGATGTAAGTGGCTATGATTATGAATAAATACATTTAAGGCTTTGAGAAATCTACGCGGGGAGTATTTTTTTCACGAAACACCGTTCAAGACAGGAATTCAAACAATAAAAATAAAACAAACGAAGACAGTGTTATTCCACGAGTTAATAATTGCATTTGAATATATTTTCTTTTTTTTCGTCTTCAACGCGGTCTACTTCAAGCCACAGTTTCTGGCTTGGATTCAGCTATAGTATGCCACGCCTGTGACTGTGATAGATATGAACAAAGTAAGATCGAAACATTTATTTATTTTTTTAGTAATATATCATATAAAGCCGAGAATAAATATAATCTCTAAAACTTGGAAAATATATTAATAATCATCTATTCCGACTGTCATGAGAGTAGTGAATAAGTTTGGGAATTTGGTCAAACTGTCTCGTTAGATGATTGAATTATGTACACACAACGGAGGAAAGAGTTTCTGCTTCTACAATGTATTTTAAACAGTATAGTTTGATGCAAGCTGAATTAAAATAAACACAATTCTCGTTGAATTAAAAGCATATCAGTCTCCTGGTTTAATTGGAGGAAATATTAAGAGAAATACAAATACACAATGAGAATAAAATGTTTTGATCGAATATTGTCCACATTTGAAGGAACTTTGATTGTCGGGTGGATTGTGAAACGTTCAGGCAAATATAAGAATGTTTAGAATAATTGTTGCTTAGAATTAAAAGAAACTGATGAATTAAAATAATAAATGGGAATAAAACATTTTACCAAAAATGCTGATTAGATTATAAAAACGGTCAGATTATGAAATATTTATCAGGGAAATGCATGGATAAAAAAATAATTAATAGAATAAACCATTTTATCTTAACACTTGTAAATTTATATTACATCGCCTGTTTGTAAACAATTTTTATCTACTCTTATTCATTCGGGAATATCACATTGGCTGGTTACACAATTTATTTCCTTTCTTCTCTATTCGGTAATATCACTTCGGTTGTCACATTATTCGACAATCATACGGATGATATCAAGTGCTTACCAATGTGACAGAATCGGATTTAGGCTTAGCTTGTGAAAATTACCTTGTGGCTGCTGCTTTTAATAAATTATTTTATTGAATGCCTGAGACCATTTTTGCAATATCTTTATCTCTCTAAGCTCAATGTCTTGAGAAATGGCCAGTTAAGTAATTCTTCGCCCTTTTTCGGATTATTTAACCAACTCTTATCAAATCCTCGTCACCAAGCAGACCATGGAACTATTACAGACATGAACTCAGTGAGGCGCATTGCTTCGAACGACGGTCTATTAGGAATCAAGTTTACCCCAGCGCACAAGTGGAAACCCATATACGCGTTCCATCGATAAAGATACAAGGAAAATGCTCATCTCTCAGTCCGTCTCAAGAAGGGACATGACAATTATGATAGACAACAGACCAAAATGGGGTATTTGCTGCCATGTCTGTACTGGGGTTGTCCAGTCGTTACTTTCCAGAATGGCCCAAAGTTGTTTGCGATGTGTTGTGATTGACGAATTATTTTCCACTCTACATTCATTATCAGACAGACGAAACGTCACAAGTTGTCACTGCTCTATCGCTAGTTCGATGCTGAACGATCGAAATGGCTTCATTCTTTAATTGTATCAATTCAGAATGTCCCAACTGAAATCCACTATACCGCTTCCACAGAGTCAAAATAATCTCACTCCTGCCGTATTCCTCTTATAAGAATCTAGTTCTACCTGGAGAAGCACTTTTCCCAAGTACCATTTCTTTGTGAAACTAACACTGGCGTAGATGGATGCATCCCGTTCGTTAAAATCATGTTCTCTCCAATTCAAGGGTCAATTTTTACATGGGCACTTATCTTAACAACGTTCTTCTTTTTCTTATATTCATATCACACCGCTTATTCAATAAACATACACCGTTTCAACTGGCAATCTACACTTCCATGAGGGTGTGTTTCGTAACACAGTGCCACTGGGCGAAGGACCTCCTCGACGCAGGTCGCCGTCCAGGGTGGTAGGTTTCCCCAGATGAACTACAACGGGCACGTGTTCGCCACCGAGGCGAGCCACCCAGTTGGAGCTGATCGGCTGTCGTTTAACCAGGTTAAAACGCCGAAGACACGCCACATGAGGAGCACACCAAGAAAACGATTCGCGGAGACCGTGGCTTGGTATTAAAGGCGAAAGAAGAAGAAATAACAGCTTAAATGGCGCTTGAACCATATATTCGGTGAACACTAGTAGAAAATAAATTCGATGAAGATTCTAAGATTCAGTAAATACATTCCTTTGCTTTTTGAGGGTAAATATGCAGCACGTCAGTCTAACAACTTTCCTATATGGTAATAATTAATCAAGCAATTGTTTGTGAATCTATAGTTTAACCTATGGCAGTAAACGTGGGTCTATTTATTTACGGATGAATAGGTAACTTGAGGTAACTTAGTTGCACCTCTTAAAAATTAGGGCGAGAATACCAGGGACAGAACATAAGAGCAACGAGGAAATTTCAAATATAATACTAACAACAATATAATGCTATATTACAACCAGAAAGATCCATTGAAGTTTCCGTGATAGATAATGAGGAAAGAAGGATTGGAGAATATGACACACACAGTACATAAAGGAGGACAAGAACGAGAACAAAAAGAGACATCGGGTAACCTATATAACAAGCTTCTTCTAAAGGAAAGGCATAACAGGGGTAAAAAGGGAAGAAGAGAAATAACTGCGAGGAAAGACAGGAAGTCTTTTGAGAGCATCAGCAGCTACAAGCTGAAGGAGGGCGGCTCATAAATAAAAAAAATGCAGCCGTTCATAAAGCAACAAGTCACGTACAGTTCTGGATTCACTTTAACTGCCAAATTGTTTTAATGCGCACTTTTGGCCCAGACAGGTGTCTTAGGAGTTTAGTTATTCCTTATATTTAATTTCAGTAGTAACCATTGTCGTATTTAGAAAAAACTAGAACGTCAAATATATATATATATGTGTGTATAAAACATCAAAAAATAATATTGGTTAGAAATAATTTAAAAAAATACATTTCAAAACAGTCATTATTTTTGTACTCTTGAAATGTAAAATCACGACAGAAAGTGTCTTCCTACGGCTAATAAAGGAAAAAAAAAGCTTTAACGGCTAAGTGTTGTAAAATATACCTCTGCAAATGCAATGTATATAAGCAATTCGATGTAAATACAAGGAATAACATGTAGGGACTTTAATATAAGCAGATCCTCAAATGGGGTTCATGGCAGGTAATGGGTTAATCTGCTAGATGAGATTAAAGGATTATTTATGGATGTATAAATTCTGCACATCAGAATCAATCAAATATCTTCACACACTCACACACACACACACACACACACACACACACACACACACACACACAGAGGGAGAGAGAGAGAGAGCGGGAGTCCCAAATGAGTGATACCATTTTGTCGCTTAATAATATAGCCAATTGTCTCTCAAATTTTAACAACATGTGTAAAAACTAAGTTGACTGTGCGATAACATCTCACAATTTTCTGGTAAGTAGTCGCTAGAATAACAGAAATAAGACCAGTCAATTCAGACTATATGCGTTTTGCTGATTGGTGTCACGAAAAGTGACCTCTGTACAGGTTAAAACACCAAGAACTAGAAAGAGAATAATTTTAGTATATTGAACTGCCGGTAGTCGTGAAACTATTGAAAATTAGTTTAAAACGCAACGACGAAAAAGATCGCAAAACATTCCTTTACAACGACGAGCACCGGTCGGACAGTAAATTTGTTATCGCAAAAACAGAACAATTTTAGTATACGGGTCCCACGATAGTCGTGAAAAAAACTTAATGAGACAAGCAAATCATTTTAAACGCAACAACGAAAACGAACGTAAAACATACCATTTACAACGACGCTCACCAGTCCGACGTACATTAGTCTTGTTCTTTACTTCCCTGGGGCACTTGCGGAAATACTTTCCTGTTTCCTCTAGCTGTAGAGCAGCGACAGAAGAAGTAATAAATCCGTTCACTGAAAGAAAAATGCTTCTCGCCATAATTGCGCCCATCAGCTCCAATCAGGTAGAACCCTTTTTAATAATAACATAGAGTACCTTCAATCTTTCAGTCAAATAAGCAAAGGTCTAACGAACATTTTGTGATTTTTCATCGCTCTTTCCTTTTTAGTTTTTATTTATTTTCTGGGTGTGGCGGTTGGTACTCCGGACCCTAACGGACGCTAATGGACCCGCCGGTCGACCACGTTCCAGTATATATCCGATATATGCCTCAGCTAATAGACGTAGTTAATTCTATTAAGAGTTTTTTCATGATTGTGGTTGGTCAGTTGGTGTCTCTCTCATAGCTGACCGGTAAGTTCATGCCTGTGAACATAGAACTCCAACACTCCGCCAGTCTCTCACCGGCTGTACAGCCTCAGTTCATCATGTATTTCGATCCGCGCTTACGACTGTCAGAAATGGGGAACGGAACGTAAAAATAACTGGTGAACGGAACGTGAAAATAACTGGGGAACGGAACGTGAAATAACCCTATGACGAGAAATGAAATCATGAATTCTATTTCGGCACGTCCTTCGGGAAGTTACGTAAACGACACTTGGAGCACCATTGATGGTACTGCTGTTTTTACACGACAGACTAAGGAACCAGATCTTACATTCGGCCTCCGATAATTTTGAACGTCTCCAAATGCACATCTCTCTTTATCATGCCATCTATCACGTTTCACTCTGACTATTTGAGATATCACCAGCGACATCTTCTTAGAAGGGACCCTCAGACTATTCAATTATTTCTTTGACTGGTCCCATTGATCTTTCTCTAATCAACTCTCTCACGTCCTTCTTATTGACGACGATCTCCTAACGACCCAAATCATTACGGCATCTCTGCTATTGAAGTGTGTGCTCGTTCTAGAATTCGCCGACTATATAGGCGCACAACCGGTATTCCCTACTTTCCGAGCGAGTGGCATGTGGCAACTTTCTATTTATTTATTGATACGCTCTATTTAAATTTTACCTACTTGTGAAAAGAGGGCGATTGCTTTCACACTATCAAATCTAGCTTGCTCTCTCTTTTCCTCTCTTTTACATTCAATGTGTCTTCTGAATGTCAATATTTCTAAACCTTCTTACATGTCTAAAGGATTACTGCCACTTCACGTTGATAAACCTGTTCTTGTACGTTTACGAAAGTTAACCAAAGTTTTGTCTGGTCTGCAGCTATATGGGTGACTGCTTGGGAATATCAGCTGCTGTAAGCTTAGATGTGCGTATTATATAATGAATAATGGCAAGGAATTTTTAAACGGAGATCCGAGTTCAAATTCCCGTTGTGTTCGTTACATTCACTTACGTGCAAATACACTTAAGAAAGATATCAATCCGCATCTTATTCCCGCAGCTATTGGTTAATTAATAAGGCGTTGTCAATCAACAATCATTATTTCAGAAGAAAAAAAATTCTTATAATCTAATAATATTTCCTGCCTCAAATGAATAGAAAAATTTTGATAAGCCGTAAAAAACGAATTTATCAAATAATTTCGACTGTTTCTTTCTCATTCAAATTGAAGGAAATTTATTTATTTCCAATTTTTGAATTTACCATATGCTTACTTATATTTTTCATGGTGTTCTTAGCATCTTTCTACAGAATCATATCTCAGTTGTCTCAAACTGTCCCTTCACACTTTAGAAAATTACCCTACATTTTATGCAAACAGAGACTTATTGTGATTAGACAGTTCTGCATTTCCTTCTTTGCTTGTAACGAAATATCTGTTTCTTAATTTTTGCTTAATTTTTGGAAGGATTACTTTTTTTTATACTTATTTGCAACTTCTGTATTCGGTGTCACGTGATTTTGTAGAGAAATTTAAAAAGAAATGTAAGTAGTCTTAATGTCTAGATTTTACTGTTGTATGCCACACACGCAAACACACACACACAAAATACGACCAAGGCTTAAATCATAGAAAAAAAATCATTTCGAGCCACAACCCACAATTAATTTTTTTTATATTTCTTTGCACATTATGTATTCGGTGTCACGTGATTTTGTAGAGGAATTTATAAAGAAATGTAAGTAGTCTTAATGTCTAGATTTTACTGTTGTATGTCACATACGCACACACAAAAAAATATGACCAAGGCTTAAATCATAGAAAAAAATAATTTCGAGCCACAACCCCCTTAATTTCAAATGAATATCTCCGGGATTTATTGTATCACACAATACTTTAATCTTAATTTCCATCAGATATATAAAGAGGAAATGTCATCTTTTAATTAGGCTATTTACGTATATATTCCCTACATGAGATCATGTTTGAAATGGAATTTCTAGGTAAGCAGACGATTATCTTCTCCTAATCCCACTCGGTTTTTGACGTCCAAAATCGAGCTTATTAATCGAACCATATTTCTGAATTGTAAATCGTTGTAAATAGCAGCTGAATATTATCATTCTGATGTTATATCAAAATAATATCACTTTAATGGGTGAAAAATATTGTTCGTAATTTAGACTTAATCGTCTTAGAACATCCGTAAAGTTTTTTGCCATTATATTTGTCAGATCCTGTTTAACCTTGTATGAATATTTGTCTTAATCCTCTTTGCGTATTTGGTTTTATCTCGATGGAAGCGAAAATGACATCAGATTATTTTTCTTTGTCTGCCGAATTACATCTCTAGCCGTTCGATATTTCAAAATAGAACCTCCTTGTTCTTTAACATCGCAGAAGAAAAACATTTCATAATTAAACGTATCCTTTACTGTAGCTATTCATCCTGCTTGTTATAGTGACACATTTTCATCCTTTGTAACAGCAGGCTTTCTTTAAGCGTGTGTCGCCTACGAGATTTGAACGGAGCAATTTATTCAATCCAAAGGGGTAGATTGTACTGAGTTTTCCTTGTTATGGTATTATTCACATTTCTCTCGTCAGTTTATTTTATTTTATTTTATTTTCTCTGAATCATATTATGAGATCTCCCGTACTATTTGACCCAGCGATCGATCTTAAAATCAACAGTAAGCCAGATATGTTTTAAACAAACAGCTCACATGCTTCTTGTACGTAAACTATTAATAAATGTGTCTATTTAACATGACGGTTCATCTGTCCGAGTCTTCGCAACAGTCAACACCTTATGGTCAGTTTGTATTTAACAAAGTTATATCAGTGACAATATTTACTACTTTTAGGTACCTGGATTTTGAGGATTATAGCACCCTATAATATCTAATTTTTACCTCTTTATCATTCCTCTTTTCCTTTGCCTTTCTTTGCCCACGTAGTTTAACTGCTGTATCTAACTACTATATTTACCCTTTGTCTTGTGAGCGTTAAATCTTGGTGGTCTTTCTTCAATGTGTCCATATAATTTTAACTATGTCTTTACGATTGTAAGTATATTATTCTCTTTTTTATCAACTTTATAAGTTCTTCTTTACTAATATGTTTTCTTCAAGATATATCCTACGGGCCGGTCGTTAGAACTACAATTCTGTAGCTTCAGTACTTATTCATCTGTGAGGAAATTGTTTCGCATTTACTGTCATATGAGAGTTTAGATAATACATAGCATTACGGCACAGTATTTTTTTTATTGTTTCTAACGGTATTTTCATGACTTAATACTTTAATTAGATTCTGAAATGCAATTTCACTGCGTCAGATTTTCCACGGACTTTTACTAAACTACACTAAAATGTATATATATATATATATTTCTGAGGTGCAGTATTTAACTATTTCCATTGTTCGGACTGCTGTTCTCATCTTTATTTTCATATTCACGACATTTCGGCCATTGTAAGCTCCGGCCTTCTTCAAGGGAAATAAATGGTTTTGATCGAAATTCTAACTTATATGACCTGAAGAAGGCCAGAGCGTACAATGGCTGAAACGTTGCGGATATGACAATAAAGATGAAAGCAAAAGTCCGAACAATGTAAATAGTGTAGATAACTACAAAATTAGTTAAATTACAACGCATTTATCATTTGAACAACCCAAACAAATACATCACTCATTGGATTGATAGTTCTACTAATTCTCAGAATTTTATATCTTCTTGAAGTTAATAGCTCTTAGTTTTTATTGGAGGTACGTTTGACATAATAGATAACGGCGGAGAATGAGAAATATGAGTGCCGAGTTCATATTTCACTTGGGTTCGTTGCATTCTTACACACATATGCCATTTGGGAAAATATGAATCCATCTCTTATCGTCCGAGCTATGGGTCGAATAGCAGAACAGTCAAACTTGCTTTACAACCAGTGTGCCGTAGAAAGAAACTCCCGTCTGCTGCGGGAATATCTTCTGCCTAGGCACACATGAATCGAAGCCGAAGCGTATATCACGTATGGCATTTTAATTTACTTTACATTACTAAGAAAAGGCTTTAGACTTCTTTCTGTTTCCTTTCTGAGTTTACCAACAATAATGTGTCGTAAACGTAGCGTACGCTTTTATGTCCTCCGATAATAGATTCTGCTACCTTTTCTATTTCTCTTAGGATCCTCTCGCTCTTATGGATTAATTTCATCCGGTGTGAAAACATTCTATTATTACCCCTATCTCTAGTTTGTATATTCATTGAATTCTTTCTCCATCCTCATTTTGTTTACCCAGTAAACGTTACGGGCGAGTTGGACGGATTTCCTATATAAATCATGCCATTCTAGCATTACAAGTATGTCTTTGAAAAATAATAGATTACCCTCTTGATCGCTCTTAGAGCATTCCAATCACGATGAAAGCATGTATTGCTTCAATGTCATCTTGTCTTTTCAGGGTAATCCTGTTACGAGATTCAATCATTAAAATCTTAAGAACAAGTTACGCGTCACATTAATCTGGTTGTCCGATTGAAGACTCACCTAGTTTCTTTTAGGTTAAATAGAGAGAGACAACTGTTGAAGCCTTTCGGTATTTCACCGCGGTTATATATATATCATTTTTTTTCAGTTGTCATTATTCTGAACTATGCGACACAAAAACACAAAACTATATATATATATATATATATATATATATATATATATATATATATATATATATATATATATATATATATGAAGAAATATAGTCTTAAGATGTGCTATATTTATGGGATAAAGTGCTCAATATCAGAGATAGAGCGTGTGTAAATATAAAAGTGAACATAGAAGTCAACACTTAGAGGCAACAGTCTGTTTCATGCTAGATGCAATCGTCAATCCACGAGTGCTGTTATTTTTCTCGGCTATTTATATATAAGGGTCAGTGGTGCATAGTGGGTCGTCTATTTTGCCGGTTATTTTACCGGAAGTGGTTTATCTGTTCATTTATTTATCTGGGTTAAATTATTTTGCTTGTTTTTATTTATTTTTTATTTTTCATTTTTTTTTCATTTTTTGTCTTATATATTTATTTATTTTTTATTTTCATCGGTGTTTTTAATTAATTTAGTAATAATTTGTTTATATAGCTTATTTAATAGTTTTGTTTTTGTTTCGAATGAAAATTAAAGCGATTTGTTCAATTTTGGGGTTGATTGTTGTAGTTTGTTCTAACTATTGTTTTGGCGAGAACAGTTTTTAATTTGTTTATTATTTCATGTATTTGTTTGCATTGATTATCTTTATTTTGTCTAACGGCTCGTTTATCGGTATCGGTTGTTAGTTTAATTATATATTTGGATGTATTTAGTTTAATTTATTTTAATTGTTATTATTTATTTGTTATACTGTATATTTTCTCTTTGGTTTTCGATTTTTAAGTAACGTAGTATATTATTTTTATTATTTTTTTTTATCGTTATATAAAAGTTATAGCTATTTTTTTCGTCCGATTTTTGGTTTGATTTTTATAGTCTAACTAATATTTTGTTCATAATATTTTGCTAATTTGTTTATTATTTACTTTATCTATTGATTTTGTTTCTTATTTATTATTCTCTATCGTCTATTCTAACAGGTGTGATTTGGTAATTTGTTTGGATTAATTTATTTTGCTTATTTTATTGTTATTTTTTTTATTTATTTTTTTTCCGTTTTCGATTTTTAAGTAACGTAGTAAAATTTTGTTTTCATGTCTACATTTTGAGATGAGCTCTGATCTTTTATTTAATAATTTATTTTGGTCTGGGAAGGTAATGATAGCTATTTTTCCTCCAAGCAATGTTTGCAGGTTTTTGATTGATTGTTGTAGGCTGATGATCTTTTCCTTATTTTCCAAGATATTTTTGGTGTGGTCTGCGTTTTGTTTTTAATTTCCCAAATATACTTAGAAAGCAATGTGCTGTTCGCATATTTACTATTTGTGAAATATGTTTTGTGTACATAATTTCTTTGTTTCCAAGGTCCTTCGGTTACTCCTATGTATACCTTTTCTTCATTATCTGGTGATTTTATCGTGGCTTGGTATATTATGATGTTTTGTAAACAATTACCGTTTCAGGAATATATATATATAACCAGTATAGTACGATGGAGATACATGGGGATATATATATATATATATATATATATATATATATATATATATATATATATATATATATATATATATAGCCAGTATAGTACGATGGGGATTCCGATACGCCCCCAAATTTGTTATTCCATATCTTCCAAATGCTACCGCATCGATAAACAACACTGAATAGACAAACAACGGATCGGATGTTTGTGCAACAAACCATCGGCAAATGTTCTCCCGTGGTGAGTGATCAAAGGGTAAAAGACCCTGCACCCTTTGCAAATGATACTGATACAGGAGAAGGTTTGAAGTACCCTACTTAGGGTACTATTATATGTACGACATACTAAGGACATTTGACATGCGCTGATACCTGAATCGACAACCCGAAGTATGCGTCCTTCCTGGTCAGGCGTACGAGCGGACCTCAACTTACCTCGATCCATAATTTATGTTACCATAAAATGTTAAATAGCAGCAAACTTGGATGAATCGACTGCCTTCATTTGTTTACGTTTAGGTGCTTTTCGAGCAGATATGAACGTTCGAGGGAAACCATGGAAAATTGTAGTTTAAAAGCTGTAAAATCGACTTTGCTGACCAGACGCTCCTCTGTAGCTAAACTGGTATAACGCGTCAGGCTATATGACGGATCCGTGTAGGATACATTTTGGATTCCTGTCGGAGGACGCATATTTTCCATGAAAATTCCTCGGCCCCCACAGACTGGTAAATGTTGTTAATACAGTTTATTATAAAGAGAACTTTAAATATTTGTGTCTATATTAATAACGTATAACAATATATATATATATATATATATATATATATATATATATCACAGCAATAAAAGTAAGAAGCTTGATATTACTAGACATTTTAAAAACGGGCGAAGCATCCGGATTCGCACCCGCTCTTCTGGCTTCCTACGGAAGATTTAATTTAAATTAAAAAACACAGAAAATGTACAATGAAAAGGAAATGTGGAGGAGGAGGGAAAGAATTATGAGCAAAAGGAGCTAGAGGCAAATGACAGCTAGCCCCAACAAACACTCACGTTGTTTGTACAATGAAGGCTTGCGGGACCCGATGTGAAGTGCCTCCAGCACCTTAAGGTGAAATAACGAGTGTGACTGGGACAAGACGGTGAATTGGTGAAAACTAAAATTAGCTGCACAAAATTTGCTTTTTCATAGGTGCTCGCATATGGCGGAACCGTAGATGTTTGGGATGAGTCCATTCAACGGCAAGGTGTGGTTCCTGATCCTGGTAGGAACGTGCTGTTTAATTCTCATGTCCAGGCGTTGTGTCGTCCTTCCTATATAGTCAGCCCTGCAACTACAACCGTATTTATAAATTAAAGAATTAATTTGAGGAGGAGGGAGAACGTCTGGACGAATCATGGGCCGGGTTTGAAAAACTATCCGAACCTCAGCAGAGAAAAACAGCGACGAACACTTGATGAAATTTGTCTAACCATACTTTCACATTTGGTTCCAATCCAAGACAATTTGAGATAAACCGGGCCCTTTTTATCAACACAGAGTTTGGCACTTCTGAACCACTCAATTTTGTAACGGATGACCGAATGAACAGTGTTAGGTGGATAACCTAAACCACATAGGGTATCCTTGACAAAATTGATCTCATCATCCAAGAAAGACTCTGAACAGATTTTTAATTAGTAACTTCAAAAAAAATATATATATATGTGTGTGTGTGTATATATATATATATATATATATATATATATATATATATATATATATATAGAGAGAGAGAGAGAGAGAGAGAGAGATAGAGAGATAGATAGATATAGATATATATGAATTATATACATATATATATATATATAATTTATATATGCGCGGTAGTTATTGGAAATCGTTTAATATCAATGATAGAGCTAACATATTTAATTGGACTGATGTGAGTGTTTGACGCTCTCTGTGATCGTCTGACAAAATATTTTGTGTGTTCATATATATATATATATATATATATATATATATATATATATATATATATATATATGTATGTAATTATGTAAGTATGTATGTGCGTGTGTCTCATCCACATACAGACTGTTTCGCTGTATCAATGCTCGTCAATGTGGCTAGACATCCGATTGCCTCAAGCCAGGATTGATACCTAACCGATTCAGACGGATATCTTTCCCCTGAGCCTCAGCTCCCAGCAGAGAGGAAGGTGAATAAAAGGATCGTAGCCCATTAGAACAATTGGAATAGACATATTTATAGAAAAAACAGAGCGAATCTACGTCGTGGCAGCAGGAAAATTAGTGACGCTTAAATTATTTTATTTTAAAATACCATTTATTAACGTCCGATATTTCATTGTCATTTCATTTTTAAAGTTGTTAATTTTATTTACTTTACACTTTCTCGATTAGGAGTAAGAAAGGAGCGAAATTTAACACTCGTTGCAGGTTTTAAACGTACGAGGGTAATTCAATAAATAAGGTGAATTTTTCGTTATTAGTACTTCTAATACAGATAGAAGCTTACTCTTTTTTATTTTTTTTTTGTTTTACTTCTTTTTCACATGGATTTAATTTCTTTTGCATATTAAAAAAAAACTTTGAGAGTTTTGGCGATTAACAAAGATGGCCGACCAAGAAGCATGCTCCAGGATTGAACAGCGGCCAGTTATCAAGTTTTTTGTTGTTGAAGGGTGTAAACCAGGAGAATGTCAACTGTGTATGGTGCTACATGTTTCAGCAAAAAAAATGTCTACAAGTGGGCTAAATTGTTTAAAGAAGGACGGAGCAGTGTTGGGAATGAAGACAGACCTGGGAGGCCTACAGAAGTGATGTCTCCTGAGGTGATCGAATCAGTCAATGACATCATTCAGTCTGACAGAAGGGTGAGAATGGATGACATTGCAAGGACTTTGAGCATATCGTTTGGGACAAACGCAGGGGTCATCAGTCAGAAGGAGTCATCTTGCATCATGACAACGCAAGGCCTCACACAGCAGCCCAAACGGTGCAGCCCATCAACGAGCTGGGCTGGGAACTGCTCCCTCATCCCCCTTACAGTCCAGACCTTGCCCCTTCAGACTTTCAGCGGTTTGGTCCCTTGAAAGTGTTCACGAGAGACACGAAGTTTAAAAGTGACGATGATGTCAAAAGTGTTGTAAGCGACTGGCTGAGACATCAGTCCAAAGATTTTTACGCTGAGGGAATACGGAAGCTTGTGCAGAGATAGAAAAAGTGTGTGACAGTGCTGGGAGACTACGTTGAGAAAAATTTTAAAAAGTAAGCTTCTATCTGCATTAGGAGTCCTCATACCGAAAAATTCACTTTATTTATTGAATGACCCTCGTATTATAAAAAATGTTAATTTAATTATTTAATATTTTCCACATATCTTTATAAACTACGCTTATTATCTCTTACTCCTATCACTCATAAAACAATCTCCATCAGTAACCCTATATTTTATGTGGAATTTAGTTCTTGTATTGCATTATCAAAACAAAATTAAATCTGTACTCATTGGAATAAGCACTGTAATATTATATGATTGGTATCTCACTCCTATACGTTTACTATCGAAACTATTAAATCTAGCCGTCTCTTTTACTTCATGTCTCGCACTTCCAGCATGTGGAACTCCCTTCCATTTACTTGCTTCCCTGACAGTTATAGTTTTCAAATGTTCAAACGAATGTCAATCGACATCTTCTGATGTCTTGATCTTATTCCCCGCCCTTCTCTTTATCCTTTCCTCAGTGACGTCTCTTTACTTTTGCTCACACTCTCTGTAACCCTTTCTTTGCGTGATAGTGGCACTCCCACATTTTCTTGGGGTGAAATCCTTAAAAAAGGTTGTTTTCACCCACACAGGTTTCGTTAAATAAGTTAGACACATTCTGCCTACTTATTTTCGAAAAGAATCATTTCATATTCAGTATTCGCTCTCTTTGTATTCTATAAATATGTCTATGGCAATTGGTCTAATGGACTTGTTTTAATCTTTATAGACTGGAGATGTTTTAAAGAAAAAAAAATGAATTCCGAAGAAAATTTACAAAGGTAAAAAGGCGAAAGTGAACACACTTTGGAATGTACGCCTAAACTAATTTTCTTATTCCTGGGGTTATTTCCGACCCTTCGGTCATGGTTTTCACCAGTTGAGAGGGATATTGGATAATGCTGCTAACTAGGTCATACATTCATTATGTTCTATCTATCTGCTATAATATTTTCAAAAAAGCATTATATTGGGGTACTGAAAAAATGGCTATGCACACTTCTATTTTAACTAAATTCCAGGTACGTGTCGATAATCGTACTTAAGAATGCACTGATCAAAATAATGAATTGAATTATTGAAAGAATCAGACGTTCGACTGTTGGAGGATCACAGTGCTTTTATTTTCATATCGTATTATCTACGCCATAACAAATCATTGTGTTGGGTTCTGTAACTACTTAGTGTAATCACTTCACATGTCAGTCTGCCCTATTTGAGTCAGATGGGATATTGCAAGCTTTGCTTCAAAAACAGTAGTGATTGCATCGGCTCGGTATCCATTTTCCCGTAATCGGATATATCCGTCAGGGATTGTGTTTGGTCTCTCTGCCCAGTGATCCAGATTATACTAATTCTATTTCATGTTCTATTGATGTTTATAAACACACCGTAACCTGAATATTGTAACGGTAAGTCGAATGACCGTTTTAATGATGGCATTTGTACAATTCCAATTACCAAACACAATAAATACATTTCTGTGGCTTGCGTTATGTACAAAATAGAATACATCGCTTAGTTTTCATTATTTTTCTTTTATTTTCAGGAAACTTCTTCCGAGAATATTAATTCCAAATGCTGTTAGGCTAAATCGAAGTATCGATGAAAACATTATACACACACAATATAAATGCACACACGCACAAACAAACGCGCGCGCATATACACAATTACACAGATATATATATATATATATATATATATATATATATATATATATATATATGTATATATATATATATATATGTACAGATATATATATATATATATATATATATATATATATATATATATATATATATATATATATGTGTGTAAGCAAATATGTGGATGTAGATCCGACGGTATGATGAAAAATATGGAAAAGACAAAGCAAAATCCGAATATGCAAGTTTACTCTTTTAATTTTGTTTTACTGCCGAGGTCAGATGTTTCGGTCTAGTAGACCATCTTCAGGACATGGTTATTGGAAACATATTTATATTTAAGTCAACATGAAGAGACGATATACACAAGACTAGTCAGACAGAGAAAAACTGAAATTTTAAAGTCAGCGTTCCCTTTTTTGGATTCGGTCACGTTAACGTCGCGCGGGCGATGTTGCGAAAACGCGCTCCCAAGATATGTGGGGGAAACAGGTAGGTCCGTAAATCTCGTGTTTCCGAACATAAACAAGATATTCGCCTCGGTAATTTAAGTAGTGCTTTGTTTGTTCCTTTAGCTAAATCTGATCATAATTTCGATTTCGATATATCCATAATAAAAACCTTAGACAGATTTATGAGGCAGGCATAATATCCACTTCACGTACGGTAAATACTAGACCCGGCTTCTTTAACATCTCCCTAGGAGATGAGCTATCGAGAGTTGGGATTTTTTAATTTAAAAATGTGACACACTGACATTTGTTAGGAGGGAGGGTAGTACAGAATCTGTACAAATCGTCTTTAGTATATAAAGCACCTACTAGCCATTTTTATGGGGGTTTTGTTTTTGGTATTGTTTTCTTTTTTTCAAATTTGACTTTGTGGCATGTATTATTTATGTGACTTTGAATTCTAGTAGGAGCGTTAATTCTGAGTCGTCGCGTGTTGGACAAGCCTAGAATTCGTGTGGGTAATTTTCTATTTTTAACAGACTTTCAACACGCCATTCCCGTTGTTAAACACCGTGAAGTTGATTGTTGAGGAGAGATGTTTGATATACTGGGCCTACCTTATAATGGGTCATTTTTGTTAAATGTAAATGATTTAAAATTACAAAGTCGCCCACTATATATTGTTCTTTTTTTTTAATAAGGAATATATATCAAGGAAACAAATAATGAATGCAGGCAATTCGACGTGGTGTAAATCGTTGGCGAGGCTTGTCTTGCTCGATCAATTTACAACCGCCTAATGAGTTCGATCCTCACTTCTCTGAATGAGACATTGGGAGCCGAGTTGCAATTCCAGTCAGATCCGTTGCATTCACTTAGGCCCAAGACCTTTGCAAAGAAATGAACCCACCCTCTGTTATGGGTTAAATAGTAGGATGATATCTAACAAATTCATTTTATTCTCAATAAATTAATGAAATATTCACTTACAAAAAGAAATATTCTTAAAATATGCTCCAGCTCTAAATAACTGATATCGGGTTGAAAATCTGTAAAACATCAAATCAGCCAACCACTCAATCGATCCACTCTTTCCGCTTCATACATACGGCCTTGATCCACTTCTAAATGACTCGTGATAAACTATCATAATTGTGATGGTAATACGACTGGCTGTTTTGAGGAATGCATTAGTATTAGTTTCGACTTATTTTAAGATTCTATGTGAATGGATAAATTTCGTTAGCTTTCGTTAAGCAAAGGGAAAAAGTATACCGTTTGATCTTCCTTATTTTTTCTTCGAATTGATGTTCCACATATAAATAATGAATAGAGTGATTGTATGTCGAGTGTACATTTTGTTCGATGCATTTGTGTGGTTCTTTATTTGATAAAATCTTAAGTCAATGAAAAAAATTCGTAGCTTGCATTAAATAAATTGTTAAATACATATATCACTTGACTTTCATTATCTTTTTTTTTACCAAGGAACAGATGTCTATGTTACAAATTGGGTAAATTTGAAAAGAGAACTGAACTTTCTACGACAAATATTACCACTTGTTCTGCACTTAATTTAATTGCTTTTTGTAGTCATCGGACGAATTGTTTTCCTTATATATGTCTAGCTGCTGCCTTTGCTTTTGTTGTTTATAGCACACACTTTTTAAGATAATATATCCATGTTAATTCTCAGTTGTATGCAGCAGGCGACGGTTTTGCCCGAAGGACCTATAGCCATTTCTTTCTTTATATATTTCATCGCAACAGGAATAACACTACACCACAAGCACAAAACTGAATGATGAGATCTCATTTAGTATGTATGAAAAACTACATTCCATTATCGTAAACATGCCGCTGGGATTTCTTCTTCCGGAACAGTGTTTGTGCGTGTGTGTGTGGGGGGGATTTGTTAAGCTTCACGTGACAAAAACAGACTGTTTGAAAGATCTCAAATTAGGTGTCATGAACTCGTTTACGCTTTCTACATCTTGTGGTGTAAGGCAGTCTTCTATGCGCCATGTCCCCTCAGGACATGAGCGAACACGGCTCTCCACAACTTCCTATCAACTGGATCCCTTACCAGGGTTTCTCCCTTTGCCAAGAATATCTCTTCTGGCATCCATTCACCAAAATTGGTTAGATAGTTGCCCGTTGCCTCCTCAAGTCACTCTTGCTCTCGATATGTCATATTCGGTTTGTGTTCTTAAGGCCGTTCTTCCTATATTATAACCGCAGAAATTTGTCGATTTCTGATTCTGAGTATGAGTGCTGTCTTGGTTATCATCTGCCTTAACAGTTCCCCCGCTTACGGCCACATGACGTTAAAAAACTCAGTTCCCGTACGTTCACCGAAGTTAAACAAGGACGAGCCTGGCCAGTACCTAGATAGGTAACCACTTGGGAATACTAGGTGCTCTCTGTGCAAACGCTGTAAGGGATAAATGCCTCGGAATTGTTAATCGGCGAAACGAGTTGCATTTCCAATTGTGTTCACTATATTAATATACGTACAAATATCTTTGGGACAGATATTAGTCTACCCCTTTCTCCTCAAGCTATGGGTTAATTATTAAGGCATATCATTAAAGCGATATTATCCCCAGCAGAAAAGAAATAATAATAAAATTTGCGTACAAAATATTTAGATTTCGGCGTTAAATAGCCCAACCAGTTTGATATATCTTTAAGCAAAAGACAAACCAATAAGACATCCTCGTTTCTTACTAGCTGTTTTTTTATGGTATTATCATTAGAATCACATTTCTTTTGCATGCAGTTTTCCACTCATCTGTTGAGAAATTGTCCAAACTTCACAGCCATACAAGTGTATTGATATATGATAGTATAGAACGCCTTTCTTTATTTCTAACGAACTTTTCCTGTTTCTTAGTAACTTAATTTTACGTTGTTTAATGCGCGTTGTGTTTCAGGTTTTACACTTTCCACCCCCTGTTAATACACTTTCCAAATACAGACGTCTAAAGAAAAGTAAATATATGTCACCGAAACCGTAAATTATATAGAATAGCAAAATATAACTTTCAAACTAAGAAACTGGAATAATTCACTGGAAGCAAAGAAAACAGTGTTGGCCTGTTATATAATATCCATCTTTATATAGGTCAATGTCTAGTGGACAATTCCTTTACAGATGATCAGAAGACTTGCAGTAGAATAGATTTGGTTATACTGAAGGATGCTGAGAACAACATGGACGGATCATGTAAGCGTCGCGTAAATATTACGGAAAAAAGAACAAAGTCTTCTTCTATGTGCCATGTCCATTGGAGACGTGTGCGGCAATAATTGTCCTTTTTCGCTTTTGGTAAGATTTGTCTTGTCCGCTTTCCCTCCTAGCTGATCTGATAGCCATTTGCATAAACTCGTGAGGTAGATCAGTCCCTGCTTTGCACTGTCTCTTCTCTCTTTAATACGTCGTGCGAATATCAGATTTTCCAAGCACCCTTTCGCATCTTGGATAAGACGATAAATTACATCCGCGTCCTGGGTAAGACGATAAACTACATCAAACAGCAAGTCCTCTTATCAGGAGGTTTGAGGAGCGTGGAACTACCTCTTCATTGCTGGTGTTCTCAGGTCCACCCTGATCCGGGGTGGTAGTACCTGTTATGGTCCCAGCTATACTCAAATAGTTAACCCCCACAAACTGGGGTCAAAACGTGTAAAAATAGGTTTTATGACCAGCAATGAATTTTTGAAGAAAAGATTATTATCAGAAATACATTATTACCAGCAAAACGTTTTTATTTTGGCGGGGTGGAAACTACCAACAATATTTTCTTGAAAAAAATATTACCAGCAATACATCTTTTTTTTTTAATATTACCAGCAATAAAAATCTTATCGGCATTGAGTAACCCATTGAGGTTGATATGCTGTAAACCAAACCAAACCAAACCAAACCAAGCACCCATTCCTCATTGTCTATCAGTAAATTTAAACTATCTCTGATTCTAAGAAGAACCGTTATTTTTCTTTACGTTTTCCGTGAAACGTAGCATTGCTCAGATGTTTTGTCCGGGGTTTTCTCAGTATCCATTTTTAGAAAAAAAAATTAAGTTGCCTCAGTTTTCTTCATCTGTTAAGAGACTGTTCAGTATTCATTGACATATAAGAAGGCTGATATTACAAGAGAGTGTAGCACTATGTCTTTCGTTTCTACCGAAATCTTCCTGTTTCTTAATACTTAACACTGATTAGCTATTAGAAGACATCATTCGTTATTCCAGTGAGACGTGTTATTTTTTGTGTTATATTTTCCGTTGTCTACCAAAAAAATATTTAATATTTACATTTGCGTTGTTGCTTGATTATAGTTTCTGCAGTTGGTATGTTGTCCTTTCTTCAGACTTTCTTTTATTACTTTCTGTAGGAATTCCTGTTGTTTCTCTTCGATGCCTGATATCAACACTGTTATTTGCCTATCTTATGATGTTAAGCTTGTACTCGACAATAAATAATCCTGGTCGAACATTTAATACACTCAAGATTATCTCCGTGTAGAGGTTGTATTATTCCGGTATTAAGCGACATCCTTGTTTTACTCGTATTTCTGTTCTTCTGTACTTAATGATTTCTATTTTTATGCTGGTGGTTTGATCAGAGCATTAAGCAGCTGAAATTTCTGGAATTCATAATGAAGAAGTAGAACGTATTTCTTAAAAACGCAACGGCATGCCGCTTCCATAGACTCTAATAATTCTCATTATTCCCGTGTTTCAAATGATAGAAAATATATCCATACAAACCGCTTTTTCACAGACATTTTCACGTTGAGGAAAATAATTTGCAAGAGCTACAAGGGATGGAATGTTGTAGAGAAGCATCATCGTCTATGTTCGGAAGGGACATGAGATAAAGAATAAGTAGAATACATTTTTATTTCAAAATATTGCTCAACTGGTTATTCCCAAATACGCACGAAAGAATGCGTGCGTTTTTTGAATAACCGGCTGGGTTATTCGAATACCCGTGCGTTTTTCGAATACTTTCGTTCTCGTCACTAACCATTGATCTTACTCCTTAAGTGCATCAATCATTCCCGTTTGACCTTCCGTAAATTCCCCGATTACGAAGTTAATCAGCTGCGCCTATGTTCGGTTGTTGCACAAGCCTTCTCGCCAGAATCGAGTCGACGGCTACAAATTAAGTCTCTCTTTCTTCTCACCAAACAGTAACGTCAAGCCTTATGAGTAGATTTCATGTGTTTTGATCAATAAGAACGCAGCTTCTTCGGTTCAAAGTGTGGCCATATTCTCTTGATGATTTATGATTTGCAACTTTAATAAATGTCTTAGGTGCAGGATGTCGGTTGAAAAGAAGTGACCCGATAAATGCACGGAAAACACTGCACAAATCTTTACAGAAATGCCTCAATTATTTTGGCGCGGTGTCCAGAAAGAGAGCGAGAATCGTACTTCTCTTATTAGCCTGATAGATGCAACTTCTCTGAAAAGTAAGTAGCGTAGGGTTAGGCGAGGAAACGATTTCGTTTTAATGTTGGAATGTAATTTAAAATTTTAAAATGTGCGCTTTCTTTCTTCCCTATTAGGCAGTATGTTAGACGTAAATCGAGATAAATTGGCCCAAATCTGGGACTGAATTATTTGCATATTGCCGATTTGTTTACAAACCCAATGATGGAAATTAGGAAAAATATTAATATTTAATGTTGATTTGAATGTATTCAAAGCTAGAAACGACGGTCAATCTAGAGTCGTCTATATTACGCAAAAATGTAAATGATAGTGACATCTCATTTTAGCAAATATATTTACCAAAATTACACAAAAAAAAATGAAATGCTAACGAGTTCAATATGATCGCCATTGGCTTCAAACACGCTCTCCAGACGAGTTCGGAATCTCCTGCATCCGTTTTGGACGGTCTCCTTGATTAAGTTTCTGAATGCTGTCATAATCCTTGCCATCAATCATTTTTCCTGTTACAAGGAGATTTATTGGTCCCTCACTCAATTGCACCCCCACACATAATAATCAAAGGTATAGCAATCTGGGAAGTTATGTGTTCAGACATAAGGGGTCATATGGTCACAGTAATTGACAGCTATGGCTGGGTTATCCTCTTTGTATGACATGTTGCAGAATCCTGTTGCTAGATATAGGGTCTTTTAATAGCCGTTCTCTTGACCAGGTCAGCACTACGTCCTCAAGGCACTTGATGTAGGCCTCCGTGTTCAGTTTGAGACTCTGCAGGAAGATGAATGGAAGCATAACGTCGCTATCACTAGTGATCACTCCAAACACCTTCGTACTCACAATTGGACACATCCAACACTCTCCGAATACTCTGAAAAAAAAAAAACTCTGGAATATTCTTATTGAATTTTCAGATGCGAATGCTAAGTTGTATAGTATGCCGTTCACTTTTTTGTGGTGGTGTGATTTCCGTCATGATGCTCTTTTCTCCGAGATGGTGACCTACTGACACTGCTATACTGTGCATTCGAGAAAACAGAAACAAACATGCGTCAAATTAAATGTATGAAAAGACGATAATTTACCCGTCGCACCCTGTATATCACATATTTCTCTTCTGTTTCAATTGGCCTCAGATGATGACACATTAGAAATAATGATATTTAATCTCTCTCTCTGTCTCACTACGTATATATATATATATATATATATATATTTTTTTTTATATATAAATTTTTACCTATTGATCTGATTTTTCGAGAAATCTCATTAATGAAAAAATTGCGGTCTCCATCCGTCTTCATGACAAAAAGCGCAAGTTAATATACTGTTCAATTAATAAACGGAGCAACCTCCTCAGATACGAGTAACCACTAAATATAATGATTAAAGTGTTAAAAATGTTTCGGAAAATAAAAATGTATTATATATATATATATATATATATATATATATATATATATATATATATATATATATCCACACACACAAGTGTGTGTTTGTGTATCTGTGTTTTGTGCCTACAAGGTAACGCGATATTTAATGTTTAAAATTAATTTAAAAAATAATAAATATGTGTTGAGGGTTTCACTTTAGTTTTAATTTCAAGCTAATAGATAAATTTTAATATTTACAATAAACAATATTCATTGCTGTATTTCAAAATGGAAGGAGTTTTTTAGTGCAAAATTCATAATGTAATTCTCTTTACTAAAAATATTTAAAAATTAAAATATACCTATCTGAAACATGATTTGAGTCATATTAACTGAAACATTTAATTAATTTGATTTGAAATAAATATTACTTACAATTATTGTAAAATATCACAGAAATAAAAAGTAATGGTTTTGTTTACATCTAGATAAACAGCCGGAATTTTATCTATTTTCTCTAAAGGAAGACTTACCCGCAAAAAATTATTTGTGGGCTATAACTTGACCCTCTTTTTTAACCACCCCTAATTAATCTAAAAATTAGAGAAAAATATCCTCCGTAATATATTTTATTGAATTTTAGGTACCTTGAATTTAAACGTACTGTAGTATTCGCTCTTATTTTGTGATAATGTTGTGCATGGAAGTCCATCTTTGCAAAAATCTGCACGTTTATACAAAGTACGACGCACCCCCAAAATTCTAAATTCTCCGATTTGAATTTCACTATTTGAATATATCAACCAATAAGGTATGTGATTTCAAGCGCGCTGAAGGCTTTGAAAAAAAAATATGCTTATCGTCTGCTACGAGATTTTTATTACCACTCCAGAAAATGATAAATAAATATTTTTACTCCCAAACATAGATATTCAAAAATTGGGGAAAATATTTATTAACCAATAAATATCTGAGTTTGTTAACTAATTTTTAGCTTCTTTGTGTATATTTATTTCTTATATATATATCCGTAATGCTACGTTAGTATTAAGTTCTCAGGTTTTTGATTAGGATCGGTTGTCCTTTGTTGGCGACAAGCTGATATCTCAAAACGTTTCATATAATTTTTTACTCAACATTCCACATATTTTATTTGAGTAAAATTAGTGTTTTTAAAGTACACTTAAAGCATACAAACGGAATTTGTAAACAAAGCTTTGGTAGAAACTATAATACAGCATTTCCTGTCTACGGACATGCTGACTACTGGAAAATTACACGCATTCATAAAACAATGTAAATACTGACACTCTCCTTATATGGATACATTCTGTTTCTTCTATCATACTAACGCAATTTATTCGGCTGTATGTTAAAGATAGAAAAACAAAATATTTGTGTGTGAATTAGCTTTACATAGATGTATGTAATTCGTTTCTTTCAATTTGAAAGTAAACAAATACCCAATAATAAAATGTATTTAAATTTGTAGAGCTGTGTTTGAAGATCATTTATTTCTTCGTTTTTTTACACGCTAATTCTCCTCTGTCTCTCCTTCTGTCTCTCTCTCTGTCTCAAGATATATATATATATATATATATATATATATATATATATATATATATATATATAGATATATATATATATATTCATCAGAAATTAAATATGGAAGAGAAAGAAAGATTTTGGTACGTTTTTTTATTTTTGTTGTTGTTTCTTACAGATTGAGACTTTTTGCTTTCTCTTACATAAGTTTTTGATGTAGATCATTCTAATTCCTCTTTTCTCGTTATGTGCCCTAGAATATATCCTTCTGCATGATCACATTTCTGTTCTCTAGATTGTCCAGCATTCACTGCCATATAAGGCGACTGATATTAGATAACAGTCCAGTACTCCTTTCAAACGAAATTTTCATGTTTTTTAATAATATAATCTTTTCGAAGGCATCTTTAGTTATTTTATATTATATCTATTGCAGTAGGTTCGAACTTACTGGATGACCAAAACTTTTGTTTATTAACAAATAATTAAAAAATTGGAAACTAACTTTATATCAATTTTTTTAAATATAAATTTTACTGATAAATAGTACACTAAGTCCTTCGCCTTGTGCCAGAATAAAGTATTTGCCAACATTCAAAAGAAAAAGAAAGGAACGGTATTCTTACTACCATCAATCTGTAATGCTGAACAATGTGTTTTAATATTATTGTTATATTATTCATTATTATCGGAAAAATATCTAAATATCCCAAGATTTCTTTTCGTCTTATTCTTCAACAAGTATTCATTATGAATGGATGCCATTATGGCGAATACTGGAAATAATATATTTTTCAAAATGACCCCTTGTTGGAATAATCTTGTACTTTCAATAGGAGAAGAAGAGAAAATTTTAAACTTAAAAATTACTGAGGAGTGCAACCAGAAAAAATCAGTACATTTTATTTTTTGTTCGTCGAAGTTTATCCGTTATATCAACCAGAAAAATTGACTGCGTATTTACTAAGAACGTATATGTTTGGAACAATACGCACATAAAAGCAGAAAGAATATATGGCGTTCAAATTTGGATTAAGGCATTTTCATACCGTAAGTACAATCCTTGAATGTTTTTCCTCGTAGACCCCACTCATATGCACTAACATTACTTGTTATGTATGCCATGTTCCATCAGTTTTTTTTATTGATTCGTTCTCTACGGCTTATCGACATTATTTTAAGCCAACAGCACATTTAAGCTTAGAGCACCTGGTATTCCCAAGTGGTCAACCATCTAGGTACTCCGGAGCTGGGGGTTGCTTAATCTCGGTGATTGTACGGGAACCGGTGTTTCAACGTGATATGATGTAAGCCTTGTTACTTTAAGAGGTGAGGGTGATTTTGCTCTCCACACCTCCGTATCTCTTGTATGTCTTAGCAACATTTGTCCTTTTGCTATCATTCTCGCCTACCTTCCACCATCAAGTTGTATGTTGGTCAGGAAGGTCTCCTGTTGCCATCCACTGTCGCATTTAATGTCCGCTGCGTACTAAATTCTCCGAACCATCTTTCTCGTTTCAAGAAATTTTATGTGTCTTTTTCTAAATTTGAGTAAGAGAGTTTTTTCACACTTATCCCTAAGACTTATTCGTTGTATTCCTGTTCCCCATCGTATTCTCGGTGTCCTTCTGTAAAACCAGATTTCTCAGGTCACATATCGCCTCTTTATATAATGCTAGCCGAATTACCCGCGCGTTGCTGCTTGTGACATATTTTGAGTAAGAAAATGATGATTGATTTTAAATCATTGTTAAAATATGTGCATAAAAATGATGCATTTCAATATTACTCAATGCACTTGCCGATGTAACCTCCATCTTCTGGATTTCTCCTATATTTTTTTTATAGGAGTCATTCCTTTGTTTTAATTTGAATTTACTTTAAATAAAAGGGAACAAATCAGTGTGGTGTGTATAAAACAGCTTGACTTGACCCTTTTATATGTATTAGATGTAATAGGAGAACATCTCACTACGCCTTCTTGATCTCCCGTTTTCAACTGACGTGAAGGGTAACAACTTCATTTAATCAATAGTTGCAGCTACTTGCAAGGAAGTGTGGTTCATTGTGTCGCGGCAGAAGGTTTTTCTCGTCAGAGTTCATGTTGCACATTTAAAAATCCACCATTCGTTCGTGCAGTGAATAATGTTGCTATACGTAGTGTGGTGCCTCTGCTTTTCATCTCGAGGCTCTTGACAAAATCCAAAGAATGGTCTGCAATGTAATCTATCCTAACTTAGTATCTTGACTTTATTCACTTTCCCACAGACGTGTTGTGGCTTCCCTCTGTCTTTTCTACAAATATTTCAGAGCAAGTGCTCTAACGTGCTTTTTTTTCTCTGGTGCCCCGACTATATGAATTTAAGCATGCTAATACATTGTTATTGAAATAATTAAATGTAACCGCCAATTTTACTCCAACAGTATCTTTTCTCGCATTTCCTGACGGTGAAACTATCAGCCGCATATTTATTTCCCTGATAATTACAATCTTCAAAATTTTAATTGAAACGTCAACCGCCATTTTTTGTTGAATTGAACCCTCAGGTTTACTCTCTTAACCTCCTGCGTACTAGTGCCACTCCCTCCTTACTTGGGGTGTAATGATTTAAAAAAATAAATAAATAAAAATATCTATTTACCATTTTATGTTTAGATTAAGTCACGGCAATAGTAATCGAGGGTCCGAATTCAAATTGGTCTTTTTGCCTGTCATGTTCACTTTCACACCTTATGCAATTAGGAAGCAAAAAGTCCCTCTCTTTTCACCCTAGCTAGGAGTAAAATTCGAGCATTTTCTTCCCTCGAACCACTGCTCTGTGGAACCGACTCCCAAAACGATCTTCCCGATCACTGCATAGCCTGTTCATGACTATGGTCAACCGTTATCATCCCTACATAGCCGCATAAACTGTAACTCTCTACCTCGAGTGGCACCCAGGTCTTGTAAAGAAGAATACGACGTATGATTTAATACATTCCAGTTGATATATTTAGTTAAATCCAAAATAACACGCCTATATTTCTTTTATTTCAACTTAGACTTGGCTTACTCTATGTTAGTTAGTTACTGTTAAAACTATAATGAAGTTTAAAATTAATCTTGAGTTATATCGACAATGTAACAATCTAAATTTACAACTATCGATAAACGTCTTAATAATCTTGGGAATTCGATAAACATGTTACAAAAACAATTACGTAGTTTTGGAATTTGCTCAAAATCGAATGTTCTGAATTTTTAATACGACGATAAATTTGAGTTTTGTAATTATGTTATATACCTGATTGAAAATAATATTTTCTTGGTTAGTTAAACTTTGCCCTATTGCTAACATTTTGTGCAAAAGGTAATCTCATATTTATTCCTTTACGGTTCATATTATAACGATGATTTAATTATTAGCTTACCAAAGTTTTCAAGGAAACTTATTGACGGGCTGATTTGTGTCTCTCCGTTTTGTTCAGTATCAAGTTTTCCCGCAGCCAGCATTTGGGTGAACGTGTATTTGTCCTCTTTCAATTCTACCCTATAGACATTTATTTAATACGAGCGTAAAATCACCCAGGTGGCATTTAAGTAGTTCCTGCGGAGGGCTCTTGATTGGACCTTCATCGCAATAGGTAGGGAGGAAGTAGATGCGACAGGCCCCAATAAACAAACTATAGAAGATGTCAAAATTGATCGCTAAAATTAAATATTACATTAACATTTATGATCACCTCT
This sequence comes from Acanthosepion esculentum, assembly GCA_964036315.1. Lineage (NCBI taxonomy): Eukaryota > Metazoa > Mollusca > Cephalopoda > Sepiida > Sepiidae > Acanthosepion > Acanthosepion esculentum. The sequence continues at coordinate 38,665,648 of OZ038480.1, read as the reverse complement.
TTAAAAGTTCAACGATAATTCTTCTGCCGACAGTTTAAATTTAAAGACAGTTTGATGTCTTTAATTTCTATGCAAACACTTATTTTTATTTCATGGGTGACTTTCGCTGTATTTCGCAATTCATTTCGATTTATTTCCAAGTTACAAAAACTGTTATCGTACCAAAAAATTCGTCACAAAAATTACGTAAAAATCACTGAAAACAATCCTGGTAATGAAAACTTGGTAATCCAGAATTTCAAGATTGCACATCGGGATCTGGCTGGAATGGTTTAAATTTGCTCACAGAGTAGGCCTGATTCAAAAATGGTGTTATATGTTGGGCTACAACCGCTAGGAGTAATATGGAAAAAAAAGTGTGACACAGTGACACACTGACTTTAGAAGGAGCTATTGAGAGTTGTGTGCCTTTAACTAAAAAAGTGTGACACACTGACATTGACGCGTATTATGCAGAAGATTCAAATAAAACATAAACTGAGGGCCACGCTATCTGGAGAGTTACTCTGAAAATGTTTATCGCGAATACAGTGTGTGATATGAATGTAAACGAAGGCGGTAACGAAAATTATGAGGATACTCAGGAGAGATATCGACAGACCCTAGATTATAATTGGTTATGAATACAGTGTTTAGGGAAGCAACCCCGCGTCAGTTTGATATCAAAAAGATCCATTTCGAATTTTCGGAAGGAATCATCCAACTGGCTGGTTTAATATAGGCAGGATATTTTTTAAAAATAATAATAATTAAAAATAAAACTTGACATTGTTTATTTAGCGAATACTGACAGTAAATTTAATTGATGATTGAATTAACCAGTAAATGTAGGGGTTAGAAGAAGACTTAAAACTTTATCAGAAAAAAAAGATATAAGTCTTGAGAAAAAGATTTCACGGAAATAAAGAAGATATGCCGTATTAGCAGATGCCACATCCTGTGTCAAGGCGTCCCTCCAGATATTTATATCCGCTTAGTTTCTTTCTTAATAAGGAGATATTCCCCTTGTTTGACACATAAAGGAAATTAATGGCATGTCATTTTCTATTATAAATCCTAAAACTCGTAAGGCTAGCATTTTCCTCATCGTAACCCCCTACCCAACCCCGGTTAACATGACTTTTTATAGTTTCAGTAAAAATGTTGAACAGCAAAAATATCTGTCCATATTTCTGAGATGAGGTATTGTAACTAAACACACTATTTACATTTTTCGAACTATTGTCCACATATTTATTGTCATATTCACGATGTTTCGGCCGCTGTACATTCCGGCCTTTATCAGGTTATATATGTTGGAATTTCGAATGGAACACTTCGTCCAGGGAGTTTCCCGTGCCGTGCCTTTTCTGGATATCTCAGTTTCACTTATGTATTTTAATAGCTCTCTTTTGTGGCCAGCTATTGATCTCACACTCTTTGGATTAAGTCATTGGATTACTTCAACCAACGTTTTTAACCCCTGGCCCAGGGACGTCGTGAATATGACAATAAAGATGAGGACAACAATCCGAACAATGCACTGCGTCTAACAGCAAAATAGTTCATTTGTTAGATTAAGTTCTAAACCGTTATATCTTAGATATGATTAAATATATCGTACTGGAATTCTGCGAGATTTTTTATAACACTACTGGGCTCTACTTTGAGCAAACAACAATGCATAATTACTTTCCAAGTTTAACAGAACCGTGATGACATCTATCATAAACGAAAATGTTCATCATTAATTAATCATGGGGAAGGATCGCAAGCCCATGAAGTGTTGAAAAATTTCATATATATATATATATATATATATATATATATATATATATATATATATATATATATATATATATATATATATATATATATATATATATATATATATATATATATATATATATATATATATATATATATATATATATATATATATATATATATATACACTGGTTCGCTGTTTCACAGCTCATCAGTGTGGATAGACTCCAGTTGCCTCTTGCTAGGATCGAAATCCGACTGAATTGGCGTCAGTCGGAACTTCTACCACTAAGCCGTCGGTGCACGGCAGGGATGAAGGTGAATTTTAGCGTGTTTATTTTTAGATTTAGATAAACTCACAGTGACTGACAATGACTCAATTAACTTATTAAATGTGATCAACGCCCTCACTAAACTTCTATCATTTTTTCCTGGAATAACAAGGTGTCCCACATGTTTCATATACGATTTCATTTTCATGTTTTTCTTCACTGCTCTTAGAACTGTTATAAGTGACACTCCTTTCTAACGTTCCAACAGTCTTATGGATTGAGTTGGATTTTTTCTAATTGATCTCTTAGCTCTAAGTTGAAATGATGATACTTTTCCTGTTATGGTCTCCTGATACAGATTTCCTCTCTACTGTTCCCTCTTTTTAAAACTTATTCACCGTTCTCTTGATGGTTCTTAAATGGACTTTGAAGACGGGAGACAGAGTGTGAATGTTGATACCATTACTGAAAGAATGAATGATTTTTTTCTCTCACCATTACTCAGTTAAGATTATAGTGGGGCTAGTACAAAACGATTTAACCTGTTCTATTAACTAGCTGAATAGCGCAAATGTTTTTTCTTCGGTGATTCTTATGACAAAATAGTGTCATAATGGCTAATCGTCCTCTCTGAAAACTTGGAAAAAAGAATCTCAATTAATTTATTAGTGCTTTAGAGATTAAACATTTAGTGGGATGGGCAATTATGCTGTAACACGATTTGGACAATTTTGATGTTACACCCGCTAAATAGTGTAAATATCTAAGATTATGTATTGAAAGTTTGTATCTAATATTTGGGTAACTGGAATATTTATCACATTCAAGTAGTAGCGTTTTGGGGGGTGTCTTTTATGTAAAAACTTTTCAGTATATATCACTTTTTTAAGTCGGTCTATTTTGTTGTGAAGAGAACAGAGTTTATTTGCTCGCTTCTTATAATGTAAGTCGTGATTAATTTCTGGTTTGTTTCATTCTTAAAAAATATAAAGTTCAATTATATCTCATTCAATTATATATCCACAAATCATTGTACTGTCTCGTTGCTATTTATCAGTCAGCTCTCCGATACATTTAGAATCCAGTACATATCAGTTATGAAATATCGGCTACATACATGTCAGAATGCCGCAAAAATCTAATCACAGATGAAGAACAGACCTGAGGTAAAAGAAAAGTGGTATCACAGAAAAACATGGACTGCATATGCGCGTAAGAAAGAAGTTTTAAGACAGATGGAAACAAAAAAAAGGCAGTCATACTCTGAATCAGAAATAGATATATGACATTTCTAGGGCCAATAATGACGAAAAAGTGATTAGCGAATAAAGCAAATATTGAAGGCAAGAGGCACAGTGGAAAGCAACTAACAACAAACCTAACGTACTTTTTGGAAATGGTTGCCATACCAGGGCCTAAGATAGTTTGTAGAAATTGAAACCTTCTTAAGTGCTGAAAAATCAGGAATTTGCGGAGTTACATGATCGCCCATGTTATAACGAAACACGGTACACATAAGAAAAGGAAGAACGACAAGAATCTGATATCACTTGATCGATAACAAGAAGTGAAAGATATGTCTATTCTAATACTCAACGAGTCCAAAACATAATGAAATAACCAAGAATTATCGGAGATTTAGACGAAAACAATATTGCATCAGATATATAGTCGAAGCTTGATTTTCTTTGAGGTTAAGCGGGTCAAAGAGAAACTCTGCATTTGGCGTTTAAGAGCTAAATTGAATTATTTCTTACAATAAATCGAGCCGTACCCTTCTTTCTTAGGATCTTCCTGTTTTTTTTTTCTCTTTTCATTGTGTCTCTCCGAGGACTCATTAAATCATGTGCTGTGGATCACTGTCGGTTCTAACGGAAGGAAACTAACAACCGTTCAGATGATAAGCACTTGTCATAATCGATTATTTGCGTTAGAAATCAATATGTGCAATGAACACAAGAAAGCCACACGTAATAAAGTGTCATAATTTGCACTGAGTGTATTACTCAAACATAAACGTAAAACCAGAGAAAAAGATGTAAAGAAAAAGACAAAGTGAAAATCGTTCGCTGACCGTTTTGTTTATTTCTTTTACTTAGATCTCTCGACGTATCGGGCTTCTGATTTATCTCTTTCAGTTTTAGAATCGCTACAAATTGATTATTCACTTGAGAGAATCGTATTGATTAGGAATGCTAGTCAGGTTCTTTAACATATAATAACATTAACATTAGAAAGTAAGGATAAAAGACAGTCATGAAATAAATCGATCCTCTCTTCTTTATCTTTTCAAAAAAACACTTCAGGGTATGGAATGAGAAAAAAAAAAAAAATAATTCGTTAGTCGAGTACTGAGAAGAAAAAATATATATTGACAGGCCACAAAACATGGGCGAAAGTAAAATGCTTCTGGCGGGAGGGGGGAAAACCGGGATTTTTATCGATCCAAACGGAAATGTCCGTTTTTGCTTCTTTTCTGTAATTCAGTTTTCGAAATCATTGTTCTTGGTATCCGTTAAGTTTTAAGAGTTGATTTGAAACAGCTTTTTTTTTTCTTATTTCCACTTCGGTTTTTTTTTCAAATAACTGATTCAATGTGTCGTTCAGTGATCAGAATTATATTTCAAATCAAGTCTTCTGATAAAACGTTTTTAAATGGCTTCCATTTTTCTTTTTTACTTTAGAAGTATAGTATAGTTAATTAAAAAATTAAATGACTCATATTCCGCGAGATGGTCCCTGTTACAGTTCTCATCTAAAACATATTTGTATACTTGATTCATTTTTAAGAGGCTTTGCCGGAAAATCACCTAAATTCTGGGAAGATGAAATCTTTAAGTTGAAGGAAAAGTGGAGATGGGTTGTGTAACAAAATGCTTTATATTTAGTTGAATAAATACTTAATAGCATAGATTTGTGTTGCATTTAATTTCTCGAAATATTGGGATGAACCTTCCGCACGCGTGTGTCTGTGTGTGTGTGCGTGTGTGCGTGTGGGTATATGACGTTCACATATCATGCCACATTGACAAGCATATATGAAAAATCGATCGACAACACAGCACAAATGGGTTGAAGTTCCGTGTTGAAGTATGAAACACACTATCACCACTCGGTTTTGTCCTTACAGTCCACTTTCATATTCACACTTTCTCTATAACAGATCATTTTAACCATAAGTATAGCATAACTTAACCATATATTGTTATCAGATATATATATATCTGTGTCTGGGTGGTGGTAATAAACCTCCATAGTGTTTTACAATTAGTGGCGTTTGAATAAATGATTTTATTTCACACGTAACTGAAATTTTTTTATATATATATATATATATATATATATATATATATTGGTTTGAGGTGTGAGTTTGTAAATCAGTGACTATTTAAGCTAATATTGCACGACTCTTCGGCAGAATTGAGTCACTGTCAGTCACTGTGTGTTTATCTAAATCTAAAAATAAACACGCTAAAATTCACCTTCATCCCTGCCATGCGCCGACGGCTTAGTGGGAGAAGTTTCGACTGACGCAAATTCAGTCGAGTTTCGATCCTTGCTAGAGGCAACCGGACGTCTAGCCACACTGATGAGCTGTGAAACAGCGAAACAGTCTGTCTGTGGATGACAAAAAATATATATTTATATATATATATATATATATATATATATATATATATATATATATATATATAAGTGATAGAAATTAAGAGGATTTGAGATAATTATCATTAAGTAATTCATCGAGTCTAGAAGAAACCTCAACAGAATGCAGAAAGCACCGGATGGCCGCTTCGTCCAATATTTGGGACTCATCTGCAGTGAGCATCCAATACCGAGAATTGAAAACCGGGCAGTTACGATATGAGGCGAATGTTATACCGGTTATATACGCCGTTCGTTCACATATCGCAATATCAAGTCTAAGTCGTTACCTCTTCGTCACCGAGGCCCGTTGGTACACCTGGTATAACGTTTGCCTCATATCGTAACTCTCCGCGTTTCAATTCTCGGTAGTGGATGAGCACTGCTGATGAGTCCCAAATATATGACAAAACGGCAGTCTAGTAAATTCTGTTTAGGTTTCTTCTATATATATATATGAAACATCGAGTATAGAAGAAACCTAAACAGAATTCATATATATATATATATATATATATATATATATATATATATATATATATATATATATATATATATAACTGGCAACTCGTATTCGAAGATACCCATCTCCTAGGGCAGCTAGCCAGTCCATATTGCAGTCGCTCGCTCAGGCATATTTGTGTATTTTAAACACCCGCATAGCCCACCTGTAGTTTATACAGCAACTCTGCTGAGCAGACCTTAGTTACATTTTCTGGGGGAGAAATTGTTATATAGCATGATCAACAGTCTGAACAAGGCCAGCACACTCAAATCCACGGTCACGACGACTTGTGACTTTGTGCTAGGACATCTCTCCAAGACCCCCAAGTGTTCCGTCTACCCAATTTCACTCGGAACACTTGGGTCAACCCGTGGTATGCTTTTCAGGCATATTCCAAATGTGCCGCAATCTGCTTCGCCCCCTTCCTGACCGATAACATCAGGAAGTCTCCTTCCTGAAAAAATCAACCGTGGTGAGATTCGAACCCGCGACTCGTGGTCATAGTATATATATATATATATATATATATATATATATATATATATATATATATATATATATATATATATATATATATAAGTATAAAATGATGCTCTCATTTAATACAAGCTCACTCAGTACTTACACAGTCCCGACTGATTAAACTTACGCGTGAATTTCTGTTCATCTAGACGCAACGAAAACTTTTGGAAATCGTTACCACTTGAATCAAATCCGCGCAAGCGGTTCTCGGGATATTCGTAATGCCTAAGCTCTTATCAGAAACACGCCGTGTGTGTGCACATTTTTGTACGTTAATATAACAATTTGCCTGCAATGTTATTGAAACAAGCCTGCGTAGCTAATATAAATTTCCCTCTCATTTCGACTTCCTCTGCGAGTCTATACACAAACTTACAAGTGCTAAAAATAAAATAACTTACATAACAATAAATATAAACTTGTTTGATTGATGGATGCTGCCGTGAATATTTGAGAAATTTAGTGACTGCTTATCGATAGATTTCCTTCTGAGAAAAGACTTGTATCTACGAGAAGGGCATTGGATTTAGAACGCTCTGTTATCTTTAACCCGGCATGATTGAAGAGTTCTCTTGAAAGGTGCCCGGATTTGGCACGCTGTTTCCGATCCTGCTGAGACGTCGAATGTGATAAGAAGTGCAATGGAGGTTGACATGACAACCACTTCCATCAATCAACGTGTCCTTAGCAGAGCACATTTGACAGCACCCAACCACTCACCGAGGTGAGCTGCCATTTCAAGATTCAGGATTTAGGTGCTTTCAGCGACCAATCCTTCAACCTTCATTTATCATCAAGCCAAATCCAGCCAATCGGAAGATCAGTCACGATTTCTACAAATATCTGGTCTATAGATCGCTCGCAGAAATCTGCGTCGTCGCTTCCACGAGGAAAGCTGCAATGTTAAAAAAATAATAATAAAAAAAATGTAAAATAATCAAACCCATTATGACATTTTTAGAACTTCCGCGGAGATTTAAAAATATTTTTCCCATATTTAAGATTTTGTTTATCGAATAACAAGCTTGACCATATGCAAGAAGTTATTAAAATCGTAAATAATTTTCCGTTTCTTTAACCACTATATTCTTCAATAAAAAAAAGTACAATTATATGTTATTCAATTTTCTACGTGTAACGTGTGAAAGCACGGGCAATATCATGCCTGCGTCAGCCTTCAACCAGGGGAGCTAACACAGTTTTGGTGTTTAAGAGGGTATTGCCTACCTTGGCGCCAGCTACAACTTTTGTCACCGGACAGGGTAATGTTTTTCGTTTGAAACGTGTTAGTCTCTGTTATTTTTATGCAACTGCAAGTCCCATTTTCCAACGTTGAGTTCAGTAAAATGTTTGCTTTTGAACGTCTTATACAGAACTCAACGCGCTCGTAGTGTCGCATATCAATGACGTATAAAGGGAGGTAAGCAGTATTGCGTGGCGAGTATAGTTTTAATTAACTTTATTTATTTTAGATCTTGACCAGATCCAAATCGATGCCTGTTGAGCTATGGTCTGGAGAAGATGTAAAGATGCTAAACACATTTACCATTATTTATAATGTGATTTTACCGTTTATCAAGCAGCTATTCGATATGTTTTGAGTAGAATTACATAGCTTTTGATGTGAAAACATATTCGACGAACTCGTGAATCTATTTTTATTAGAGAAAAAAGCCCTTTGATTCTCTTCCAGCAATCAGAAATGGCAATATGGAGAAGGGTAGGGCGAATATGATGATTAGCGGAGAACAAACAAATCTACTTCCAAATTAATATCTCATGATATTCTGGCTGTATACGACCATGCATGTTCGTGGAGTAAAACTTTTTTTTTTTGTAACCCATTGCCCTAGCTGCATAATATCTAAAGTCAATAGGTATACTTCAAATTTACATTAGTAAACTTATTTATTATTAACTACTATGTATGATTAGAAGATAGAATGATAGATTCGACATTACAATTAGTTTCCCAAAACTTAAATTCATTATGACTCAACTGAATATTTCATAGTTTAATCTAAACTTAAATTAAGGTTAAGCACAAACATGGATTTCGTTTTCCCACCTTCGGTCTTTGCGAGGATGATTTTATTTTTTTGCGACTCAACCACAGATATTTTATATTTTACATACATGTTCTCTAGCCTATTTAGATTCTAAAACTTCGTTAATAAAGCCAATCTATTAACCTGAAATTTGAAAAATGTCGAAAATATTTTTATTTCCTAAATGCCTGTGAGCTGAAACATAGCCAAAAGATTTTATCCTGAAAACCTCCTTGTTTTCCTATTATTTTAACGACATATCAACACTTGGTAGGTCATTACATATCCATAGGAATGTAGACAAAAATACTTTAAAATATCGATACATCATCGGATTGCTCTAGATTTAAAACGCTAGACAAAGGTCCATTGTTTTCTAGAGTAAAATAAGATATGTTTTACCTTAGATCAAAAATTTCTTTCTCAGGTGTTCAGTGTACACTAGTGTTACAAAGCTAGACACAAGTTCGGTTTGACATATATTAAAAAAAGGTAAACACAAACTAGAGAAAAGAAAAGGTACACACAGGTCGGGTTTACACGAGTCAAAAAGTCACATATATTTTCCGGTTTAATCTAGAGACAAAAAGGTAGAGATAACTTGTGTTTTGATTATCGTCGAAAAGAAATATTGTGTATAGGTGTCAATATGGAGGTAGAGCTCCAGTATATAATCGAGTGATTGATTTAGTTCTTTTATGACTTATCAACCTTTCGTAGGTTATCAAAAAGTCAGAAAATATTTGAGGTTGCCAGAAGTTTGTAGAGATAATAATGTATTACTGATAAAAATCCTTCTAATTAACTCATATCTGACGGAGGAAGAGTTGAATTCATACCTTTTCCAAGGATATCTTTAATAAGTGAATATAACGACCACGAATAGAACTGGAACTAGGCACTCTGTTTTCAATTTCTGAGCAGTTATCCATTTCATCGCCCGCACATCCAATTTTAAAGCACTTATTATTTAGGAGCGGTCACCCATCGAGACACTGAGCAGGTCCGACGTTGCATAACCTCAGTGATTGTGCAGAAACTGGTTTTAATCTGATATAGAGGTAAAATTCCATGAAAAGTAAGACATGTCAGATTTGAGATGAATAGGGGAAAAACAAAACAGTTCCGGTTTGCGCATGTAACAGAAAGGTGGAAGCAACGCCGTTTTAAATCGCAAACGTTGAAAACATGTCCAGTTTACCCTAGAGTCAAAAAGGAAAGAGTCAGTTTCTGCTATGACTTTGATTCAAAACGGTATACACAGGTCAGGTTTGCTCGTGGTAAAAGGTATCATCATCATCATCATCATAATCATCATCATCATCATCATCATCATCATCATCATCCTTCGACAAGCCTATGGTTAGTCGGAGGTCCACTGACAATCCCTTTTCACGCTGTTCGGTCCTGTATTGCTGTCCCCAGATACCCGATGCCCAACCCTGAGTCCCGAGCCTTGGTGAATTAGAAAGTCAATTTTCGTGAGTAGACACATCCAGAAGGATTCCATAGGAATAAAGATGAGACGATTTTCCTGTTTGCTGAATGGCAGTGGACGGCAAACTGTAATCGTTTTTGTTTGAGCTCAAGAGAGATTGGTCTCAGTTCTCCGTAAATTGTATTAAGCGTTGCATGTGATCTCCAAATGAAATTCTAGCTTTTCCTAAGTAGATTTCTATATGTTTCATCCAGTCGTCTTTCAAGATGAACAGATAATGTCCAAGTTTCTGATACACACAAGAAGAAAAGGTATACTTGGTTTCCTTCTTGGTCTAAAGTAAATAAAAAAAGACCAGTCAGATTTGCAGGAGATAGAGGAATATGAAGGGCTCATATTTAATCTAGAATAGAAAAATAAGTCATGGCAAGTTTAAGAAGTACATACTATCCGCTTGCACGAGTGACAGAAAGCTAGAATCAGAGTTGGTTTTCGCAAGAGTAAAAAAAAATGTAAACAACTTTCCTGTTAATACTAGATAGAAAAGTAAACGATGGTCAGGTTTTACAGAATTCTCTAAGTATTCCGCTTGATTGCAGACGTTTTGTTTTGAGAGAGAGAGAGAGAGAGAGAGAGAGAGAGAGAGAGAGAGAGAGAGATTAATTACCATTCGGCCGGCAAGATAGTCAGCGACTTCCAAGTGTCACCAACAAAGCAGTTATTTTAGATGAGAGAATTATGTAAAATATGTAATGGGGATTGCGACATCGAACGTTTCCCTAGTGATGAGATCCGCTTTTTAAAACGAATAGCAAAAGCCAAGTCCCAGAGACAACTCTCGGTAGAGATGCAACAACGCCATTTGATAATCACTTCTTAGTAATCGAACTCACAACGATCAATAAACTTGCGCATATACATCAATTCCCACACTTGACCTAATCGCATCATCGCTTTGAATAAGCTATGGACTGGTTTTACTTACGTTCTTTCCACTCATTTGACAGCATGATGACACGGCGTCTACTTCATTAACGAACACGTCAACAGTTCGTTGAGGTTTTCAACCATCGGGTTTTCGTTTCGTCGTTTCGCTACCGTGCCGCGGGGAATTAATTCTCCACGAAATGTCAGTAGGTCTTGTTGAAAGGAAAAATGTTACGTTTGCCCGTAAGGCGAAAGCTAATGTTTAGTATGGCTGGACGGTTGCCTGTTTGTTTTTTTTTTATTCTGAACGAAGGAAAATCTGTTTAAAAAAATACTTGACAAGTCAACAGTTTAAATATGCAGGCTTTCCGTGACTTAATGTCACAAACAGAATCATTCTCGTAGAATAAAAAAAATAATAATATAGAAAAAAATAAATAATTGAGACGCTTGTACTCTCATCTAGTAACATTTCAGCGTGAAATATTAGATTTTTGATCATGCCCACAATAATAAAAAATCATCATTATTATCTGTGTGGTGCCTCTTCAAAATGAAAAGGAACATGGCTCTCCACAACATCCTGTATTTCAACTCTTTAAAATATCCTCTTTTCTTGTTTTCTCTGTCTATGCACACCGACTCGTTTGGTGATTTTTTTTTTTAATTCTCTCACGTCTCGCTTTTGGAACTACCTTCCGGCTTCATGCTTTCCAGCCAACTTTAATCTGTAAAAATTTAAATGCAATGTCAATCGCTATTTACTCTCCTCCTGATTGTTGTTTTTTTCTTTCTATTCATTACTAATGTTTCTTATCCTAAATCCTCCGCAGCAAATAACCCCTTGCGTGTTAGTGGCTGTACTGTCTTCCTTGCAGTGATACCCATTGAAAATATCGGATTTCCAGATGGTTATTTGACATTTTAGTTGACAGTCTTTTACTAAGGTTTTTCTAAAAAAAAACTTGTACATCTAGAAGCGGAATTGACCATTGTTTATTTAGTAACATTTGATTTTATAGTTGTTAGCTGTTATACATTGAGGTGTTATCTTTTAAGTTTGTAGATGGTAAATCATTCCCCAAATGACAAGAAATTGTTTGTAAAGTCCTATATCTTCTAAGATTATAACAACGCCTCGCTTCTAGAATATGACTTAGAAAAACAACTTTAATATCTTTGTTTTAAAGTGAAGAGTACTTCATTTTTTTTTATGGATAAACTAGACTACACGTGACCCGGTGTCACTGGCGGTTCAGGTTATAGAACATTGAAGTTGATTTCAACATGAAAAAAATGTCTGTTTGAAGAAAGTTGAAATAAAAATATTGACTATATAAACAACATGTATTTTTAAATTTAAATTTTTTATTCACTTAAAATATTTTTTTTAAAAATCAGATTCACTTAAAAATACTTCTTTTTAATATGCCAAAACTATTTTTAAATCATATTGACTTGAAAATATTTTTAAAAAAATCAGATTGAATTAAAAATACTTTTTTTTAAATACAGCCAATGCTATTTTTAAATCATGTTCACTTGAAAATATTTTTTTTAAATATGGCAAACAATACTATTTAAATATTTAACATATTGAAAGCTGAAATATAAATGAGCAGACACACAATCACAGGGGTGTGAAAAGACAGACAGAAAGAGAGAGGTGGAAGGAGAGAGGTGGAAAGAAACTTAAATCATTATGCGCCTGACCGCCGACGTACGCACGATTCACAGACTTTTAGATAGATAGATAGATAGATAGATAGATAGATAGATAGATAGATAGATAGATAGATAGATAGATAGATATGGACTGGTAGATAGATAAATAGGAATTGAATGGCATAGATAGATAGATAGATAGATAGATAGATAGATAGATAGATAGATAGATAGATAGATAGATAGTGCAAGGAAGAAGATATAGACAGTATATGAAGAGGATAGATAGATAGATAGATAGATAGATAGATAGATAGATAGATAGACAGACAGATAGATAGATAAATAGGAATTGAATGGCATAGATAGATAGATAGATAGATAGATAGATAGATAGATAGATAGATAGATAGATAGATAGATAGTGCAAGGAAGAAGATATAGACAGTATATGAAGAGGATAGATAGATAGATAGATAGATAGATAGATAGATAGATAGATAGACAGACAGATAGATAGATAAATAGGAATTGAATGGCATAGATAGATAGATAGATAGATAGATAGATAGATAGATAGATAGATAGATAGATAGATAGTGCAAGGAAGAAGATATAGACAGTATATGAAGAGGATAGATAGATAGATAGATAGATAGATAGATAGATAGATAGATAGATAGACAGACAGATAGATAGATAAATAGGAATTGAATGGCATAGATAGATAGATAGATAGATAGATAGATAGATAGATAGATAGATAGATAGATAGATAGATAGATAGATAGTGCAAGGAAGAAGATATAGACAGTATATGAAGAGGATAGATAGATAGATAGATAGATAGATAGATAGATAGATAGATAGACAGACAGACAGATAGATAGATAAATAGGAATTGAATGGCATAGATAGATAGATAGATAGATAGATAGATAGATAGATAGATAGATAGATAGATAGTGCAAGGAAGAAGATATAGACAGTATATGAAGAGGATAGATAGATAGATAGATAGATAGATAGATAGATAGATAGACAGACAGACAGATAGATAGATAAATAGGAATTGAATGGCAAAGATAGATAGATAGATAGATAGATAGATAGATAGATAGATAGATAGATAGATAGATAGTGCAAGGAAGAAGATATAGACAGTATATGAAGAGGATAGATAGATAGATAGATAGATAGATAGATAGACAGACAGACAGATAGATAGATAAATAGGAATTGAATGGCATAGATAGATAGATAGATAGATAGATAGATAGATAGATAGATAGATAGTGCAAGGAAGAAGATATAGACAGTATATGAAGAGGATAGATAGATAGATAGATAGATAGATAGATAGATAGATAGACAGACAGACAGATAGATAGATAAATAGGAATAGAATGGCATAGATAGATAGATAGATAGATAGATAGATAGATAGATAGATAGATAGATAGATAGTGCAAGGAAGAAGATATAGACAGTATATGAAGAGGATAGATAGATAGATAGATAGATAGATAGATAGATAGATAGATAGATAGATAGATTAGAATGTACGGAAGAGACAATGGATAACGAATGCTATATTAGCTGAATTTGAATACCAATTAAGTTTATTAAATTCCCTTATATGTAAATACATGTTCAAGTATATAATTAACTTTATCATTCTCACATATATCCATTAACATTTGCCTTCCCCCTCTTATTGTTACCGCTTATACAACAAACTCTTTCGGTAACCCTCTACCTCGAGGTGCTTTTGGGGCTTGAATAAGTTAAACCTTAGTAAAATAAAAAATAGAAAGAATAAAGTTACTCGCTTTTTCCTTCCAAGCCTCCTTCACTCAATATGTATTGTTGTAGTGTTGGTACGTTTCCTTTCCCTTTTCTTTAACAGCGTCTCGTAGCCCACACGTTCAGCCCATGCTAGTTTCTCTCTCTATCTGCAAGACCGTATATCCGTAGCTTCAGGTCGCTTCTTCATCTCTAAAGAAATGTTCTAGCATTCATTTGCATATAGGATGATATAAAGAAGTACGACAGAATAAATTTTTAACGTAGAACGAACGGTTACATGAAGCCATTTCAACTAAAATGAAGAGAAATTCCTGTCAATCTAGTATTGAGCTTAAATTCATAAGGTCTACGTACCATAGATGAATGTTCATCAGAAAAATTACCATGAAAGTATTTATAGAAAATTACAGCGTTGAGAAATTGACTGAAGACTAGATGGAAGATCGAGACTAATAATATTGCAGATTCACCATTGGATTTTATCAATAATCACTAAACATATAGCAGGAGTACCAAAAAAGCTGTGACAGCCATATTCAAAGCAAGGACGTATGATAGACTCATAAACATGGTTTGGTTTGGTTTGTTGTGTTTTACGGCATATCATCCTCAATGTGTTATTTAAAACCGACAACTTTTTTTAGGTATTTTTGTTTTGTCAAAAATCTATTTCTGGTAATATATTTCCCTCAAAAATCTAGAGATGGTAATTATTAATTTAAAATATATATTGCTGGTATTTTGTTTTCAAAAACGTATTGCTGGTAATTTAAAAAAAAAGTATTGCTGGTAATAGGTTGTTTTTTGGGTTTTTATCTTCAAAAATTTATTTCTGGGAATAATTTTTAAAAAAGTATTTCTGGTATTAAAACCTATTTGTACACCTTTATAATCCTTTTTACCTCAGTTTCGGGGTTAACTATTTGCCCATAGCTGCTACCACCCCGGGTCAGGGTGGACCTGGGAACACCAGCAGTTAAGAGGTGGTTCAACGCTCCTCAAAACCTTTTGATCAGAGGCCTTGCTGTTGGATGTAGTTTATTGTCTTACTCAGGACACGGATGCAGTTTATCGTCATACCCAGGACGCGGATGCAGTTTATCGTCATACCCAGGACATAGACTCATAAATATGTAAGATAGATTCTGACAAGAAGAATGGTCTAGCATAACTCAGTTAACAATGTTTCTTAGCAGCAGAACTAGTAATTGATTCAATATAATCTTTCTACTTCATATCTTCTTTTAAAAAAACTATCGAAACCCTTTATATTAAACAAGTCAAGAGTATACCTTACTTTATTTAACAATGGTGGGAATGTGTTTGATTGATATTGGCGATGCTATATATTTGGTTCGTATGGAAAGTGAGGTCACCATATTATCCTTGACTTCAATCTCTGGAACCAACAAAACCGAAGAGAGCTGGTCATTGTAATCATAATTCTTCGACGCTTTGTTCGAACGTATAGATATTTATATCACTTCTAATCATTTTAAGGCCGTCTAGTAGAAATGCGATTAAAAGCATTCTCACTACTTAATGAAAGAATAGAAGCGTTTCTACCAACAATGACCTCAATTGCAGATCAATTCCACATGCGGGAAGAAAACCGAGCCCTTCGGCATTAACGGGAAGCCAAATCAGAGACCCCCATAACTATGTCCTTTGCAACGGAAGAAAAGGTGTGGTATAGAAAAAATAAAGAGGCTAATCCAGAAGAATCACATTTCCTGATACAAAAAGGACACAACACAGCTATACTTGAGAAAAATGGACAACATACACTGGTACATGCAGATCAGTTCAAAAGCAGAAACGAACTGGATGACGTAGAAATCGAAGATCAAGAACAAGAAAAGACAAAAAGTTAGAAAAGTGGAACAGAGCAAGAAATGGAAGAAAGTGAAAATGAAAAAAAAACAGACGAATATGAAGAAAGAAATGACAGAGAGACTGAGATCACCATTAAAGAGAAAAAAGAAAGTCATGGGAAAAGACAACACAATACGAAAATAATCAGGAATAGCAAATACAAAACAAGAGTATACGACCTCTCCGATTCAGGGAGGTGTTGTATTGTATGCAAATTAGACAATTATCAATAGAGAACAGCTGGCGAACATAGGGTGGCTACGCATAGCAAACCCGGTTGCTATTCAGGACACGGAGAACTGTACTACGGCTACTACTACACATAGACATAAGCAAAACACAACAGTATTAAACAACGAATATGATGAAAATGTAATAAAACTGCTACTTCAACTTTAGGCCATAGTTTTTTTGTTATATGAGGTGCTATAATGGGGTTCTACTTCTTTGAACACTTCATATAAAATGGTGATTTTCTGTATACATACGACTGTATACATATTATCAACACCGTTGTCGTCACTGTCATCTAGAGGGAAAAAGAGAGTACCTTTTACAGCCAGGATCCGCCATTCTATTTTTACGGTGATAAACCGTCCTCGTGTTCATTTGAATAGGAGGAAGTTCCATTCAGTCAGTTTCTTGCCTAGAACTATTACTTTGACAAACAAATATCCGAGAAAGTGCTTTCCTGACAACTACAATCTTGGTCTCTTTTAGTCTATCGTCCACCGATAGCGGTCCTACTTGGCCTCATAATAAGCCTCCCCCTCCTTAGAACAATCTAACTCAGTAACCCACTACCTTGAGGGTTCCTTGTTTTTGTTGAACTAACATTAAAAATAAGAAAACTAGATTTCCTGGCATGTCAAATGAAACCGCCAAATAGGGATGTACAGTGAATATATATTTTCTTTATTATCTCCACTTCACCGATTTTGTTTTTATGTTCAGGGATAACTTTATGCTAATAATAATTTAAACAGTGAAACAAACTTGGCTCTTAACTATTGATAGGCGACTAATGTAGGAGAACGAAAACTGTTGGTAGATGGAACTCGTTAATGTGGGAACGCGTAAACGTCAAAGGGAAAGAAACCTCCAATAGAAAACCAGCTCTTCTTCAAATTACTGCGATGGAATGTGGGGGCCAATGACTCCACTCCGTGGAACAATTGAATTACCAAATGCCTTATGTGCCGCGAGGCAGCAGGTAGATAGCGGAGTAAGCTTACATGTTAGTCGGTAATTCAACAAGTTGAAAAGAGAGCGTGTTTTTCTTCATGGGCAGAAGTCGTGGGGGCGCACGATTGCCAGGTCTTGAAAAATTTTGTTCTGTTTTCAATTTGAATAATGATCCAGCCAAGGGGATTTCAGAGTCACATCTATATTCTTGGGAACATGTCACCATGTCGCTCTCATTTGGCATTGATGAATCTACCTTGTATGACCTTACCAGACTGCATGTCATGTTAAGTATTGCGCCTTTTCAATTTCTATCTTTATTCAAGCTTGTTTAATCCTCACTAAATAATAATAATAATCGCGAGACATCAACTCAAAATATCAGCTTGGTTATTGGCGTAGGGTAGCCTACCTTGATGAGTCTAATCAGTGTTCTGGCCCTTTTTTAGGCAATTTTAATTATGAGTAAATGTATCGTATGCACAAGTTAATCCTATACCTTTTAAGGCCTGCGTATATGGTACACGTGTTGTATGCTATAAAGATGTCGACTTTAAATTTAAAAACAGGTAATCCTCTTTGTGGTTTTATAGATGAACCCTTTCAGAAATGGTGTTGTAATAAATAAAATAAAGATTCAGGAAGGAAAACATTAAATAACATTGCTAAACCTTATATTAAACATGAGCGGAAATAAATAGCTTATTCAAAACACGCTGAAGGAGATCAGAACTTCGGAAAATATTTATAATCTCCTGTGTTATCTAGTTAGAATGAAAAATAAAATAAAAGCAGTGATGGCACCTACCCTGAATCTATCATAAAAAATTCATGATATGAATTATTAAATACCAAATACTTCGAATATCTCGATGTATGCATCAGTTATAACTTTTGCACCAAAGATGAGGAAAGTTAAAAATACGCTAGTTTTGAGTAATCCAGTAAAGTGCTGAAAAAGCAAAGCTGAAAACTTGTATCATGTTCTTAAACAGCCTCGTCAGATCGAGATATGGATCTTATGCATGACTGTATACAACCACTTTCTAAGATTAATGGTTAAAATTGACCGAGGGAAGTATTACAATTAAAAAAACTGTACAAAATAACAGAAACGATATCACTTCAAGACATCCAACAACAGCAAAAATTGAAATAAATGTCATATATAACTTGAAGAGAAGATGTTGATATTTCACACTACTTCAAATAAAAGGCTAGGAAGGAAACTCTCATCACAAATGGAAAGAGTGATAACAGCTACTGGATTTGAGAAGAGAAAATAATGACATAATCACGATGTTGATATTCCACATTACTTCAAATAAAAGGTTAGGAAAGAAACTAGAAAGAGCGATAACAACTACTGGACATAAGAAACTTATTTTCCTCAAAATTGTTTTCAGAGAAGAATATAAATTTCAACGGAAATGAAGACTGGATGTTTGGTCAATAAATGTTTCCTTATAAGGAAACATAATATCATCGTTATCATTGTACTCGTCGCTTTTGCTATGACTGCATCTTTCAGGATTGTGGTGTCATTGTTCATGAACGGTATATTTTGGACACCGAAGATGCCATACTATTTATTTTTGAGTACCGTATTTGACGGAATATAAGGCGCATTTTTTTATTTTTACTAAAAAATATCTTTTAAAATTCCCCTGTGTCTTATATGTCACATGTAGGTTTAAAATTCGCAATGGTCGACCAAAATTAGCTACCTGGAAACTCCTATTCGCTTAGACTTAGTAACTTTCATATACCTAATGTCATTATTTAAAAGGCTATTATGCAGATTAAAAGTGATAATATTTATTATATTAATTTCATCACGTTTAATATTAGTACTTTGCTTCACTAAAATAATATGCAATAAATTCAAATTATATGTTTGTAAAATATATTTGTTTCATTATTATTTTTCTTGTGGTAAATTCTGGTTGCATTGGTATAAATACAATCAGAATTTTTCTGTCCTAATTATTCCAATAAAACGTTTACAACACGCAGTTTATACAGATGATATAGAGGATATAGTAATTTTTTTATAGGCTCGTGTTCTTTTAACCTATTATGTTTTGTTTAATTGTAATCATGGCTTGTGTAACCAAAATAATATCTCATAAATATAACCTAGGCTGTTCCATTTACTAATATTTTTACTAAATTTACTAATTAAAATGTTTTTACTAGATTTGTCCTGCTGAAATTGGGGAGCGTCTTATACAACCGTGAGTCTTATATGCCGTCAAATGCGACTACAGTAGTCTTGTGGACTCGTCCACAGCGGCCAGCTTTACCCTTTTTAGAAAATGCACTCTGCCTATCTGGTAAATACCATCTACTTTCATAGACAAAATATCAACGAGACACCATTGGACAATCACAGTAAATCCGGCTTGCTGATTGGTCAGTTTCAACCAATCAGATCGCTCTCACGTGCAGAGTCAATTTAGGCGCAAAATTCGTTTGGAGCCTCCCACGTGATATAGCGATGATATATAAACGCAACACGTGTGACCAACAAAAGCAGACAGCCTTCAACCTCACGCTGGACTCCGGATGCTAGCTCTCGTAATTCTCACTCACTCTTCTTGATTTGCTAACGTCATTTCAACACAGCCATCAAGATGTAACCATCAAGGAACATTCGTCTCGGCCGATTAAGTCAGACGTTAAATGAACAATACTTTATTATATGCAAGTATTATTATTTCTGAACTTTACTAACTCACACTATACTTTCATAATATGAGCTCAATCACAATTTCATCAGGTCTAAGAGACATAACTCTGTCTCGCATGCATGTATATTCATTTCCACAATAAATCCTATTGTTATGTTATTATCAACTTTATCTTCTGTCTTGTATTTTGTCATCTTCTGTTCTACATTAAATATAATTGACATAATACTTTCCCCACCTTTTTCCTGTACAAAAATAAATAATTGTGGAGGACGTCTTAACACACGCACAACAAATATGGCCACTTCACTCATACTCCGACCAAAGTTCCTCTACAGTATCTTGTATTTTCTTTTGCCTGATATTTTATACTAAATTTCTTACATTCATGAATTTGAAATGCGAAATATTTATAAATTCCACCTCCTTATTTTTATGATGGTTTCATGAAGTGTACCTCTTTGCTTTTATTCGAATTCCAGATCATAGTTTCTGCTTTGTAAAAGGTTTAGTTTAAATTCGAAAGGGAAATCAACAATACTAACTTTTTTATTTTATATTTTAAAATCACGAATTACCTTATAAATTTATTTTTATGAAATTAACTACAAATAAAGTGCAAATATCGAATCCCTTTAATTACAAAAACAAAATCATCTAAAACCATTTTAATGTATGCATAAAAAACACTGGTCATAAATGAACAAAATCTTGTAAAAGCCAGTTTTGTGTTTTTCAGATTTATTTCATGCTTTTGTACCTTTTGGAATAAATTATAAGCTGTTTCGTCAAAGGACAAAATATTTAATGAAAATCGGTGTAGTATTTTCAAATGCTTAAAAATAAACGCTTTCATTCTATTAATTTTTTATTAACATTCTATTAAATTTATATTAATATGCTATTAAATTTCCATTAAATTTGTATTAACTTTCTATTAAATTTCTAATAGCTGTAAACTTTTTTTTTTTAAATATCACCCCAATAAAAATTCAGAGATCTGCTCATGTTATATAATTAATGCTAAAATATTTATGATGTGTGATATGACGGAAAGAACTGGTGGCTGGAAGTGTTTATAAGGCTAAGATAGATTACAATTAGCCCTTTTGCTCAAGAGGTTAAAGTCGCTGTGTTCAGGTAAGAATCCACAATGGAGTCTATTCTTCAAAGTAGCAGTTGGAAGAAAATCATTCTGAGCTTAACTTTGATCTTAGCTTTCGAACATGGAATAAATGAGGGTGATTCGACACCGTGGGAATAGCATGACGTCTCCAATAATTTAGCGTTTGAACTAGCGAAGATCTAGAATGAAGCGGATCTGAACATTTACAATGAAAATTGATGGCGTTTGTTTGGTTAATATTGTATTACGACATGCCAAAGTCAATGGGTTATTTAATGCCGACAAGATTTTTAGACTGGATTCATACGAATAGAACATCTATTCTTTGTAAGAAATCTGTTTGTAGATCAAGTTTCATTGACGTATTTTTTTTAATGAGGGTTTTTGTCGGGAGTCTGGATTATGGCTTATCGATGGTAATTTTTTTGTTTTGAGAAATGTATTGCTGCTAATATTTTTTTTTAAATTTATTGCTCGTATTTTTCCTATAAAAATATATTGTTATACTTTCATAACATTTGACACCAGTTTTCGTGTTCACTATTTGCCCATAGCTAGGACCCTAACAGGTGCTACCAACCCAGGTTACGATAGAACTGGGTACAAAGGCAATTAAGAAGCGGCTCCACGCTCATCAAAACCTCTCGCTAAGAAGCCGTGCTACTGGATGTAGTTTATCGTCATACCCAGGACGAGGATGGTGTTTGTGTGGGAAATAGTTACAAAAAGCGTTTTTGAGATGGGAATTGGAAGATTATGTAGCTTCATTCAAGATATAGTGGATAGACATCTCAAGACTTTCTTTCATAAAATATATATTATTTAATCTCCTTTGTAAATATGGAAGTTTTATTTCTTTCTTTTCTTTTTCATTTTAAGGGAGTAAATAGATGGGATATAATTGTGTTCCTTTCATACATTCTTCTTTTTCTTTCCACCTTTTTAAAAAGTCATTGAGCCCTTTAACGAAACGGAAAAAAGAAATCTGTAGATTAACAGATACGAAAATGTTTAGAACTAAAATAGATTCGAGCCATGACTCCTTGTCTAATTGAATCAGTTAAAGTGTCAAAATTCTAAAATGCTTCATTATTTCGCATAATTGCTGGGTGTTGATGAAAATCGCTGTCGGAATTAATTTCTTCTCTGAATGTTAGCGGAACGTTTTATCCAATAAAGAGTGATGGCCGGCAATTGTCCAGTTGCCAAGATTGGTGAAAACTTTTCTGCGAAACTCATTAACGTAACTCACTTGAGCAAAGGACTTTTTTCGAATTCAAATATTATTTTTCCTTATATACTTCGTTTTTATTGATACAGAATACAAAATTGCATTATTTTGTCATGATTATATTCACTTTAATGGGAAAGCTGCCGAATTTAGAGTTTTTTTGTTAATTAAAACGTAAAATATATATCAGATATCAACGTCTACTTAGTCTTCAAATTTCCTTGAAAATAAGAACAAATGATCAGAAATATGAACAAATTCATTGGGAAAAATAAACAATAATCTTTGTATGTGTGCTACTGTAAAACTTTTCATAGATTGCACAGTAACTAAATTTTAATCCTTGAAGCACAGATCCATACGGAGATAAATATTTTTTTTGTGATGTCAGTTGCAATATTTACGTTAGGTGGACACATCGGCGTGGTTTAATGATTTTCTAAGCGTAGCATAAACGTAGCCACAAGGCCGAAAGTAGGGAGTACCCAGTGAGGATCAATTACACTATTCAGTCGTAATTGATCAAGCGAGACAAGAATGCTAACCATTACACCACGTCGAAGTGCCAACCGATTTTCTAAGCATAGCTTACATGAGGAACACGAGCGAAAGAGTGAGGACCGAACTCATTAAAGTTGTAATTGATCGAGCAAGACATCCTTGCTAGCGGTCAAACCACATCGACGCTCCCAAATAATTTTCTAAAGCGAATATGGCATAAGGCCAAAGGTGTGGAGCAGCTTGTGAGAATCGAACTGACGACCCAGTCGTAATTGATCTAACGAGACAAGCTTGGTAACTATTACACCACGCAGAAGGGACACTTCGAAGTGGTGTAATAGTTATCGTGCTTATCTCGCGAGATCTATTATGACTGAGTTCGATCAACACTGGGTCCTCTATACTTTCGGATTTGGGTTATATCTAAGCTATGTATAATAATATTAAAGTCTGTACTTGCTTGTGTGGTGCGTCCAGCGCATAATGAATTAAGTTAATCTGATTTATATTTCAGCTTTCTTTAAACAAACAATACTTAAAAATAATTTTTTAAGTTAATCTAATTTAAAAAAATATTTTAAGTGAATAAAATTTAAAAATACGTGTTGTTTATACAGTATTTTTATTTTAACTTTCTTGAAACAGACAATATTTTAATTAAAATATTTTTACAAAGAGATCCTGCTGTTTCGTTCAGATGTTTGTAGAGTAATTATTTATATTTCAACTTTCTTTAGACAATATTTTCCATATTTAAAAAATATATTTTTAAGCATGTCACACTAAGCAAGGCTAGATGCCACTTGTACGCAAAGGGTTACAGAGTGGAAGCGAGAGTAAAGAGGCGTGATGGAGGAAAGGATGAAGAGAAGGACAGGGAATAGGTCATGGCATCTGGAGATGTCGATTGACATTACATTTGAATATCTGGAGATTATAGCTATGAGGGAAGCAAGTAAAAGGAAGGGAATTCCACAGATGGGAGGTGCGAGACATGAAGATATTGGAGTAGAAGAGACGGCCACATTTAACCGTTTCGACAGTGAAAATGTGGGACCCTGATGCCAGCATAGTAGCACGCTTAAATTCATGCATTCTGGGTACTAGAGAAAGTAGCTCCTCGGAGCAGTTACCGTGAAAGTATTTATAGAAAAGTCAGAGGGAGGCGACAGAAGGTCTGTGAGAGAGTGACTGTAGACGAGACGCCAGATCAGGACCAGCCACATTGCATATCCGACTCTGGATCCTGACGAGGACCTTAAGACGAACAGCGGGGCCACCAGACTATATTTGGCAGCAGTATTCCATGCAAGGGCGCATGGTTGATTTATAGATTTGAAGGATGGACTCGGACGAAAAAAACCTTTTGGCGCGACACAGTGAACCAACTTTCCTTGCGGTGGATGAAGCAATTGATTCAATGTAATTGCTCCATCTCAGGTCAGCGGACAGTGTGAGACCAAGCAGTCGCAAAGAGGTGCTCTCGTGGAGTTAAGCATCAGACATTCTAATGCACGACAGGGATGGTTCCCTGTGGTGAGTAATAAAGAGCAGTTTTGTTTTAGATGCATTAAAGTTAACTAGCCAATTCCTGTCCTAGATTAGATGTCCTTTTCAAGACTAACGGCCAGGTTAGTTTTGTCAGCGATCCCAGACTTTCTATTGAGTCACGAGTAAATAGTAGTGTCGTCAGCAGAGATGCCAACTTGGGAACTGATGACATCGGGATGATCGTTAATGAAGATAAGGAACAGAGTAGGAGCCACCATAGAACCTTGGGAAGACCTGCTTTCATGGGAAAGGAACTGGAGGAGAATCCGTTAAGGACGAGCTTCATTACACGGTTTGGCATGAATGATCGTATCAAGTGAAATAATCGACCTGAAATTACGTATCCCTTAATCTTACGAAGGAGGCCGGCATGAAAATCTGATTTCAGGCAGAAGTTCTATTCCTATTAAAAGCTGTAAACGATCAGTAAACGGTTAAACATGTGTTTAGTAAATGCCAATACCAAAGTTAGTTAAACGCGTTCTGTTAGCTTTATAATTGTTTTTATTGCCACAGAATTCCATCCCTTCGACAGTCATCCGGTCCTTGACAATCCGAGTAACTTTCGGGAAATTTTGAAGTGGACCCTTTTTTTAATCTACAAAGTACATTATTACCGTTTCATTAAATATGTCTAAGAATATCTTGTCTAGCTTTTATTTAGTACTACTAAATTAATGCTCGCTCTGTTCTCACAGAATCAAGTTACACACTTGGCCTAGGGATAGAACTGACGATTTCACCAATTTCACTAAAAAAAAGGTGTAATGCACTGGGCCATTTTCGTATGCCGGGTAATTTGCCCTCGGACTAAATGAAAAACCATTGAACAATAACTGAACAATCTTAAATAAGAGCTAGACGTGGTATCTGTAGACATAATCAGCGGAAAGAGAATAATATATCCCTTAAGATTAAATGCAGGAGTCAGAATCAATTTTAAGGTGATCTGGATCAACAACTCCGGATGAAGGTAGGAGAACTCACTAGTAGAAACTATGTGAAAATAACAAGAATAATAGTCCGTACGCAAAGCATTTATTACGTTGGTGCATAATTATCAGGTGTTATTGTAGGCGAGTTATTTGTTAAAAAAAAATTGATATTTTGTTTACATTTTTAATAAAAATATTATTTTATTTTCAGGTTATAAAAATGCGTGTCGATAATCATACTCATTTAAAAATGTTATTGTTGAATTGATATGTTTCTTTTTTTCTAATAATCATTGCTCAAAAACGCTTGATAACTATGCACCAACCCAATAAAAACACCTCTTCACAGAAATTGCGAGAATTACTAATATTGATTTCTAGATAAAAAAAAGTATAATAAGAGAATAAAAGAAAAAAAAAACTAAATATGAGCTGATTTTTTGTCCAGATGTAGAGAAATAAAATCATTAAAGATAAACCTTAATTGATGTATAGGTTATTTTTCCTATAAGACAAGCAAACCCAGCAAGACAAGATATTATAGACGTTTATACCGGCATATGTGTGCACAATTAATTCCCGATTTTGTTTTATCTTTTATATGATAATATATATATATATATATATATATATATATATATATATATATATATATATACATATATATATAAATATATAAGCGCAGGGTGTGTGTATGTGTGTGTGTGTGTGTAACGAATGCACAGTCGCAATTTTCGACGGATTTGCACCAAAATTTACAGGCACATGCTCCAACTTAGACCGACTTCGCATTTCCCAACTCCCATCGACAGTGGAAATAATCGATTTTTTCATGCTTCTACGGCAGTTTTCATGTAGTTTGCGGCAAATATTCTACTGGCCAGAGTGAGAGCCTATAGCTGGCTACCACGAATAGGTAGGAATATTCTATTAGCCAGCGTGAGAGCCAACAGCTGACTGACACGAATGTTAACTAGTATGCAAAAAAAATATCGATAGCTGCATTCGTCACAAATGGGAAAAATTTAAATGTGTACGGCACTTTACTCCAATTGGCTCATTCGCTTGCTTAAACTCAACGTTGATTCTGATTCCGCAGAACTGGGTTGGGTGTGAAAAAGTTATTGTTGTTAACAATCTTTATTCATTCGGTTTTTCCAGTTACGAGTCCTTTTTTTAAGCTGATCGTTTTGTGTTCATTTTGTCTAGTTCTGTTTTCGTAACAGATTTAATGTTTAGTATAGAGCTTAGAAATAATTCGCGGTGTGAGATAGGCAAGAAGTAAGGCATGTAGCAACATCAGCACGGCAAAGGACACTCCTTTAAAGGCAAGGAAGGGCAAAAATATTTTAAGTCAAGTGATAGCGATTGCTGTATGTCCTACGATTTTTGAATCAAGCACGGGCAACACCGGGCCATGCTGCTAGTATATATTTATAACGAAAACGATACATATATTCCTTTGTGTGCAATGTTTAATATTAAAAATACGAATCTAGGATGACTTACATCTAGGGGTGAAAAACTAAATAACACAATAAGAAAGAATAAGGCATTTGTTACACGAAACGTTGAAGGTTTCAACGTAATACCATTCTTTATAAAGGTATTTAACCAAGTGCTTTTCCATGAATCGCACAAATAGAATATTATACAATAGAAAAATCTCCCGATGTTACTGACAACATCTGTTTTATGTTTAGTGAGTTTTTCCGAATTACGTAATATGTTGTTCTACATCCAAATCAAATATATATATATATATAAACTTTTTAATGTTTTAATCCTATTCTGTTCGAGTAATTTCGAACGAACCAGTCATTATCGATAACAAAATATTGAGAATCTTTTATTGATGACATTTAGAATTATTTTGACACGTTATGTTATAAATAATCAAATGTGGTGACCCCTTGTTTTGTTACTATCCTCTTTGGGTGAGCTATTTCTGTTTACTGGGACTATAAAATGACACTATACGCGAATCTTCTATTCTCAGTTGAATAAAGCTTTCTTAAAGCCTACGCCTGCGTACTTTTCTCATTACACGTTACACTCCCAAGAAAGGCAATAAAGCTGTCCAGTTGCAAGAAGTTACTGACATTGAAAGAAGATGAGAAAATGCTGCCAAGTAGAAAGAACAGTAAAACGGACATGGTCCAAGGAGGCAGAAAATGACAATTGACGTTGCATTAAAATCTTTGAAGATAGTAGTTGACAGGAAGGCATGAATTTGGAAGAGAATTTCATCGGAAGTCCGAGAGGAGAAAAAATTAGAATAGAAGATCCGCTTATACTTAGTAATTTCAACAGTAAAATGATCAGTTACCAATCTAGCCCGACACTTAAATTTATCAAGTAGATGACGTCATGGATTTAAAAGCAGTACTAGATTGTCATCTATGTCTGATCATTTAAAGTTGAAATGCAATCTGACAGTTTCCCCTGTCGAGCTTCTCCCTCATGGAACTCGCTTCCTGCTTTCAAATCCACAATATTATTAAAAAAAAAAAATGAAATGCAGTATCAGTCGTTTTAAAACTGATGTTATTTTTTTGTTCTCTCGCCTTAATGTTTTGTTCTCTTTTCTTAGTCTTTCACAATTTGTAACCAATCGCGTCTTTGTGACATTGTTTTATTTTGTGTGAAATCATTAAAGAAATTAATAACCTCTACTAATATTTACCGTTCGTTAACTTGTATTTTGTCTATATTTCTGAGATGAGGTATTGTCAATACTGACACTGTTTACATTATTCGGACTATTGTCCTCATCTTTGTTGTTATATTCACGACATTTCGGCCCTTGCACGGTCCGGCCTTCTTCAGATAATATACGTTGGAATTTCGAACCAAGCCCTTTATTTCGTCCACCGACGTAGATTGCTTTAGTTTCATATGCCATGTCTTTACTGAATATCGCAGGCTAAGTGAAAATAAAAACGTTGAAGTAATCTACTGATTGACCGAAAGATTTGTGAGTTCAATACCCGGCCACAGCAGAGAACACAAACATGGAGAGTTGAGTTACTAAAGATAGATAACTGAAACTGATACACCCAGAAGAGGCATGGAACGTGGAACGAAAACAATCTACCCCAGTGGATGAAATAAAGTGTTCCGTTCGAAATTCCAACATATATAATCCGCAGAAAGCCTGAGCATACAGCGGCCAAAATGACGTGAATAAGACAATAAAAATAGGATATTAGTCTGTCTAATTTAAATGCTGTAAATTGTTGCATTTGTGTTGGTTCTGACGTCAATTCTGATACATTATTTACATTATTCGGACTATTGTCCTCATCTTTGTCGCGATATTTATTACAACATTTCGGCCATTGTACGCCGCGGCCTTCTTCAGGTGGTTGTAATAAATATGGCGACAAAGATTAGCACAATAGTTCGAATAATGTAAATAATGTACATAATACATCATCTCAGAAATATAGACGTCAGTTCTGATATACATATATGCTTGTATTTTGATGCGGATTCTTTTGGTTCCCATAGGATTTACAGATTATTGCGTTGAACATCGTTCGTATATTAAAGGAATGCTATATAACCACATTAGGTTATGTACGATTTTCATCTCTGCATATCACACGACAAAAATCATAAGAATTTCCTCCGTTTTGAGAAAAAAATAATTTAATACCTCATAAACATACACCGTAAAAGTATCCTGTAGAATGTTTACATTATTTATTCTGAAGGAATGTTGCAAAAATTCCGAAATGTTGGCAAACAGAATTCATAAATATGAATTGGATTTAATATCAGCACTATTTCTTTTCTTTTGCATGAATCATACTGCAAAAAGATTTCCATAAATCGATGCGATACTCATGAACTGATTTTGAAATTCTCGCTAGCTTTAGCCCTGCCACGATACATAGATCCAATCTGTTAAGAGACTGGTGTGTCTATTGTGGATTGCAGGTGTTCAAAATTGAATATAAAACAATTCTTTGGCTTTCTTTTTAGTTGTTGATTCCCTTTTTTCAGTGAATAATGCAGAAACATAATTTGAACGAAATACACTTCAAGTGAAAAACAGTAAATTTCCAATTAACAATGTCAATTTCAATTTAATTTTATTCGCTCTTGCTAATTTTTAAAATGGAATAGTTAACACATTTTGTCGGATTTTGTTTAACCGAGAATATTCTCTCAATATAATCTCATAATAAAACTGTTTTCATCGTCCATATTTTGAAGACATCGTTTTAACAGATAAATTTGTCAGCCTTCTCAAGCGTATTGTTGCTTTCTGTGCCGTTTCTGGTTTGCGGTTGACTCTTTGCAATTCCTCATTACGCAACCCAATTCTGGATTAACAGATCAAATTTTCCTCCTAGGAAGTAAGAACTGTCGGTTTTGGTGGAAGAGAAAGAAAGAGAGAGTTGGGGAGTGAGAGAGAAGGGGAAAATATGTCAACAGGTCGGCCAGCTACGATTCTTTTCACGTGCCGATGGGTCTCTTTTTGAAACCATGAGTCACACAACATAATCTGGGAGAGGAAAGTACGGACTGGCGTCAGTATTATTGACATTTCTACTGTCGAAAACTTACCGACCTTTTTCGCGTTTTATATAATAATTTAGACAATTCCATCGTTGTCACGATTACACGCTGAATTTTAGTTCCGACCTCTACACATCCGCGTGGTTCTGAACCAAATTTCAGAGCACTTCAACAGAGGTTTAATTTTTATAATTTTTATATTGAGTACGTATTAAAAGAAAGCAGTTAAATCGAAACATTCTATAATTTCAAATTAATAAAAACACAAATTTATTTTTGAAACTAAAATAAAATTATAATTGCATAAAAAAATCAAGAACAACAATAAAAACATTTAGTAACTTAATTCAAAATACGCTTTTGAGTAGGCGCCCGAGGGGGTCGTCAGTGATATTTTGACTTGGTTCATCAGGGAGTTTCGGGTCTTTCAACATCATACTCCCCATCATCAAATCGACCCAATCAAGGGAGATCAAATCCTGATTCTCCCTCACAGTGAAACGCTAACAACTACTCTGGCCTTTTTAAAGAATTAGACGAAGAAAGACCACGTATTCCGCACATCCGATTGGATGTCTGTACAACCAATCAGCTGCGCGAACTATCTTTTAAATGGCCCGTAGTGGGGACTGACTTCTTTTCTTTTTTTAAGGATTACTAGGCACTAAATTACATCGCTTAGCGTCCTCCATATCTTACCTTGACATTCACCGTTTGCTTGAAGAATATTTGTGAGCGTTCTTAAATTTAAAATTTTGATAACCTAACAATATTTTTTTTTACTTCTGTTTATAAATATATGTTGCATATAAAGTCCATCAGCCGACGAAATGTTTGCGTAAATTAATATTTCTTTTGCCATTATTCATGTTGTCTTTTTAAAGATATATATTTTATTTACGTCTTAATTTCATATATGCACACACATACAAACACACACACACACACACACACACACACACACACACACACACACACACACACACACACATATATATATATATATATATATATATATATATATATATATATATATATATATATATATGGAGGCGTGTGTGTTTAATGAATTTATGGCATATCCATTCTGAATGAAGGAAAGAAATTACGGCTCTCAAGGAATGCCGTTTCTTTATTTTTATTTTATTTTTTGTGAATAGCCAAGATTTTGTAGGTATCATAATGTAGTGATTTCCCATTATCTTCTCTAAGATTTCCAGTTCAGATTTCATACCTTATAACTGCTTTCACCGTAAGCCCCAGAGCTCAGTATGCCCTAAAATTTACATTTAAATCAGTGGATGCATTCATGGCTCTACTAAGTCAATTCCGCCCTGCGTGTTATTGGAGTTTTTGGCTACCCTGGTGTACTAGTGAGCCAGCCAAAATGAGCCAAAATTTTATAGTTCACCAATAGAAGTTTTAACCAAACAGAAGGCTCAAAATATTCAATTGGACATGTAAAAAGTGGCCATGTTTTTTCCGGAATATTCACTGCCAGTCTTTGATATCGAAGACTGAAGAATTACGGAACAGCTGCTGGTGGTATTGGCGATATAGTCAGATTCAGTAGAGTGTCTGACTCGTGAGTGCTAATCTTTAACGCTGTTTCATTTAACTCGTGTGACGTAAAAATACATTCACACTAAGAAGCGATCGCCAGTTTTGTTGTATCTTTGATCGTAATTATGCATGTCCTGTTTTTTAATGAACGTCTGACAAACGACGAAGCTTTAGAGAAAATGGAAACAAAAAGCCCATTCATATTTAACATCAGAAAAGGACCGTTGAAATTTCTTAGGTACATAATGAGGAAAGAGTATTTGGAAAATTTGATACTCACAGAACTGATTGAAGGTAAGGGGAAAACGAAGCATATTCCACCTAGAGATCTTGAGTACATGGATATCGGAGCAGTCTATAAGAAAAATGGCAAAAAGACAGGAATTCATTAAGAGCTACAAAGACAGGAAATTCTGGAGAGACATGATCGCCAACACTTTGAAGCGTAATGTTCGTTTATTTGTTCCAGTTACGGGATATGAATCATTTTATAATT
Organism: Acanthosepion esculentum; assembly: GCA_964036315.1. NCBI lineage: Eukaryota > Metazoa > Mollusca > Cephalopoda > Sepiida > Sepiidae > Acanthosepion > Acanthosepion esculentum. Next base: position 38,633,385 of record OZ038480.1, on the reverse strand, counting down.
GTGCTCGTCTCTCACTTTGTTAGTTCGCACGAACTCTACGACCTTTCCAATACCTTATAAACAATTGACCCTTTCGTGTTGATGGCGTGGAAAAATACACTAATTGGTTTCAATGAGAAAATGAAAGAAAGAAAGAAAGAAAAAGGGGAGACAGAAGTGGAGAGAGAGAATCAAATTAAACTGATATGTACCGATACTGCACTTTGATCTGCACAAAGTGATTGTATTTACATGCTCCCCGACGTTCTCAGAATGTGCCACAAGGTCAGCTTAATGTGGAAAGTCCAATTGCGTCAATTCGGGCCAGGTCCACAAATAGCTGGAATACGTATTACTACTAAAGATAGAGAGGCAACTAACAGATGAAATGTAGTTTATTCGCTCGAGGACAGATACTACACTTCGATCCCGGCGAAAAGGCTGAGAAGCGGTTATATTTCAGTGTGAAAACGTCGCTAGTGAATGAAACACAAGATCGGTTTAAAGTGGGTTTATCAGCAATACGGTGGAAAAAAATTGCTTATGACGACTCGAAACTTCCACTTTTGGGGACGCTGCAGTCTCCGGGCAATAAACCCAGGTCCCACCCGAAGAAGTAGTGTCTAAGAGGAAGCCCCCTGGGAATTCGGCTTATTATTTCGTACCAAAACGAGCCAAAAAGCCGTGAAGCTATTTTATTTAATAACGCTGTACATTATTTGTGGCACAATGCCGAAGGGAGATGTGGTTAAGCTGGTAATCTGTAACTGTCCTACTCCAAACTAGTTCCAATAACGACCCATTCATTTAACAATTTCCACAAACATCATAAGAGTTCATCCTTCGCCATCCAGTTCGAACATGATCAAAAATACCGCCTTTTCACAGGAAACCTAATAATACACCCATGTTATGGTACAATTGTTATTATAAATAAATTATGATAATGAAATAAATGCAGGTATATGGCGAAACAGAAGGCGGAATCAAGATCAAATAATTATTATTAAGGTGCTGTCGCCACCACAAAAAAGAGAATGGCCCTGTATTCTGCCTTCAGACAGAATGAAGTCGCTTACTTGCTAACTGCGGGTGAAGGGCAAAATAATATGGGAATGGGAAGTGTAAATGTCCGCACAATATAAAAAATGGGGATAAAATAAGCAGTGAAGGTCGGGAATCTTGAAAAGGACGAGAAAAAAACAGATTTTCGGGAACGACAGTCACATTAACTAGGAGAACAATTCGATTAATTTAACCAGGGGTGGAGTCCGCCGGGAGTCCGAACCTTTGTAACTTGATGGGACATAAACAGGAAATCTTGTTTAGCTCGATTCACGTAAACCGGGCTCGTACACATCTTTTGCTGAAATCTGCCTGACTCAATTGTTTTCGATGCGTTGTGATCTTCACTTTCAGCTGACGCTTAAAGAATCCAATCACATCTCGATGAGAATAGAGTTCGTTTCGCACGCTTCCTACCTTTCGTGTTATCCACACTACCATTTGTTTCCACGGCAACTAGCGCGAGAAACAACAATCGTTTCGGGAATATGGATAATCTGAATTTTCCTCATTTTAGTGAATACTACGTTCTGGGTTTCTATAGAATAGTTTGTGTCTACTTGCATTATATATTTTTTTTATTATTCCTTTGGATTTCTGCTCTATACCCATTTCCTTTCTTGTTCCAACCACAGACCTAAGGTCAGAAATGGCTTCAAGACATTTGCTACAAATAAACTTTCGAAAAATATAACAAATCCACATGCATTTTACATAGATAAAGCTCTTCTTAACGTTTGAGCTGTACTTGTGAGTACAATATTTTGTAATTGTTTAATGAGTCTATCGGAACCTTTTCCAATCAACCCAACAGCTCGACATACAGGTGCAGTTATTGATATCCACATGTGCCACATTATTATTATTATTATTAGTAGTAGTAGTCTTATTAGAAATAGTAGTAGTAATAGTATTATTATTATTGGTAGCAATATTATTATTATTAGTAGTAGTATTAGTAGTAGTAGTATTCGTAGTAGAATTCATTTTTATTTTTTCTAAGGTTGGTATAATAATGTTGACAATTATGTGGTTAGTGAATTTACTGTTAATATTTGCGTTATGGTTTCGAGTTAGATAAAAATATTGAGAGCGTAGAGAATATATATTTGTTCACGATACAATGTGTGGTCTGATGAAACAGGTAAAAACCAAATACCTTGGAAATAAATTATAACCAATGGACCCTTAATGTTGTCTGTTTTCTATATAAATTGAATTAAGATATATATATATATATATATATATATATATATATATATATATATATATATATATATATATATATATATATATATATATATGTGTGTGTGTGTGTGTGTGTGTGTGTGTGTGTGTGTGTGTAGGTGGGTGGGTGGTTGTGTGTGTCTGTTGAGTGGAAGGCGTGTCTGAGTGATTAAAACCTTCCCTTTCCGGCTATGAGAACCGGGTTCGGTTGGGCAGGCATGTAGCTTATGAGTGTTATTTTCCTCACGCTGGGATCGAAATGCGACACAGTTGAAAGGTGTCCGAACACCACATCACCGGTTTACCCATTCCTTGTGAGTGAAATTGGCCATACGGAACTTTTCCAAAGTTGCAAGCAGCAATCACAAATAATCGTGATGGAGGGCTTGAGCGTTCTGGCTTAGTTCAAAGAAATATTATTCGCCCTCTCTGTCTGTCTGTCTCTCTGTCTGTCTCTCTCTTTCTCAAATAGTAAGCTTATATCATTCTAACATGTTTCATATTTATTAGAGCTTCGTCAGTGATTGAGAGAAAAGTGACAACACGGAAAAACTGGATTTTTTAATTATGTTTAAGTCAGTTCTCATTGGTTAGACCGTGCCACGTGTATTAAAACTGTAGATAATTCTGTGTATGTAACTTTTTTAAAAACTCTTGTATGTCAAGATTCTTGGACCTTGGATGATAATATATATATATATATATATATATATATATATATATATATATATATATATATATATATATATATATATATATGTATAAACTCTCTGACGTTCTCACTCTTTCCTTCCCCAATTAACTAACTGACATCATAATATAAACAGGTTGAAAAATCGTGCGAATTTTAAATTTCGCAGATGAAAATAGTCATGAACTAATGGTATCTTAATTTCAATTTTGAACGAAAGAATTTGGTCTGTTTAACGAAAACAAACACTGAGCGCTCTTTGTGAATCAGTTTTGACATTTAATATTTAATTTATTCAAATTCTATATTGTGTTGATAGGACTCGCTTGGATTATACCAACGTATTACAAACTATCTATCTATCTATATATCTATCTATATATATATATATATATATATATATATATATATATATATATATATATATATATATATATATATATATGAAATGGACAATTATTTCAAGACATTTTTTATGGTTATACGTTCTTTTTATAGATACAAATATTATGTAAATTTATAATAAATAGTATTAAGGACATTTACCGGGCTGAATATTAGAGAAGTTTTCATGGAAATCATGCGTCCATCGAAGGAACCGCCATATAGCCTGACGTGCTTTACTGATTTCGCCATACGGAAGCTTTTCGGTTAGCAAGGTCGATTTTACTATTTTTAAACTACAATTCTCCATGAGTTTCCCTCGTACATTCATATCTGCTCGATTCGTATTAAAATATAAACAAATGTAAACGACAATTATTTTAAGACATTTCCTTATGTTTATACGTACTTTTCAATGTAAATCACGTCAGGCTATATGACGGTTCCGTATGGGATACAAGTTCGATTCCTGCCGGAGAACGCATAATTTCTATGAAGATTTCTCTGACATTGAGGCCGGTAAATGTCATTAATACTGTTTATTATAAACAGAGCATTTACTTAAATATTTGTATCTATAAAAAGAAAGTATAAACATTATATATATATATATATATATATATATATATATATATATATATATATATATATATATATATATATATATATATTTGTGTATTTAGGCAGCAATCATTCTTTCAAGCACATTTCATTAAAAACGACTGACAAGGTGCTTTTATTTAGTTTTTTATATAATTTCTCGTGCGATCTAATAAAGTTTTTCTTTTCAGAGGATAAATTATATAAAAATTGTCCGAATGTTCTTTTTATCCGAGCGCATTCGGCCACACATTTAGCCATTTTCAAGGATTATATTTCAACTGTTAGAATTAGAAATAGTTTGTTATGTGTATGTTTTATAGAGTGATTCATTTTTTTGTTTCAAAACACGGTCAAGATATTATGTCCGTGTTCAAAGTTATATATTATTAAGTGTTGGTTTGTTTATTTTTATTAGTAAGGCTTCCATTATTTTTAGCCTTTTTTTGCAAGTGGATGATGCTATTATATTAGTGTTGTCGACAAGTATATTCCGAATAGTGTCCGGTAGGTCTTTATTAGATCGCACGAGAAATTATATAAAAAACTAAATAAAAGCACCTTGTCAGTCGTTTTTAATGAATATATATATATATATATATATATATATATATATATATATATATATATATATATATATATATATCATATTTTGCACCGAACGTCCATGATTTTATATTTATAACCACTTCTCTTTTGCTATAATATTGGCTTTGATTCAATCATTGCTGTCTTTTGTTTGTCGCATCTTATTTCAATTCCTAAAGGGTAAAAAGGCGCTATTAAAGTGACACAGGCTGACGACGGACTGATTCCGATGAGAATATAACCACACTTTTTTAATCATAATACAATCAAAATGAACTTGACACTGGTGTAGATATTATGATCATGTTCCCACTTTAAAATATCTTATTTTTAATCTCATGGTTTTCAATCGACACTGGAAAGTGAATGCAAGCAAACTCTTCCAGTCAACCGTTGAATATATTTTAGATACTATCCTCATTTCCCGCACCACTATTTACACACGAATAAAGTTATCTTTTTAAGTAACTCAAAAGATTGCATCTTGGGTCAGCCTGTATATAAGTTTAGTAAATATTTGATTAATTCATATCACAACTGAAAATTAAGGCATATTGTGAAATCATAGGAAGTAATCTGCTAAAATAGAAGTCTTTTTACTCACTCTTCTCTGACAAACATATTGCTATCCAATGTGATTGAAAATTGACTCAATGTGACAGAAAAAAGCCAACCCATGATTTTTACAATAATTTTAACCAAAAAAAAAATAGTTCATTTTAACTAGAAATACAGACTGGGCACACATGTCTTGGATTGCAGCCAGTCGAGAGGAAGGAAACTTTCGAATTCAAACGGGAGAAAGGATATTTGAAAACTTTATAGAACACTATAATGCACATTTTATCCGTTATTTTTTCTTCCGAAAGAGGACTACACGAGTCTTAACTTCAATAATCAAATAGTTCATGTGTATGATCACGTGGTTCCGTTCTAGAATGGATGCTTGATTTCTCATACGCCAAAATCGATTTGAAATTTCATATATTGCTTAAATAATAAGACTTCTAGTACAGCCTCAATTCTTCGCTAAATTGCTTTTTTTTCTTTCATTTCTTCTTCTTCTTCTTCTTCTTCTTCTTCTTCTTCTTCTTCTTCTTCTTCCTCTTATTTTTCTTCTTGTGCTGTTTTTTTTATTAAATGTGTGATAATGTCTCTCCACAACTTCATATTCTCTATAGCAATGTTTGCCTTTTTTAGTCTCTCACGCACATCCTCTTCAAACATGAATGCAAGCTTATCATCTAGCCAACACCCTGTGTCGCTACCTTCTTTTTGCCTTGTGACCCTCATTTTCTCCAAGTCCTCTCTCCTAGTTGTGTATCCATAAAGTGTCAACCTTCCATTTACTGATTCTATGAATAAGGATTCCTTTTGTTTTTATTTTTCCTAAAGCTTCATCATTGCTCACAAGCTTTATCTATTGCATTCATAGCATCCTTCTGTAAAACCACATACTTGTTGCTTCACGTTCTACTCTTCATGTGTGAGGAAATCATCCCGCATTAGTTGTCAAATATTAGCATTGGCATTGCATTGATTTTCAAAATTATTTTCCTTGTACACTATTTACATTATTCGGATTATTCTCCTCAACTTTGTTTCCATATATATCATAACGTTTCGACCGTTGTACGCTCCTTCCTTCTTCAGGTGGTTGGAATGCCAAACTGTACCCTTTATTTCGCTCAATGGTGTAGACAGATCTAGTTCGACGTGCTATGTCTCATGGATGCCAGTTATCAGTTATCTCCTCTTAATTCACCTCTCCATGTTCTCACTGCTTTAACCAGGTATTGAACACAAAACACTTTGGGTCCTGTCACTGGATCTAACCAGCGCCTTTATCCACTGTGCCATATGTATTTAAGGACACTTGGCACATTGGATAAAGGCGTTGGTTAGATAACTGATAACAGACATCCATTAGACATGGAGCGTGGAACTAGAACAGTCTACCACAGCGAGCGAAATAAAGGGTTCAGTTCGATATTCCAACCACCTGAAGAAGGCCGGAGCGTACAACGGCCGAAGCGTTGTGATAACCATGGCGACAAAGATGAGGACAATAGCCCGAATAATGTAAATAGTGTACATAATACCTCATCTCAGAAATATAGACACTTATTTCCTTGATGTAATTTCTTCTTTTTTAATATTTTGTTTAGATTTTTTAAATATATATATATATATATATATATATATATATATACTAATGTAAAAGAACGAAGAGTAAAATGTCAGCGTTTAAAACATTAATTTAAAACATAGCTCAATACAAAAGTAGAACAATATATATTTATTTATTATGCAATGTTACATTAGAACATGTACATAACCACTGGAAAACTGTACATCATGTTTCACTGTTAAAATATATTTTAATGTTGAAACAAGATGTACAGTTTTGTAGTTGGTATATTCATGTTCAAATATAACAGTGCATGATATATATATATATATATATATATATATATATATATATATATTTCGCTCTTCTGTACTGACGTAGGTCATACCATGGTCCTTTACTCATGCAGATAATGTAACACATGCATAATATATATATATATATATATATATATATATATATATATATATATATATATATATATATATATATTAAATTGTTTTGCAATGTCGAGGTGCGTAGCTCGGGGTCGCTGTTTGAACCGATATGATGCAAAACCCGAAATCGGCAATTAAGACAGTGCATCACTGAAGACCTAACTTGATGCATCTGAAATGTATTACTCTTATATATATATATATATATATATATATATATATATATATATATATATATATATATATATATATATATATATATATGTTTCGGTCTTCTGTACTGACGTAGTTCATATCATCATCCTTTACACATGCTGATAATGTAACATAATGTAACAGTGCATAATATATATATATATATATATATATATATATATATATATATATATATATATATATATATATATATATATATATTTCGCTCTTCTGTACTGACGTAGTTCATATCATCATCCTTTACACATGCTGATAATGTAACATAATGTAACAGTGCATAATATATATATATATATATATATATATATATATATATATATATATATATATATATATATATATATATATATATTTCGCTCTTCTGTAATTACGTAGATCAAACCATGGTCCTTTACCCCTGCTGAGAACCGTACACTCTATCATCTTTTCATTTATGATTAATCTTTATTTCATGCTTACCTTTACGATATTGTTTAGGATTTGATGAGGTTTTCATTCTGCGTCTGCCATCAAAACAATTTCCTCTCCGTAATTCGTTTTCTTAAAATTATGCCAGAAAATAATGAATCCTTCAACGAAATGATATCTAGTTCTCTTAACGTCTCTCCAAAATAAATGATGAGAAAATAAATGTTTTTTTTTGGTCCATATTCTGTTTTCATATTTACTTCATATATTTACTATCCGTATGTATACGATTGCTACCGGTTATGTTCTGGATTATTTTAATATCTCTTCTAAATAAATCAAATTTTCCCAGTAGTTCAAATAGATATCATTTGTCGTCTGTTGTTTAATATTTCCTAATTTTAATAAAATATGAAACATCGGTATAAGTCCCTCTGTATGTAGATTAATCTCTAGGGATGACTATAGGAATCATATTCCTTTGTTTACAAAATTACGATAATTTAGTGCCAGCCAAAATTCAAACTCAAATATTCTTATTCGCTTTCCCCTGTCAAGGGAACTTGCGCATAAGCCAATGGAACGCATCTGAACTTTCGTCTCTCAGATTTCAAATTAGAAGCAGCTATCCATAACCACACTCGCATTTCTACTAACGTAGACAAATAAGTTAAATATATGTAATAGCTAAAATATTATGCTTTAGCAAACCAATATCTTTTAACGGTGCTGTCATAAAATGAATCCACGTATTTCTAAATCTTATTATAAATTATTTGTCGTTGTTTTGTCTCTCTGTTGTATTTTTAAATGACATTTTCCGCCATTTTGTAGGCAATCATGATGTTCTGCCTATTTTTTATTTATATCTGTCAATTGCTATGCATTCTTAGAAAAGAGAAGGGTTTCCCTTACCTATGCATCCTGCGTGGCTTGGAATGCAACGTGTTTCTTCTCTTAGATAGATTTCCACCCAAGTCAAGAGAATCCAGTTCTCTGATCTTTAAATAAGGAGCAAAGAGGAAGAAGAGGTATTCATGTAAAGGGTGTTTCATTAAGAAGGATCAAAGTCACTAGTAAACAAATCAGTGCTATTGGTGAAAATTTATTTATTTTTCTATTGGTCATGTTGTTTAAGTCATGGCAATTATGCGGGAAAAATTATATCGTCCAAATATCTGCCAAGGCTTCCGCGGCACACCTCCATTCGATTGTAAAATTTCTGATGACGTCACTGCATAATTGTTCCTCGATCTCACCAATATGCATTATTATATCATCCTTCAGCTGTTGAATTGTTGTGGGCTTGTTGATATAGACCTTACTTTTGAGATGATTCCAAAGGAAGAAATCTAAAGGCTTCAAGTCGCACGATCGTGGTGGCCAATTGACTTCGCTCTTTCGAGAGGTTGTGCGTCCTGAGAACTTCTCATTGCATTTCTGATTGAACGTCCATTTTCCTAACAGCCTTCCATAACTTTAACACGCTGTTTTATTTTTAATCTGTCCACTGTTGAAATTGCCGAAGATGTAAGTTGTTAAATCTGAAAGAAATTTTAAAAGAAACATTAGACGGTTAAACATCATTCACATTCAAAACCGGTCCAAGTAATTGGAACACCCTTTATTTCTTAATACAGCTTGTGCGAAAGAAAAGTCAACCAACTAGGCTTGAACTTGAACTCGGCATTCCGAAACCATTTTCCGTACCACACCACGTCCATCAATGATGAGTTAGAGCAAATGAAATGCTGTCCAAAAGTGTGTAATTATATCTTTGTTATTTGTTACTGTTTAGTTTTTTTTTAATTACGTCATAGCTATTTATAATGAAGACGTTTAAGTTCATTATTTTTTATCATCAGAGAATTCTCTATTTCCGAGGGAAATATAATGTTGTGATATTCCGTTGCTGTCGACAAGATTTGGAATTCAGTGTTGTCATTCTCTTAGACTGAATACCACGCAAAGCGAAAAAATACAATCTAACTTCCGAATTTATTCAGCTGAGGGAATAGACGAGATCGATTCATGAATTTCCAAAGGATAAAAACGGTTATGTAAATGCAACAGACAAGAACCGGATTAGAACGCGGTTTACTGATCAACATTTTCTCGTGTGGTGTCGTCTACGCATAAAAATATAAGAAAAATCGATTACAATAGTTAAATACGATTTAGCGATAGGAAATTATATTAACAATTTGAAACGTAAAAAATGGTATTGAACCCTGAAAATATAATAAGTACTAATATATTAAAACTAATTAAAACTAATTATTAGTTTGGGTCGCTAAAATGATAATAAAAGTTTGTATCAATAAAAGACACTGCCTTGAATAATATAAAAGGAGTGCTATTGCTTTGAAGCATAACAACTTAATAATAATACCTTGAAGCATAATAAAAATAGCATCACCAGCCTAATATATCTGAAATCATCTGCTATATAGGCCAATAAGTAATGACTATTTTAATATCATCAGAGAAATTACCAGCCGAGATTATTCGAACATAACCAGTCATGCCAAGTAGAAAAAGTATACCGTGTCGTGATATACAATTCGTCTCCCCTGAATCTATCTTATATATTTAAAAGCCTACCATTCACCTATTGCTTTTAACATTGCTGCCATCTGGTCAGGCGCCTCTGCTGTATAGTTAGAGATTCTTAATAAAATCCAAAGAAGATTCATAACTATTATTGGTCTTGACCTGGTGTCTCGACTCCAGTTACTTTCCAACCGCCTTAATGGACTTTTCCTGTATCTCTTTTATAAATATTTTCAATGATCACTGTTCGGATGAACACTCCGTTATGGCACCTGGACTTTATGAATTTCAGCTATATTATCGGCTACGAATTGGCTAGATGTACCCGTAAGATCTACGCTAATATTTACTTTTCTCACACTTCCTGCTTGTGGAACTCTTATCCGGTTCCGTACTTTCCAGCCAAGTTTGATCTTCATAAATTTAAATGTAATGTCAACCCTTACCTTCTTCCTCTATTGTTCTCACTGCTTAATGATGTTTCTCTTTATTCTCATTCATTCACACTCAGTAAGACCTTGTGTCTTAATGACCTGACTTTCATGAGGTGATATGATTTTAAAAAAAAACTCATCTGATAATGCTCCTCACTACTCCCACGTATGGAGAGAAATGCACAGTGCATCAAAACCCCAAGAGACATACCCAACTGGTTACGGTCAGGTAAATGACAAGCAAATCTGTGGTACTAAATGAAATATTTACTTTTAATTCATCAAGACAGAGCATGTGCATATTTTGACCTTCGATTACTAAAGGCCAGAAAACAATATAGCCATGGCAATCATCAGGGCAGTTATTATTATTATTATTATTATTATTATTATTATTATTAGCAGTCTAACCTGTCTTCGCCCGGGTCTTTCATTACTGGGAATTTTTTCCGTTCAATTGGAGCAGTTTAAGTTTAAAGTCAGCCCACCTGAAAATCAATATGATTAACAACATTTGGGTGCAAATAAGGCACATCCCCAAATGGGGGGTTAACAGTTTGAGCGCGGGGGTGGCCGTGAAAATGGAACTGTATAATAATAAAATAATATTATTGTAGTAATTTAAGCTATTTATGTTTATTAAAGTTTTTATGAAAGATATATATCCAAGAGCAAATACTAAATAGTAAAACGTTCTTGACAGTTATAATGGACAGGAAGTCGGGGAGAGCCATTGTCACCAATAATTTGGACTCAAAACCGGCACTGAAGAATTATCTATCAAACAAAAAATTCATCAAAATCGGATTGAATCTGTGGAAATGCATAAACAATATCCGATCACACACACACACACACATACAAAACCACACACATACAGACCAACACACACATACAAATAAACACACACATACATACACAGACGCACACATACATACAGACCCACATATACATACACACACATTTTGAGAATTAAAGATATGGAGATTAACAAAAACAACTTGTTATTATCCTTGAAAATGGAATCAATAAACAATTTAAATTTTGGCACTTGCACTATAACTTGGGAAAAGGCATGAATCCATTTTCCCTGTTTTCTGTTCTATTTCTAGATATTGTATTACTGGTATGTCGGAATGGTTAATAAAATGCAATATAATTAATATATGTGCTGGCAGTAATAACTCTTACTGCTATAGTAAACCACTGAGTCTAGTCAACAAATTTAATTATTTAAAATGTTATATGAATCTTTTACAATAATAAATATTTCAATGTCATAATTTTCTGACAATGTAATTCTTTTGCTATACAATGATTTGTACTTATTTACATTATAAACATTCAGAGTAATGTTCTCATCTTTGTTGCTCTTATCACAATCTTTTGTCTGCTGTGCCCATTGGCATTCATCATGTGTTTGTTCCAGTTAAATTTCAAGGAATTTTGTAACTCTTATCTATATATGCATCAAGCTTTGACGTTCGACGAAAAAACAGTACATTTTCCATTTCTGAATTATAATATTTGTAATATCGTAGAAAGATAAGTTACAGATGGAACAAAAATATAGCAACAGTGTTAGGAATTTCTCCTTACAGCTCTCTTACAAAACAGGATGAAGAAACAGATGATTTAAATCCTGCGTTGGTGCCTTTGGTGGTCGGTTGAATTTCCTATTCTATTTCGGTTCATCGATGATTGGGGTCTGCATTTTAGTGCTATTTGCTTTCCCGCCTTCTCGCGGCATTGCAGATCCGTTGGAAGTGGTTTTGTCCGTATTATCAAGTTGCTATATGTTAACTCACGAGAGAGAAAAAAGATATACTTGAGATTTGATTATGATAATCAACGCTATCTTTCATTTCCACATCTCGAAGAATCGATAAAGATTTTCAGGCTTTCCCGTTGTCCGTTCTTAATATCTTCCTTTGAGCAAACCGTCCAGGCTCTTGTCGATAGATAAAAATATGCATATAAAAAATATTCTAATATATAAGGTATTTGGAAGAGGAAGGATATCTGGAATAGAAAAGTCGATGTTTTCGAAATAAGATTAAATGACTTCCATTTCTTTTCAGATATCCTAGCTTTCTCTGAAACAATTAGATCTATGATCAAACCGCTGAGAAATTCTATAAATTAATCAGAAAATGTTGATTTCATTTATGCCAGTGGTCACGTGATTCACATAAGATAAATATTATGATCTATAACCACAAAAACTTTATGATATGCATATAAAATTAATGCAATATATACAATGAAAAATGTGGAGGAAAATAAAGAAAAAAAAAGAACCAAGTGAAGACGAGGAGGAAAAGAATGAAATAAATCAAACGAAACTGTTTATTAACCTCTTATTTTATTTTTGTGGAGTGGGTAGCTATGGCCAAATGCAAAAATGTTGTCTCCTTAAAGAGATTACAAACAAAGTTGGTACTCGAGTGAAGGAACAGCAACACGCGCGAAGATAAAAGAAGGGGTTTATTGTAAAATACACTACTGACAGACAAGGAATCGGTTGGCAGGTTAGTAATTTCCGAAGCAAGGTTGTTTGCCTTACCTCCCCGGGTGACAGGATGTGGCACAAGGCTGTTTTTAATGCAGTGTCAAAACCGAGCACGTAGGCTCAAACAAAAATTTCAAGTAGACCCCGTATACACGGGGTCGAGTAGCTGCCTACCACCCCAGACGAGATTCTGCCTTTCAGCATAGCCTCGCCTGGGTTCCTCTTGGCCCGAAGTCAGAGAGTTCGACCAGTACAGCTGGAGACGAATCGTCAACTAAGTGCCGAAGCAAGATATTTGCCTCCCACCTCCGCGAGGCAGGATGTGGCACAAGGCCGTTTTTTTAATGCAGGAGAAAAATGAGTCCGTTGGCTCGGGAAAAAATTCCCCGTAGAAAGACGGGGTCGAGTAACTGTCTACGACCCCAGACGAGACTCTGCTCTTCGGCATAGCCTAGTCTGGTTTCCTCTCCGCCCGAAGGCAGAGATTTCGACCAGCACAGCTAGAGTCGAATCACCCATTAATTGCTGAAGCAAGGTTATTTACCTCACCTCCCCGCGAGGTAGGATGTGGCACAAGGCTGTTTTTAATGCGGGGTTAAAACTGAGCCCGTGGGCTCAGGCAAATATTCCCCGGTAGACCCCGTAAAAAACGGGGTCGGATAGCTGTCTACCACCCCAGACAAGACTCTGCCCTTCGGAAGAGCCTCGCCTGGGTTCCTCTCTGCAAGAATGTTCGACTAGCTTAGCTGGAGACGAATCTCCAACTAATTGCTGAAGCAAGCCCCCAGGTACATTCTGTGCTCATTATATATAGTTACTGATATAGTCAGTATACATAATCGATAAGGGGTGTGAGACATTCCATTACAACAACAATTAAATAAGAGAACTGCCAAACAAACAGAATTGACAGATTTTACTATAAAAAGAGAAAGAAAAGAAAGCTATAGGACAAAAAGAATATAAGGCAAGCAAACAATATAAGCAAAATATGGCAAAAAGTTCACAAATTAAAAATTAGCGTTGACACACAAAAGCAAATTCGGACAAGAGACTGCAGCGTTCTGAATTCAACACAAGACAGATCGGGACCGAGTCATATGAAACTGACCTATTTTAATTTCTAGGAAAATAATCGCAGCATGCACTTGTGTACTTTTCCCTATAAAACGGAAGGGGCAAGTGTTTTGCAGTCATTTCCTAGCAAAAAATCAAGTCTTTAAACAGAAAAAATATTTTGTATTGCAAGAAGATTTAATTTTTCGCAAATTAATATTACCTAAAAAAATTTTAGAATAACAGTTATTTTTTCAGATGCACGTCCAACTATTTAACCAATATATAGGTGTATGAAAGCAACACATAGCTTTTCCTATTTGTATTTGCCTGTAAATGTATGTAACAAACACGACTGGAATAACGAAAGTTATCTATGTAAAATATGTTGTTTTTTTTCAAAATAGCTTAGTGGAAAATATGATGTCATTTCTGATCTTAGGTCTCTGTTTGGAACCTGGAAAGAAATGAGTAGACACCAGAAACAAAGAGAAATGAAATAATATTAGTGATAAATGTGTGAACTGTGGACATCAAAAATTCCAGTTGCAGTTGGACCCACGGATAGATTGGAAAAAGTTTCCGATAGACTCATTGAAGTAATACCTGGTAGTCCAAGCCTTACAGAAATACAAAAAATTGTACTCACAAGTACAGGTTTATCTATGTAAAATGTGCGTGATTCTATTTTTTCTTATAAAATGCTCAATGGAAAATGTTATGATGCGATTACTGGTTTGGTCTCTGGTTGAGATCGGGAAAGAAATGAGTATACACCAGAAGTTAAAGGAAAAAATAATAATAATAATAATAATAATAATAATAATAATAATAATAATAATAATAATAATAATAATTATAATAATAATAATACCGGCCAGCTACTCATTTTCGATCAAACTGGAAAAATTGTACTCAAAAGTACAGCTTTATCTATGTAATATGTGCGGGATCTTAGTTTTTTCTCATTAACGCTCAAAGGAAAATGTCATGAATCGATTTCTGAAGTTAGGTCTCTGGTTGAAACCCGGAAAGAAATGAGTATACATGAAGATTAAAAGGAAATAATAATAATAATAATGATGTGGACGATGATAATATTAATAATAATAATAATAATAATAATCTTGGTCTATGTAAAATATGTTTTTTTATTCCTTTCCAGTGGAAAATGTCATGATGCCATTTCTAACCTTTAGTTCCTGGGCGGGAACCGGAAAAAATGAGTACACATCAGAAATCGAAGGAAATAATAATAATAATAATAATAATAATAATAATAATAATAATAATAATAATAATAATAATAATATCGGCCAGCTACTCCTTTCCGACCAAACTTGTCTGCTAGGTCATCTAACCTAAAGGATGACCATATAGAATTTCATAAAGTGGAACTTTCTCCTTTCCGTTGGAACACAGAATATTTGCGAATGTTTTAGTTACGTAAATGTACCATGCTGTGCCTTAGCTATAAATTTCTGGGTTGGTTGAACCAAAAGACGAAGGTCATCTTTACATTTACCGTACAAAATGCAATAGGGCAGCGATAAGCTTGCAACTTTACGTTTGGACAAAAGTGGCTTCAGAAAAAAAAAATTAATGGGCGTTTTTATCAAATTCTTGTCGCATATTGCCTGAATAGGAGATACATTGAGGCTTTTAAAACGTACGTTGTGAACACTAAGAGATGAAACCAACGAAGACTTCCCAAAAGTAAGATAAAATGCGAAAGATGTTTATATTTTTAAAACACGACCGGGAAAATGGCTGCTTGATTTGATCGTTCGAACGAAACTGTTCTTTAATTCACTCAAAGAAGACAGAATTCAGTGAATTATCGAAAATGCCTAATTATCAGAAAGTGTAAGACGTCGCCTCGAGTGAAAAAATGTCAAGTTCGTTTTTACATGGCATTAAGAGATAGAAGGTAAGTGTGAAATGCAATAATGTTTCGAATAGAATAACGTTTTGGTGTTTCTGATTACTTTATTGGATTTAATGTATGTCATTTCCACTTCACTTACACGTAAAGAACATTTTTACAACTGTTCTTGTCTACTAACTTCTTTTTAAATTTTATTTTTCAATTTAAGATGTAACTACTTATATATATATATATATATATATATATATATATATATATATATATATATATATATATATGTGTGTGTGTGTGTGTGTGTGTGCGTGCGCGTGTGTGTGTGTGTGCGTGCACGCGCGTAATGGAGCGATTATAGTTGTATTAACGAGAGAAAAGTGTATATTTTAAGCAATAGTAAAAAGAAGCCGGAATCGTTTCTTGTTATAATGTGGATTTTTTAATATCTATTATACTTTATTTTCCATAATTTTGTTATATGTGTTTCGGGTCGTGTGATCTCCATCAGGCGAAGAATGGCTGATTCTACATATTATTTAAAGGAATTATTTTCCCCTTATGTTTAATTAACCCTTGTTCTTTGTGTGTGGTAGAAATCTAAATTCTTATTAGACTATGTCTTCACCACCATTATGTCTTCCCAACTGAACAATGTTGAGAGGAAAAAGATCATTCAGGCCTTCATTCAGGCTAATTCAGGATTTCTACTATCGTACTTTCCGCTTCTGAAACTCTCCTCCACCCTCTTGCTTTCCAATCAATTTGATCTAAAAAAAAAAATAAATAAAAGGTCAATTTTTTAACATTTTTCTTCTTAATTCCTGTTCTTTTAATTTTCTCTTTTTAATTATGTTTTTTCTCTTCTTCTTTCACATAGAGTAACACCTTGAGGTTGGTTTACAGTACGTTTCATCCTGTACAATGACCGGAGGTCACACGAGGTAAAGGGGTACGTTAAAGGGTCGTTTATACGAACAGGAAGAAAAGATAACGGTTATCTCAAGACATAAACAGATTATGGTTGTAGTGGTCCGGGAACCATCCTCTTTGGAATCTGTTCCGAAAGAAATGATTCGAAGGAAGAAGCTCTTCGAGTGAAACTTACATCTCGCCGATGGAAAATGAAGGGGATTTGGATCGTTTGCAACAACGCGAGTGACATGGTGGGTTCGTTAGCGTTCGAGCTGGCGCAACAAATGTAGTTCTTTCCATGGAAGTAGTGATAGAGCACTTAGAGCCAGGCTATATCCCGCCTGTGAGATAGAGGCTTGTGGATGGAAAATAATTCGTCAGTCACAAGGACACGGAGAAGCTTTTGAATTGTTTCAAGACTGGAAAATGACAACTGGGCGGCTACCTCCCGAATATAACAACGGTACTCCATTTTCGAACTTAGCGTGTATCATACCAAATTGGCTTCTGTAAATAGTTGATAGAATATGGTGTGTGCGTGATAGTAAGCCAACAGAAATTTGTGAGAGAGGACAAGGAATTTATCTAGAGCCATGATCGCTCACGTCCTGAAGCGTAGGAGAGTTATGATACTTCGATTAATATTTTATTCTTCCATCATTAATATTTTGATAATACATTTAATTGATTAATTTTTGTTTTTTGTTTCTTTATTCACTATGAAAACTTGGATGCTTTTCAAAAGCTACCCCGACGTCAAAGAAATTTGCCGAATAAAGGGTGTCCAATAAATTGAACCTGTTTTAAATGGGAATCAGCTTTAAGCGTCTAATGATTTTTTTTCATTTTCTTTCCGATTAAACTTCTTACGTATTTGGCAATTTCAACCATGGAAAGGGTAACAATCAAACAATGTGGTAAAGTTTTCAAAACCTATTACGAAAATGGGCGTTCAAACGGAAATGAATTTCGCGCATTTCGCGACTTTTTGGTCAGCATAATCGACCAACCAAGAATGCAATTGAAAACGATGTAACATTGTTGTGGAGAGATTCAATTACTGGCCACGATGGTGAATAGAGCTGTCTGGCTTTTCGGCCACATTCTCGTGCACTGAAGCTAAATATTTAGCTGAACGGCGTAAACGAGCACGCAATGGTGTTTTCACATCTGCCCCCAACCCAGTTTGTTTAAAATTACGAACAATTTTTCCAATTGGACTCTTGAAACTTGAAACACGTTTTTGATTGTTAATCTTTCCATGCTTGAAATTGGCAATAACTTAAGTTCTTAAATCTAAAAGAAAAATAAAACATCTTTAGTCGCTTGAACTTAATTGACGTTTAAAATCAGTCTAAGTTCTTGGAACAACTATCCAAAAGTTTTACCACCAATTTTACATTAGGGAAATCTCCACAATTTTACTGAAATGATGAATGAAGAATGTCTTCCATTAAGGAAATCCGTTGAGCCAAAGAGTCACTGGCATCTTATAACGTTTTTGTTCTTGTCTAACGTTCATAACGATCTACTTACGTTCGTCTCCCTGTCATGCATTCGCCAAAACGGCGGCATTCGGACATGGGTCATGATTCGTCGTAAACACCAGATCCGGCGATCAAACTATCAAAGGAATTTCTTAAATGATGTTATTCCATCAAGGAGCACCCGAGTATAGAGGTTACAAGTTAAATATAGACACGGGCTTCTTACTGAAGACATGATTCTACTCACTTGGAGTAATTCTCAAAGACAACGATTAATTCTAAAGGAATATGCCATCGGAAACACCTCTTCACACAAAACACTTCAGTGTTCTTTTTCGAAGCAAATACCTGCGGTTAGAGAAATTAGAAATTAAATAAAGACAGTTATCTACAGGGGATATTTTCAAGATGCATCGAAACTGAATAATAATATATCTTTTTATGTCCCGTGTACCTTAAGAAAGTAGGCGATCGCAACTCTCCACATCCAATAATTTGTAGCTATAAGCAATGTTTGTATCTTTAATATAAACACAAATCCCTCTTCTGCCATGGAAGTTAAATAGGTTGCTCGATGTTTTCTTCTTCCTCTCTTGCCTTCAATATAGAATGTGTATCGAATTCCTATTCATTTTAACTCCTTCATTCTTGAAACAAGTGTCATTTTTGTTCCAATTTTCCCCAAATGATGCTTCGTTTCAGATATGTTCTCTCACTGTTCTTATCATCAGTGTCACGTATTCATTCCCCATTCGCCATTCCATTACGCCTTAGGTTTTGTGCTTGACTTACTCAGTTAGTCCAATTGCATATCTTATTGCTTTGGGGCAACAGTTGCAAGAGATGTGAAATAATGTAATAGTGTATGCTTCCAGAGCATAGGCTTATGATGACATTCGAGAATACTACAGAATGTATTAATACGGAGTCAGAGTACCGTTGACGCATATTGTGTAGATGTAGGTATGGATCTTCTTACGGATTATCTGGTGTATTTGAATATTTTAACAGCCTGTATTAATCATAATTCTCTGTCAGTGGTAATATTATTCATCTCTTCGACAGAATTGAGTCACGATCAGTCACTGTGTGTTTATCTGAATCTAAAAATAAACACGCTAAAATTCACCTTCATCCCGTACCTTACGCTGACGGCTTAGTGGGAGAATTTCGGACTGACGCAAATTACAGTCGGGTTTCGACCCTAGCTAGAGGCACGTCTAGCCACACTGATGAGCTGTGAAACAGCGAAACAGTCTGTCTGTGGATGACAAAAAATATATATATACATATATATAATTCATATTTCACATTTATTTTCATAATATATATATAAACTCATATAATGTATATATATATATATATATATATATATATATATATATATATATATATATATATATATATGTGTGTGTGTGAATATTATAAAATAGCATGCGTATGGGGATAGTCTATTTGAAGCCGTTCTGTACGCGGCTATCATCAGCCCCTAAGTGTCTGTCTCGGAGCATTGATTTAAGTTTATTTTCGATATCAGTGCTCCTTTGGTAGACGCATTATTAACGAGAAAGACCTGGGTTAACGACTGGTGGGATTTGTAATGTATCTTATTCGGGAGAAGTGATCTTGGGTTGGAGTTTATTTCTGGCTGGAGCCTTTCGTTGTTTATAGCTAAATATATGTTCCTAAAATGTGGCGTTATATATATATATATATATATATATATATATATATATATATATATATATATACCCAAGTGTGGGATTGGTATATACGGACTAAATTCCAATAACCAACAAGTATTATTCTTTAGAGTGCTCAATACAGAGTAGAGCAGATATAATCATTTATTTAAATATTATAACAAATATGTTATAAAATCACTACAAAAATAGCCATTTTGTTTCAACACTCCCAGTGTCTTATCAAGTGATGAGGTTGAATGTAGAATAAATGGTTTTAAAAAGTTCCAAATTCATCCACGATCCTTCGCTAGGGGTAAACGCTGTAACATAAGTCAGAATGACCAATCAAAACGCAAGTATATGGTGATTCAAAAAACCTGACCACTAAGCAAGGTTATCAATGGGGGGGTGAAGGGGGTAGAGAGATATGGTTGAGCTAGACGCAACACTTCGACTCCCTCTGCCTTAAATTCTTTTGAGGAAAATCAGGCACCGACCCCAAATCTGTCAACGGAATTTGTGGGAGGGGGTTAGGTAAAATAGACTCAAATAGAGAGAGAGAGGGATAAAGAAATTGTGATAAGGTGTGATTAGTTTTCCTTTGAATGGACGTTGTTTTTTCCTTTTACTTTGGGAATTTATAAATACCACAATTTTTTATATAAGTTTGAATGTTTAAACGGTTCAAGAAATTTAATTATATGTTAGTTAGAGTTTGTTTTTTTTATTTTTTAAAAAGCCTTTATTACCAAAAATTCCGGTATGAAATAGTTGATTAGAGAAATAGTTATAGAATTTACATTAATACACTACAGATTTTATTCTCAAATATAAGTTTACTTCTAGTTGTAATTGATTATCAAGGCGACATCCCCTTGGTCGGCTCAGGAGATTTTTGTGGCCGAGCATATGTGCTGATTGCTTAAGTTTATTTTTTATATTCGCAATAATAACTTAATGCTTACATTTATCAGCTGATCTTGCATAAAAATGTGGATTTCATGGATATGGAATTATTCTTTGAATAGGCAATTTATTATGAAGTTATGTCAGTAATATATAAGTTAGAAATAATATTATTACTTTTATTAAGAGTTTATTTGATAATGTGAATCTTTTCTTGTACGTTATTGGTTACCGAACCGAGACCGAAGTTAGCCTACCGACAAACCTCAGTCCAAATTAATGGTTACTTTTTTTAGAATTGTAGTATATGAAGACACCTCAATTTTTAAGGTTGATTTGTTTTTTTTTGGGGGGGGGGGGTTAAAGGTCGTCTTATACGCGGAACTATACGGTAGTTTATTTCTTTCACTTGTTTATCAGTGGAACCGTAAATTGTGTCTATTCAACAAAACACTGATGTCAGTAAAGCAAGATTTTCTTTTTTCTAAATTCCCAAAATTGTTCGAATTACATGAAATTTTGAGTTGTTTTTTTTTATCAACGATCTTAGCAAGGATTCATATTTGGCTTCTGTTTGTTCCAGAAAAGTTTGGAGATAACCAGATCTAAGAAGTCGTAGACGGATTTAATATGTATTTTTCAGTTTTCACACTGCCCTAAAGGATGGATATAGACGGATATGTTTAAGCTGCATAACGTCTCGCGCAGAGATAACAGTGAACTCAGACATGATCTAATATTTGGCCAAACAAGCAGAATTGGGAATACTTAAAAGATTTATAAAGTTCTTACAAGGAAGCAAAACACTATATTCCACCTTATGATGGGTCCCGATAAAATGATAGCAAGTTTCATTTTAATTTTAATTATTTAACGTTTTCATATCTCCGATATTTCGTCAGTTACGCACAGCCAATCTGTGACATGTTAATAAATACAGAGGTGGTGTGGGGAGTTCGTGAAATCATAACTTTCCCAAAGTGTATTTGTTTGTAAGTGAATATAAGGAAACCGATTAAAATTGGAACACGGCTTTCGGATCTTCAATTCCTAGCCGTTATCCATTAAATCAACCACACATCCATGTTTACAGGACCTGGTATTCCAATGTGGCCACCCATCGAGGTGGCGATCAGGTTTGACGTTGCTTATCTTCAATGATTGTGCTAGAACCATTGGCCTTTTTTTAACACTGGTGTTGCATTCTGTTATAGTGAAAGACACCTGGTCTAGAGAATAGACTCTCCCACCTGTTATAACTAGGAGTCAGTAGGTAGTCGAGGGAGAGTAGTTATCAGCGACCACAACTCGATTACTCTGCGTAACACTTATTTACAAGTTCCTAACGTTTCTGTACGTTTACCCCATTTAGGACGCATTTAGTCCGACTACAAGTTATATTGTGGAAATAACTCCACAACACATTCGGAAAAAGTAGACTGGTTTACTGATAGAATCACTGTCCATGTGGTCTTATTCAGTTTCTACTTGTTTCTCGGTTATTTAAAGACAGAAAATATTTTTATGTTGTAAGAATTGTTTGGTGATAATAATGATTTATCGTATCTGAGAAGTCGTAGACGGATTTAATATGTATTTTACAGTTTTTGAACTGCCCTAAAGGATGGATATAGACGAATATGTTTACGCTGCATAAAATCTCGCGCAGAGATGACATGAACTCAGACATGATCTAATATTTGGCCACACCAGCAGAATTGGGAATACTTAAAAGCTTTATAAAGTTCTTACAATGAAGCAAAACACTATATTCCACCTTAGGTTCCGATAAAATTATAACACGTGACATTTTAGTTTTAATTATTTAACGTTTTCCTATCTCCAGTATTTCGTCAGTTACGAACAGCCAATATGTCACAGGAACCTTCCGGCCGCTTCTCAATCCGACCCGTGGAGCTTAAATTCATCTTATAGCGTGTTGGACAGACTGCCGGACACTCCTGAACTATGTTGTGTATGTATACATCTATCAAAGATTCTCGTTTCCAGCATTTGTGAAGTGCATAGCTGTAGACTGAAAATTATATCAGGCAGCCGAAGGCGGAAAACGAAATCGGTTCCCCCTTTTATTTTAATTCATAGTAACCATTATATCATTCATTGAGTATTTCTTACTCCTGATACTACGTAATTACCAACAACCATTACTTTCATAACATATGAGATGTCAGGAAGATGATTGAAACCCTATTAGCATTAATGTCTGGGGGGAATTTTTTCATCTCATACCACCAGTTGAAGAAGGGATACGTAAATGAATGATGTCAAATAGTTTTTTCTTGTCACTCGAGATATAATTAAGGAGACATGTCCAAAGTTCTCCCCGAATAAATACTAGGTTTATAGAGCAATAATCCCTGCCTGTTTGTATTCAAAGTGTCTAAGGTATAAACCTATGCTTGATTAGTAAAAACATTTCGTGTGAATTTTTCTCTCAAGATAGCATGAATTTCCTGGCTATGAAATATACGTTTCTACAAAATAGATCATTTTAACGAAATTTTACAATATTCTTCATGCTTTTAGTACAAATATGTTTAAACTGAAGTAAATCAAGCGTAAACATTATTACAAGATATAGTCATTTATTCCTTTAGAAGAATATTGTATTGCCTTTGCATTAGTTTTTTTAATTAATATTGTTACACTAAGCCCTTTAGAACAAAGGTTCTCACTGTTTAAATGAAAACTCCGACATTGTTTCTATTTTAAATAAATGTTATTTTCATTGCGTTAAAGGACTTCAAAGTCAGGTGTAAAACATCTCCATTTAGTTCTGTAAATGATTAAATATATAAAATGGTAATTTTTTAAGCGTAGTTAAGTGTAGGACAAAGAGTGAGACTACCAGTGAGGATCGAACTCACTACTTAGTCGTAACGGTTCTAGCGAATTCAGCTTGCTAATCAAGGTGCTTGACATAAAACAGAGAAGGATCATAATAAATAAATTCTAAATTTTAAAGAATTGATTTTAATAATTTTTACTGGGACAAACAAATAGAAGAAGCGGAGACATTGAAATATTTTTCGATCCAAATACTATATCCTGCTATGCCGTTTAAATTTTAAATTTAACAAAAGAATTCTTAACAGAAGATCGGAATATCAAGCGCCAAAAACCTATTACAAAAAAAAAACGTTATTAACAGGTTCCAAATGTATTTTTTCGATGACTGAAAAAACCTTCTTGAAGAAATAGTAAGGTAATAGGTCATAGAAGGTCATTGGAGTAAATAAAGCTTTTCTGCTTACATAGGTACCTCCACGAGATCGCCAAGAAAAAAGAGCATAGCATGATGAAAAAGTCGCCAAATTAGAAGAAAACAAAATTTTATCGTCAATGTTTATGTTATTATTAAGAGGAAAGATCAAAATATTTTTGGAGTATTTTTTTTACATTTTTTAATCGTTCCTAGCACGTCCGAAATTTTCGTTAAAGATCTTATTTTTTTGAGTCAGCAAAATTGACAGATTGTAAATTTTTTTCCATTTTATAAAAAAAATTGTAGATCTCAGTTTGAATTTCTTTTAAATATCAATTATCATTTTTTCAAAACTTATTTTAAGAAAATCAGAAATTATAATGGTTATTTAAAATATCTTGAAACAAGCTTAACTTAGATTTTGCGACGAAAAGAGGTAATTTGAAAATAAAACAAAGCAGGTCATAAACTTTCGCGTCACTTGAAATGTGATGAATGACGTATTGACGGATTCCGTGAGGATAATTTGTTCTACGGAAGGAGAAAAGTGAAATTATTTACATTTAAGTGAAAAAATTATTTACCTCGTTATTTTTAATGAAAATTTTCAGCGCTCTAATTTTTTTGTTTTTTGTTTTTTTAATTAGCTTTCACCTTTACGATGCTTTATAGAAAATATATTATAAAGAAATTAAAATAAGACTGTTAAGAGTGAGATTAAATTTCATAAGAAAGGTATCTAATTAATTTATAGGTACCATTCTTATGAAATTTTATCAGAAGTGTACATAAAATAATATAATTTTATGTACATTTACTATATTTTACTGTGTTATTTGTATTTCCATTCACTTTATTATTCATTTTATTATTTCATTTATGGAAAAAATGCCATAACTGAGATCAATATAAAAAGTTGACTTACAGTCTATCTTCTTGTAATGCACACAGATTCCGGGATCTTCAGATGAAGTGACGCAAGTACACAAATAAGATTGTATAACACTCCCTTGAAAAAAATATTTCTGTTTAAAGAGAGTGGGTAGAGGTCTTTTAATAAAAACAAATTTTAGGGTGAAGTGACACAGGCAAAGCAACTACTAATAAATCAGTCGCTACTCGGCAGAGAGGGAGAATTTCTACGTCACAGACTAGAGGACATCACAATACACCGTTCTCAGATGAAGTGAAAGATAAGCTGGTCTGAAACTTATAATAGAGCTGTTTGAAAATGTGCTCGTAGAAACAAGATTATAAGGGAAGTGTTCACCAAATGGTAATCGCTATCTATAAAAGGCAGGATGTGTGTGTAACGAATGCACGGCCGCAATTTTCGACGGATGTGCACAATTTTGCATTTCCCACATCCCATCGATAGTGGAAATAATCGTTTTTTTCATGCTTCTACGACAGTTTTCATGTAGTTTGCGGTAATTTTCTACAGGCCAGAGTGAGAGCATATAGCTGGCTGCCACGAATCGGCAGGGGGATTCTATTGGCCAGCGTGAGAGCCAAGAGTTGACTGACACGAATGTTAACTAGCATGCTAGCATGCAAAAGAAATCGATGGATGCATTCGTCACAAGTGGGAAAAACTTAAATCTGCATGGCACTTTACTCCAATTGGGTCATTCGCTTGCTTAAACAACGTTGGTTCTGATTCAGCATAACTGGGTTGGGTGTGAAAAACTATTTGTTTTTAACATTCTTTTTTCATTCGGTTTTTCCAGTTACAGGTCCTTTTTTAAAGCTGATCGTTTTGTTTATTTTGTTTAGTTCTTTTTTCGTAATAGATTTAATGTTTACTGTAGAGCTTAGAAAAAATTCGCAGTGTGAGATAGTCAAGAAGTAAGGCATGTAGCAACATCGGCACGGCAAAGGGCACTTCTTTAAAGGCAAGGAAGGGCAAAAATATTTTAAGTCAAGTGATAGCGATTGCTGTATGAGTCGTACGATTTTTGAATCAAGCACGGGCAACGCCGGGCCATGCTGCTAGACATAAATAAATATACTGCTTTATAAATAAACATAGCGTCTACTCAAATATCAGTATTGACTACAATAACGTTTAAAGTGATAAAAACCAGTTGAATTAACAAAAGAAAATCCATTACTTCTTTTAAAATTTGCTTTGGATATAAAACTGACGAGTTATGTAAATTTCAAGAAATCTATAACGAGAACAAATTCATGCTCTGTTCAGACCTTGATTGATCAGCAAAGTGTATTCGTGGACGAGTCGGTTAAGGCACGTCAGATCTTACGATGGTTTCTCTCTCACGATAGAGTTGCAGGTTCTGCTGAAGAGCGCATACTTAGACATAATAAGATTTCTCGAATATTCCGGCCGGTATATATATGCATGTATGTATAAGTAAATTTTAAGAGAAATGTATCGAGACATAAAGTTATTTTGTTTTGTTTCGATTTTTACTATACTGATCTGAACGAGATCAGAATAATCAATTCTTTCCTCAATTATTTATGTATCGAATAGAGTACGCGGAAACAAATATTCGTACGCATACACATTTTTCCTTTATTGTATTTCCAAGTAATGAATAAATATAATATTCATATAATTATCAGTAAACAGATGCATAATAACTAAGTATGCATCGGAAACAGAGAAAATTGATTTAATAGAAATAAATCCCATTTTCCCATTCTAATGGGTGAAAAAAGTATTCGGACAATGCAAATTTCAGATTTCAAACTTTGTAATTGCTTTAACATTCTAGCTTATTCAAATGGAATATTCTAGAATGTTCCAGTAATGTTATCGGTGGTTAATTATAGACAAGGAATACAAACAGAAATTGTAATTGATATTCGTGCAAGAAGGTTATCATCATGGCAAGAGGTAAAGAATTGACAAATTCGCAAAAAGAACTATTAAGCTCTGAACAGAAGGTAAAAGTTACAGAAAAATCTCAGACAATCAGAATATTCCATTTACTACCATTAGTTCCATCATTGCAAGGTTTAAAAACACAAAACTGTTGAAAACCAAAGAACAGATATTCCATGGAAGATTTCTTCAAGATCTTCGAGGAAATAAATGCGTCAAATTAAACAAAGTCAAATGGTTACAAGTCAAGAGTTGCAGGATTATTTGGTTATATCAGGAAAATCGTGCCACTAAACGGACAATAAGCAATGAAATTCATAGGAACAATCTAAAGTCACGCTCGGAAAACCCGACTGCTATTGAAAAGACACAGAGATACCAGGTTGAAATTCGTTTGTGAACATAAGGATAAGGAAAGACCGTCTTGGGAAAGACTATTATGAAGAAACGAAACCAAAATCGAGTTGTTTGGATGTAATTCTAGAAATCATGTATGGAGGAAAGATGGCGATGCCGTCAAACAAAAAAACACAGTTCCAATATTGAAATTTGGTGGTGGCTTGGGGAAGTTTTTTCTGCAAAGTGTACTGACAACATATCAGTAATAGATGGTAGAATGAATGCCGCAGTATATCAAAATATTTTGGAAGCAAATTTAATGATTTTGGTTGAAAACCTGGATTTCCTCCTCATAGGATTTTCCAGCAAGATAAATGATCCTCAGCACACTGCAAAATCT
Organism: Acanthosepion esculentum; assembly: GCA_964036315.1. Classification (NCBI taxonomy): domain Eukaryota; kingdom Metazoa; phylum Mollusca; class Cephalopoda; order Sepiida; family Sepiidae; genus Acanthosepion; species Acanthosepion esculentum. Next base: position 38,605,416 of record OZ038480.1, on the reverse strand, counting down.
ACGAAGAATTGGCTTGTTGAAAATTATGAAAATATCCTGAAATGGCCAAGTTAATCCCCAGATTTAAAAGCAATCGAAAATCTGTGGCGTTATTTGAAAATTCAAATCAACTCGAGAGCTCCAACAGACATCTCAGATCTAAAGACCATATGCTAAGGGGAATGGAACAAAATACCAATTAAAATTTTTAAATCATTACCTGTGAACTACAAGAAGAGGTTGGTTGCTGAAGAATTGAATAATGGCTACTCTACAAAGTAGTAAATGAAGATTATGTATTCTTTTTTGTATTGTACGAATAATTTTTTCACCGATTAAAAACGTTAAATGGGATTTATTTCTATTAAATCAAAAGATTTTCTGTTTTCTATGCATATTTACTTTTTATGCATCTGTGTACAGTTAATTATATAGAAATTATTTCATTCATTATTTGGAAATACAATAAATTGAAAATTTTATGTGTACGGATATTTGTTTCCCCACTATATCTTAGCAACAACTTTAATAAAAAAAATGTTCTCATACAATTGATAATAATTTTATACTTTTATAATTTTCTCATTTATTGTTTGGTTTGTAAAGTAATAATAATAATGTGCTATATTTCATAACAAACTGTTTACTCTGATATCCAGTGTCTACTATTCTTTGTAATTCATTTAATCTTTCTCTTTCCCCTATTTGAAAACTTTCTTGTATATTAGTTCATTAGTGCGATTTGGGGCTCCTACATTTATTGGACTTTTTTTGTTTACCTGAGTACACGGGTGATGGGGTGTCTATTTCAAATAAAGTGACTGGTGTCACGATGACGATCTTAGCATTGTCATCTACCTTCCTTCAGCCTGAGGGGCTTAAATTTCACTCCTTGATTTACAATTCACCTATGCAGCCACACCTAAATAATCTTCGGCTGTCGGAATGTACGTACCTCTTTGAATTTCTCATGCTTTTTATTCATTTTATTATATTTTATTATATTTTCTCTCTCCCTCTACCTCTCTCTTTATCTCTCTCTCTATCTATCTATCTCTCTCCCTCGATCTCTCTCCCTCTATCTCTCTCCCATTATCTCTCTCCCTCTATCTCTCTCGCCCTCTGTTTCCTTCTACCCCTCTCCCTCTATCTCTCCCTTCATCTCTCTTCCTCTATCTCTCTCTTCCTCTATCTATCTCCCTTTATTTCTCTACTTCTATCTCCCTCTCCCTCTATCTATCTCTCTCTATCTCTCTCGCCCTCTATCTGTTTCCTTCTATCCCTCTCTCCCTCTATCTCTCTCCCTCTATCTATCTCTGCCTTTATCTCTCTTTCTCTATCTCACTCTTTCTCTTTCACCCTTTATCTCTCTCTCTTTATCTCTCTCCCTCTATCTATCTCTCCCTATATCTCTCTCTCTCTCGAAAGTGTGCGTATAAGTTTTGCTTGCCACCATCTTTTAATTCATTTAATTTTACTATATCCACGATTTGAAAACTTTTTTGTATATCAATTCATTGGCGACATCTTTAGCTCGTATATCTATTAGACGTGTTTTTAAAGTAATTCACGTGTGATCGCGTGTCCATTTCCACTAAAAGTGAAAGTTGGCACTTTGACTAAGTTAAAATTTTATAACAGCTTCTGACTCCCTGTCCTTACCACACTTCGATTCATTTGCGTCTCCTTTATAAGCCTTTTTTTTCTTCGAATAACTTACCAATTTCATACCCAAAACATGTAATCCTCTATGCTAACCCACAATGGGGTTTTAGTGAACCCACAAGCATCCGCGTGTTACTCCTGTTACCCTCTCCTCCCAACTTGTCTAATACTAGATCGTGGGCGAGCTGTCAATGCATATCCTCTGCCGAGGCATCCGTGCTTCCCAGCATGGCTCTCCAAATTGATTTCTGTGGATGCTAAACATTGTATCATTCTATCAGCAAACAGCAACTTTACTTCATTGAGGACATACTTGCACTCATTACGAGCAGAGACAAAGAATCTTTCTGTGTTGGAAGACTCTTTAGGGCAACTTGGTATAATTGTGAGTGCGCAGTGCTGCTTGGAACAGCTTATTTGCTGAGGAAAGTCATTTGTCTCTAAGCTGAGTGCAGGATATGAGATTTACCACCACCTAACTGATACATCTAAGAGTCGGCGAGAACATGTAATAATTTGGAACTTTGATATTGAAGCTATTTATTTAAATCTTCTTGTAGGTGAAACCTGCATTAAGAATCTGAATTTGTTTATTGATACTAGAAGGTATTGCTGTCACATTATCCCAATCAAAGATACTATCTATATGAATGTTGATAAAATATTTCAAACATGCAAAATATTAGGAAAATCTAAATGTAAGAATTTGAAATAATTTTCCATTTTGTGATTAAATCGACAAATAAGAAGACAAAGGCTTTGTTTTGGTGAAAAGATAGATCTATAAAATAGAGGAAAGAGACATTTTATTGGGCGGTAGGGTACTATGTAACGAGACTGACCAAAATAAAACGAGAAATAAGAATATTTTACCGGTGGGCAGCGAACATGATGGTATCTAAAAATGTGATCATGCTGATAATGGTTGCGAAGTTAAGAACTTCCTGAAAGACAGTTGCAGAAAAATAGGAATTGTTAGATATCCAATACATAGTTGTGGGTGGTTGTAGGTAATTCTATGAGAGACAAGGCTTACAATTATATATATATATATATATATATATATATATATATATATATATATATATATATATATATATATATATATATATATATATATATATATGAATTGGGATCAATACCGATCAAATATAGATCAGAATCAGAATAAACAACAAAAAGGAAACATTTATCAATCTAGCATAAAAATGAAACATGGTAGATTTATAAATCTTTCCTATTTGATTTTCATATTATCATATATATATATATATATATATATATATATATATATATATATATATATATATATATATATATATATATATATATATATTATTAAATTTGTGCATGTGCGTTGCTTCTGTATGATTTTGTCGACTGCACAGTATTGTATGGTCAGTTGTGCATCGTCTACGTGCAAAGGAGCACCATGACGCAATTCACACCACCTGAAGTTTGGAAATTGCATGTTGTACTGCTTGGAATTCGCACCGGAAACTCCAATACCAGAATTTCAGTGTGTTTGTGTGTCAATCTGGGGAGAATGCAGAGGATTGGGAAAGAGTTGCATGAGTCTAATGATGATTACGAAGTTGTTTGGAGTGATCACACGTGATGCCGACATTATGCCTCTTTTCATCTCCCCACAGGGCCACAAACGTAGGTCTACCTCAAGTTCCTGAGGAGGAAGCGCTCTCCTGGGTTAAGAAATTGGCTTCTGGAATACCATATGTCTGGCAGCATGACTCTGCCCCATGCCCCACGAGCAGGCGGACACAGACATGGCTGCCAGATAATTTCTGAGACCGAATCACTCTTAGATCTTACCACCTAACTCCCCATACCGCAATCCCCTTGATAATTATGTGTGAGGCGCAGTTGAGCGAGATGCCAACAAACCTCCTTGTACGATCAAACATGAACTGCAGCCAAGGATAATGGCATCATTGACCAACTGAAACAAAGAGACCGTCCAGAAAAGTTGCAGGAGAATCCGAAGTCGTTTGAATAAACCAATGACGGTTTTATTATATATAATTTAGTCGGTAGTATTTCAAGATATTTTTGTGTTATTTTGGTAAATATATCCGTTAAAATGAGATGCCATTTTTATTTACATTATTGTGTAATTTAGACAATTTATCCATCGCACACTGCACACACACACACACACACACATATATATATATGCGTGTGTATTAGTGCGTGTGTGTGAGTGTGTGTGCACATGTAGGCGTCATATAAGTGTGTGCGTATTGAGTATACATTTCGTGTACGCATGACATTGCATACATATTTGAGCATATGTGCTTCACAAAATAATATTTCCCTTTCTTACAACACATTCGCTGGTATTGAATCATGCGTTATGACAGAGGTGGGTAATAGTAACAATAATATTAACAGTTTACTTATGAGGAAGCATTCGGCATTCATTGATCGAGCAGCCACTGTTACTTTCATCTAAGATTTATAAATGCATTCTGTTTAAACAGACTTTCAAATACAGGAACTGTTATAACGCTATCAGTAGTGATGAGGTTTTCCTTCCGTCTCAGCCTTTTGTTTGATGTAATGTTGAATGTTAACATATTGATTAAGTCAATATTTTCTCTTCGAGTGATTTTAGTTGTTGAAAGTCGTCAAGTTCTACTGTTGTCTTTATTTTTCAAAGAAATTTGTTCCTAAGTCAGTAACACCAGTCCACAAAATTTAGAAGAAAGATGGTCCTTGCTAAGAAATACAGGCTTCCTTCAGTCGAAGCCATTAGTAACCATTGATCATAGAAATCGGCTATAAGACATTTTAAACGTTTGTCAACAAATTTGGCTCCTTACAGCAAACATTACAATTATCTAGTCTGTTAGTTCTATTCGGTATCTTCAGAAACAAAACCTGCCTTGATCACATCAAAATATTCTAAGACTCGTTGTTTCCTTGAATCATTTGTTCGTGTATACCTAAATATATTTCTCTATCTTTTCTTCTCTTTTTATTAATCTAGAGATTATATTAATCAATTCACCACAAGCAAGGCGATAACATCACTAAATCTTAAAAAGGTTACTTGAAACGAAAGAATATTAGAAAAATGTAGTGAGGAGAAAGGAAAAATAAAAGGACAGAGTTCAGTAAGACAAAAGATGGCGACTGATGTTACACTTATACTTTTGAAGTTGACAACGAAGCAATGAAAGCGGAAAAGAATTCAACAGGCGAGAAATGCGAGAGATGAAACGATTAGAATTAAACTTAGTTTTATTTCCAGCTATTTTAACAGTAAAATGACGAGACATATTTAGCTGAAATTCATGAGATCGACTTAGGAAAGAGGAACTCTCATGAGAACAATTGCCATGAAAATGTTCATAGTAAAAACACAGAGAAGACATGACACTGCGGTGACAAGAAGACCGAGGTTGAGTTACTATGCTGCTATTGATGTTTACTTTTATTTTCCATTTTGTTTTTTTCTTTAAAATAATTTTTTGTTTTGTTATTCAAATTGTATTTCTTTACATGATCGTCAACACATATTCACTCAGCAAGTATTTCATGGCTGTCGGCCGAGTACGTGTGTCAAAATGCTTTCTTCCATTACGAGGAAAAGTAAAAAAAAACACCTGCAATCTTATATAAAGATAATGTTATAGCGAAAGTGCGGGTAATTTTTGACTTACCCTCATACATTCTTATTATTTTGCGGATTCTTCACAATAGTCACATGAAATTTTTCATTGGTAAATTAGTGGAGGGTTTTCATGATCTCATTTTGACGGCCTGGAGATTCCGCACACCACAGGTTTGAAAATGTTTCAACACATTTAAAAAACTACTCTTGCGTTTCGTCCATACTGGAAGATATTATCATATCCCGACACCAAGTTTGGAGAGATTTGTACAAGCAATCCGTTTTAAAGAACGCTTTATTCCTCCATAAGGTGGGGGTTACTCATGCCAGCTAACAACTTGATATTTATATCCGCACAACATAATTTTATACGAAAGATTTCCTTCTCCTCAACAGCTAGTTAGTTGGTTTATTTTATTTAATGCCAAAATCTAAAGATTTTGAACACAATTTTTTGTCTTGAACTAAATATATATCTTTAACGTAACTCTATACATTCAAATGCAGATAAAATGTTTGTTGGTTATCTTTGTATAAAATGTACCGTTTGTAAGTCTACTATAAATTGAATTGTTGGTCATTTTACAATAAATATGTATATTGTTGTTATGAATAATCAAGAGTAGTCTCCTCTTGTTTTACTCTCCTCTTTGAGAGAGCTATTTCTGTTTACTGCGACTATAATAGGAGACTCACTATACACGAAACTTTTATTCTCAGTTGAATAAAGCTTTCTTAAAGCCTACACTTGGGTGCTTTTGTCATTACACGGGTCATTTTTTTTATAAAAAAATGTTCTGCTGTTACGTTTACTATAGAAATGAATTTTATACTTTCATGGTGTTTTGGGGGGAGTTCACTATTTGCCCATAGTTGAGACTCTAGCAGATGCTATCCACCCGGGCCTGAGTAGACCTGGGAACAACAGCAATTAATAGGTGGTTCCACGTTCCTCAAAAGCTCCAATCTTCCAGTCTCCCGATCCTTGCTGCCGAATGTAGTGTATCGTTATACCCAGGACTTCTTCTCAACAGAGTGTTCTCACTACGGCTAAAGAGACTCTTCTCCCTACTAGTTGTCGCTACCGATTTTCTTAGATTTCTTCCCTCTCTCGTCATCGTAAACAATATTTAAAAAATCTTAAATTGCTCGCAGAAGGGAAGTTTCTTTGCTTCATTCCCTGTGTTAAATACTGAGTTTTATGTTAAATTTAAATCATAAATTGAATATACACAGGTATTCTACTGAATGCAAAATTGAGAAAAGGCAATCTTCTGCACGATTGATTACTATAAATACATTAGACATAGTATTTTCTTTCGTTACAAATTTATAAAGAGATCGTTGTACATCTTTTCAGAATCTGTGTATACGTAAAATATTTGTCGACTGAGAATCATGCCTTGCTTATAATAATAAGTCGGCGTGCGTTGCGAATAATGATTTGTTTACTTTTTTCCCACGATTCTGACGTCATAAAACTTGGATTTGTTTTGCGTTCCATATCTCTATAAATATTTTCGAAGACAGGCAATTAAAAGAAAGATTTTCTTTGCAATGAATAATCTGCACAATTTGTTATGTCCTTTTCTTCGTGGAATTATGTTTGATTTCTTTCAATGAATAAAAACCTCAACAAACAAAAGACTATAGACAGTATTTTGAAAGCGTTTATTGCGTTCACTGTCTTCTCTTCTTTTGTGGTTGTCTAGGCAACAAAATTCAACGACTCTGCAAATATAAGGAAATGAAGAAATGGAAAATGATTGCTTATCGCACATGAAAGACATTAGCAGTTTTCTGAAATTTGGGGATTAAGTACGAGGGATATTCGATAAGTAAGGCACAGGTAAAGTAAATTGACATCGAGAAAAACCGAAAAACAAGATATCAGAAACAAACTTAAAAGAGGAACTTACATATGATTAATTTAAAAAATATATGATCAACACAATATGAAAGAAGACAAGTGAATACATTCGAGGTGTAAAAAATAATTTACCTAACAAGGGCAACGATTCAACAAACGTAAAGATGAAATTGTTGCAATACATGTCGAAAATATAATGTGAAATAGTCTGGGCATAAATTAATATTTGGATAATATTCAATTGCGGTTTTCTCGAGGATTTTCCTTTAGATTTGGATTTTAAAAATGCTACAATCATAAAAAAATAAAAACTCACTCAGAAGGAAAATCCTCGAGAGTGCCGACATTGGATATTATCCAAAATATAATGTGTACGTAGCAGGTGCATCTGTAGGAAAATACTAGTGAAACGTGCCGATGTTCATCACAAACAGGAAGTGCATTGCATTGAAACTTTGATCCAAGATGTAAAACGGTGCAAACTTCGTGAAATGTGGAAATTATTCTTCTGAAATCCGTAGACTATAATATAATCCAGAAGAATTTGGGTATCGAAAAGCGCTATTCTGCCAGGTACTTAAGGAAATCAATTTAAAACATATCACAGCGGATGTGCATTTCCTTTAAGTATTTGGTATATTAAAAGGAGAGCTTATGGGGAATATTTGGAGTATATAATGACAATTGGTGTGACCTGGATGTATCAGGTTAACCTGGAGACAAAGGCTGATTCCATGATCTATAACTGCCCATTTCCGTATACTAAGAGAGTACAAAGTAACGAAGACAGCAAAAAAAAACTGATGAAAGAAAAACTCTAACTATTTTGGTTTGATGGCATCCTATTGTGTAAATTCTGGGATGCTGGTAGCTAACGCGTGAAATATGAAACAAAGAGAAGTAAACACTTCGTAGAAAGAGATGAAAAATGTACATCAGCATGTCAACCAGCTGCACGACAAAGGCAAAGCCAGAAAAAATATTGCTTCACTAATTCGGTTGATGCTTCGTAATCCTCGCCAACAAACTTTGACAGAGTCCAAAAGCGTTTAGACGTGCCTGACGGCGATGATAGAGTTTTGTCCTTGCAGTCCCTTTTCCACAAACTGTATGTTGCAAATTTATCGCTATTTCAATGGAAATATTTCAGAAGAACTCCAATCTGTAGGGTCACCTGTTCAGAATTTTATACCGAAGACACACTTTGCTACATCCACGAGTTTGAATCACGCTCAATCCTTAGGTACCTCTTTGCTAAGAAGTACTTTTCTCTACTAAAACCTAAAACGTCTACTTTGTGGAACCTAAAACCTCTACTTTGTGGAACATGTTCCAAGACTGATGATTCGTAGAAGCATACAAGCTTAACCTCTTCAAATCTCCGTTCAATTGTTATATATTCCTCAGAGATTCGTCATATTTAATTTCTACTTCCTACTTTCAGGTTCATATCACCCGTCGAATTCAGTAACCCTCTACCGTGAATGATTAGTCGGTTTTCCGAAAGATCAAATTAAGTAAAATAAAATACTTTAACTGACCACAGAATAGTTCCAACAATATGGTTTTGATCATTTACCCATCGTTTATTGGCCCTTTCAGTCTCATTGGAACTCTAAAATTGACTTTGTCTATGTAGCGATCCCATACGTAAGTTATATTTTCAAAAGTGCACATTATCACGAATCGTTTGACTTCATATTTTCTAAGAGAAAATGTATGCTCATGTTTAACTATACAAGTGTATCCATCGTGATGAATAATCCCTCGGGACGGATTATCCATCGTGATGAATAATCCCTCTGGACGGATTATCCACTGTGATGAATAATCCATCGCGATAGCAATGGAAACATAATATAGTTTCTTTCTAGTCATCTATGCAAAATATGTTATTAATATTGTAATGAATGTTGTGTATTAGTTATGACTCGTTTCATTATTCCAATTATTTTTCAAAGCTTCGCATCTTACTTATACGATTATTTGTTTACATTTATACGTTGTGTGTTTCCTTGTCGAAAGGAGGAGTTTACGGCGATGAGCATTTATGAGTTAGGACTTTCCGCGTAATTCATTAGTTCACTTATTTTGCGAATATTTACATTTTGCTGTTCTTTTTAATACGGTTTTACTACTGAGATCGTCAACTTTCTTTTTACCGGTTTTTATGATTTAAACGTTAATCCGGTTAATAAATTTTCAAAATAAATATCCGTGAATAAATCAATGCAATTTGTACATAGAAATTATCAAACTATATAATAATTAACAATATGTATTAATTTATATATTTACTCTGTATTTAGTTATATGTTTTCTGTCTCAGATGTACTGAGAAGCGAGGTAAAGAAGTTTAAGTTATCAAATGTATGAGTTATTACTTCCTGTTATCGTTTTCATGATCCTTGCTTATAACATATTTATCTCTATTTAGACAAAGTTAAACTTAGTGCAAAATGTACTGTTTACTTAATCAATTGCTATACTCCAAGGTTTCTTTGACTGCAGTCAAATTTGTTCAAGTCTTTCATGTGAGGGACTCAGATATCTTTGTCTATCAAGTCATCGTCTTTCTTACATTAGGCCTTGAAATAGGCTTTGTCGTCGCCTTCTTCGTTGTTATGTTGCTAATCGTCTTCTTCCGAGAGATATTTACTTTTCACTGTTACAGTAAACACAAAATGTTTACATGAAGATATCAAGTAAAAAGCGATTCATTAATACCAGGATTAATTAATGAATCTTAGATACCATTGGAAAAGTAAGGCGTATATAGCCAAATTTTAATGAATAATTTAAAACACAGTTTATGATGTATAATATTTATTTGTAAGGAATATATATAACATAATTAGGATATTTAACCATTATATTTTTTAATATTATTTTCTTTAATAGCTAGAAAATCTGATATATTTTATAATGTTTCCGCAGATGTTTATCATTTGTTTTTTTAGTGTTGAGAGTGAAGACGCCAACAAGTAAATAAAATAAAAGAAACAATAAATAATTAAAAGAAAAACTTGTAGTTCCAACGAATGATTTATTTCATGGACATATTTCGACTATCTGTTGCTGGTCTTGGTCACTCCTTTAATTTGACTGAAACAGTGCAAAGAAACTAGAAACAGTTAAGAATTCAAATCAAGAAAAAAACCGAGTTGATGACGTTTACAAAATAAGAGCATTCGTTTTTTAAGTGAGGTCGATGCCTTATTCGTATCAAAGTTAGGATGCTTGCCTCCGTATATGTGGAACTCGCTTAAAAAATGTGGGGTATACGAGCCCGTAGGCTTGGCCAAAAATTACTCGTAGACAACATATAAAACGGGGTCGGGTCGCTGTTTCCCGAGACAAGACTATGGCCTTCTACATAACCTAGTTTGGGAATCCACTCTGCCCAGATGCAGAGAGTTTGAGCAGGTCAGCTGGAGACGAATCCCCAACTGCAGGATATCTACCAACCGCCCCATGCGGTCAGATGTGGCACAAGGCTGAATTTAATGTTGGGTATCAGAGCCAGTATGCTCGGACGAAAATTCCCCATTGAACACGTATAAAACGGGGTCGGGTAGCTGTTTCCCGAAACGAGACTCTGATCTTCGACATAGTCTCTTCTAGGGATCGTCTATGCCTGAAGTCAGAGAGTTTGACCAGCACATCTGGCGACGAATCGCCAACTGCAGGATATCTACCAACCGCCCCACGCAGTCAGATGTGGCACAAAGCCGAATTTAATGTGCGGTATCCGAGTCCGTAGCTGGAGACGAATCTCCGACTACAGGCAAACGTACAGTATTTACTACTGTACTTAAGTGAATGGGGACATACCAATCATCGTCCGTAAGTATGCTACAACAGAAGTTAAAAATGAAAATATATTACTACCACAAATATATATCAAAAGATCCACACCATTATCAACTCAAGAAGAGTGTTGTTAATTTTCTTTATCTCATTAAATCTATGTCTATTCGAAATATTTAATTCGTCGGAAACTCTCACTTTTTTAAAAGATAGCCTGCGAAAGCCAATTTTTTGTTTTCAATAATCAAATTCCTTTTCAGATACTATACATGCAAACTAATTCGCCAAACAAATTTAAATACAATTTCGTTTTATATATGCGTTTTTGAATGAAGACTAACAAATTCACTGAACATATGCCTTCGTTTTATCAATTATGTATTGATTCTTTGTCACCAACGTCTTCTCTTTCTTGTCTTTGTTTGAAAATTACCAAAGGTACAGCGTCAAAAGATTTTTTGTTAACGACAACAAAGACGGGGAAATATGAAAGGCTACTAATAACTCATCATATTTTAAAGTGTCATAAATTAAGTGCTATCAAAATTATCTAGATGTCACTAATGACATTTTTTAAGAGGCTCGCTTATTTAGAATGTAATTATGTGAAAGAAATTATGCCGAGTACTTTATAAATTGACCACAATTAATCTATGTTCAAGAATAAACGAAGAAACGCATTCATACATTCAACTAAGAAGAAGTAAACTCAAACGATTGTATGTATCTTTTGCAAGGTCCAATCATCGTTATACAAGCAGGTTATTCATAACATGGGCGTGATTATAATCCGCTCGGCCGTTATAAAAAAAATAGATTTATAAGGAGTCATTCTATGAATGGATGGCTATTATAAAATGACTATAATAGCGGCTAAGATAATTTTGTCGTAATGGGTAAGTATTGATCAAATTGATCGTCTGTGGCTTGATAAAGAACGCTGTAGAGAAACACGAACGCGCTTTTTCCTCAGCTGAAAAATTCAGGATAATATCCAAATATATATTTGTTAAAGGTTAATTTATTTGGTAGTTATATCTTAAATAATTTATCCGCTATTATTAATCAACAGATACGAAATGTTTATATTATTTCAAAATATATTTCTTGATTGAAATCATAGTTTATACTATGCAATCATAGATTATTATTTTAACTGTTTATGTATTATGGCCCCGAAAAGTGTATATCCACGATTTTTTAAAAGGTAAATTTATATTTTCTTTGGTTTTCTTATTCTTACTTAATTCCCCGCCTCGTCGTCGGCATCCGTCCGTCTCGGGAGACGATGGAGTAGCGCTGTAGGTGCTAGGCGATGGAGTTACATCGCCTCTGGTGAATGTGTAGTCCCACTCTGGAGCAGCAGTCTCTCAGGCACTTGGTGCAGATGAAGCTGGATGACACGGAGACAGAGGCTGTCCTTGCTTTTCTCCTGACCCTCTTTGCTGCCCGCTGATCTTCCCTCGCGGCCTCTACAGTCGTGACGCCGTCTCTGACTGTGGCTCTCCAAAGCTGACGGTTGTCAGCCGCGGCTTCCCAGGTGTTGGGGTCGATGTCGGCCAGCTTCATGTTTCGTTTGCAGACATCCTTGAATTCCCCACCTAGCAAGGTGATAAAGCCACTAAGACGTAAGGGGGGTATGAGTGGGAAAGAATCTGAGAAACAACATTATTTGCGAGAGAGGAAAATAAAAGATGTTACTTACAGAGAAGATGACGACTGATATAGCATTTAAATTAATGAAGATCAAATGCCACTGGAAAGCAAGGAGCTGGAAGAGCTAGTCGTGCGAGAGAAGAAAACTATTAGAATACAAATTACGGATATATCTAGTCACTTCAACTGTAATAGGATTGAAGCTAGTCCCCACTCAAGTACTGCCTTTACATACGTAAAATAAAGGTAAGAACTTGGATATCTCATGAGAATAATTAGTATGCAAATATTTATATAAAAGGCACAGTGGGAACTACGGAAAGGCTATGTGAATGTGTCCGAAACCGAGGTGCCCTGTCTGCAACAATATAATTGTATATTCCACCTTGGAGTTCACTCAAGAATCACTATATGCATATCAGAAGCAGCATACCAGATGTGACCAGATGTGACAAGAATATACACTGCCTGGACATATAAAGATGTAATCTGACATGAAGAATTGTCAAGCACACAGCGAACTTAATTTTCTCACAACCGGTGTAGAAATTGATTAAATATAATCATTTCCACTTAATGTCAGTAGAAAACATTAGCCCGAGAAGGCGTAATGTGTTGCCCCAAATGGAGGGTAGCATATGGTAATTAATAGAATTAAAACTATACGATTGGATTTGTTAAAATTAGCAAGGCATTTCTTGACCAAGTTAATAAAGAGATTGGTGTTCATTCTTTTTTTTCTTTTTTTAGATAAGCTGCCAATTTGACCCCATCGAACTTATCAGACTGACAATAAAGACAGGAGTAAATAATAAGTCATCAGGATATATCAGGTCATCCGATAAGTTCTGTCCGAATTTTGAATAAAGAACACAAGTGACCAAATGTTACATTTAATTACAGATTCAATCAACAATGTATTTTCCCTGTTTATATATGACTTCCTTCCATCTATTAACAAGCTTACTAATTCCATTACTGTAAAATTCTTTTGGCTTTGATTCGAAGAACTCACAAATGTCAGTTTTAACCTCTTCCTGTGTTACAAAAGCTGTTTCTTCCAAATGATTCTCTAAGCTACGAAACAAATGGTAGTCTGAAGGAGCAAGGTCGGGAGAATAAATTGGATGAGGAATTTTCTCCCAACCAAGCTCTTCGATCTTTTGTGACGTGATTCTTGCTGTGTGTGGTCGTGCATTGAAACATCACCCGTTTTGGATTCACTAGAGCCGGTCTTTTTTTCCTGAAAGCTTGGTTCAAACGCTCTAATTGTTGACAGTATATTTGAGCATTAATTGTTGCATTAGGTGGTAAGAATTCAAAGTGGATTATTCCTTGGCAATCCCACCAGATTGAAAGAAGAACATTTTGCCCATGAAGTTCCCTTCTCGGCTGTGGCTGGGGTCCTTCACCTTTACCAAGCCACTGTCTACGACGCTTAACATTTCGATAAAAGATCCATTTTTCGTCACCAGTCACAAGTCTATCCAAAAAGGGGGAAACAAGTTGGCGAGAATGGAGAGAAGAGCACATGTCAACTCTGGATTTGAGGTTGTTTTCAGACAATTCATGAGGTACCCATTTTCCAAGTTTAGGAACTTTTCCAAGTTGTTGTAGATGACGATGAACAGTTGTATGGTTTGAACTGAGAACCACTGCCAATTTCTCAACTGATAAAGCAGGATTTTCTTCAAGGGCTGCTTCAAGAAGCTTTTCATCAAACTCAACTGGACATCCGGTTCAATCTTCATCTTCAAGGGTGAAATCTCCATCTCTGAATTTTGCAAAACATCTTCTGCAAGTGCTTTCATTCACACATTCCTCTGCATAAATTGAGTGAATCTTTCTAGCTGCTTCGAGAACAAGGCTCGGGGCCACTCGAGCTAGCGGGTTACATTAAGATGCATTTTATGTGGATAGAAAAATAAAACGTTTAACACTAGACTTGTACAAGTTAACATTGTAGTGATCGAGGGAAAATCCTCTTGGTTGTTGGTTCCACAGAGCATTGTTTCCCGGGAAGATGTTGTACAAGTAGCACTTCTCAAAGATGGAACAAGAAAGGGAATATGAGTGGTTTGCTACAATGAAAGTGGCATAGCGGTTCCTCGCCATGAAGGTCAGAACTGACAGAAGCAAGCACTTTCCATTGAAGTAGCGCTAGAGCAGTGAGAGGCTTGCCACATACCGCCTGTGAGAGAGAGGTTGAAGGGTGGAGAAGAATTCGTCACCCACAAGGACTCGGGGACGCATATACATTCTATCGATACAGGAAAGAGAGGACCGGGCAGTGAGGCTTTCAGTAGAACGATTTCCTCGTCTAGCTGAATGCATTCTCACAAATCTCTCATTTGGGATAGTCTGCGTTCTCACAGGTTTCTTATCAGTTTATACCGCATGTACGAGCACCTTGAGGTGGTGTAATGGTTAGCAAGCTTGTCTTGCTGGGACAATTACGACTGAGTGGTGAGTTCGATCCCCACTTGCATTCAGCTTTGTGCCACATCGAAGCTACGTTTGGAAAATCACTATATCTCATGTATCTAAATTGTTTGAAATCTGTCGAGACGTCACAGCAATTGATTGTGTTAACGCTTTGCTTCTTTCAAAATTATATCATATTTCATCTTTAATTTGATTTGTGGATTTACCGGCGCATCAACACCTTATTGGTCTTTTAATGCTGATATTTAAATTTTCTTGGAAGCTTTGAATAAAAATATTGCATGTGTTATTCGGCTTCCACAATTGAATCTATATTGTGTGTTTACTCATGTTTGTGCGGACATAATTACTAGTGACGGTGATGTGTGGGTTTTATGTTGATTTGTAAGTTATATTTTGGAATAAAGTTTTATTTCTTGAAGAAATTGTAGGATATTATATAGATTAATGTCATGAATGTTATTTCATGTCGGTTGTTTTGTTATTTCAGTGTCATATCAACCTCTGTGGGTTATTTAATGCCGAAATCTAAATAATTTGAACGCGTTTTTATGCCTTTAACTCTAGATAAAATATAGTGTTGGTAATCATTTTAATATAAAACATGTATTATTTTTACTATAACATCTTTTATAGTTCCATGGTGTTTTCTTTGGGTATTCAATATTTGCCCATAGCTGGGATCATAACACATGTCAGGGTGGACGTGGGAACAACAGCATTTAAGAGATAGTTTCATGCTCCTCAAAAACGCCCCTCTTCCTATTAGGGGTCATGATCATATTTCAGCTGGGTGGTTCAGTACATACACACGTCCAAGTACACATTAGTTGCCAATCAATTTTTAGGCAATATACGAGGTGTAAGTCAAAAATTATCCGCACTTTAGCCATAAGATATGTTTATGTTTGTCACACTGCCTTCTACTCATGCGTGCTTATAGTTGGTACTATAGTAGTCACGTGATCAAAGTTTGAGCATGATCGCGCCAGTTTTCTTGCTGTTGTTACAGTATAAACATGGCTGCTCCGCTAACAGTGTGCACCAAAGAGGAACAAAGAGTAGTAATCCAAATCTGCAGACAGCATGCTACCCCATCGATTATAACTCACCGGTTCCCCATTACCATCTATCAAGCTTGCTAAATCTTCTCATCAATGTTGGAGTTTGTTGGGCGTCCTGTTTCTTCTTCGAGGGTCCTGCTTGTTAGGCCCCTTTTAAACTTTTCTATCCACTCATACAGACTTCTAGGCGGCAGTGCACTCTCACTGATTTTAGCCCCTGACACACCTTCCGCCCAGAGAAATCGAATCACAGATCTTTGTTCCTCCTTGGTACAAACTGCTGTCTGAGCGGCCATGTTGATATTTATTACTCTAAGGCAAGACGTGTGTGTCCAAACCAGTTACTATTTAACATGTAGCTGTAAGACATACTGAGATAACTACATGGTCTGAAATGACACAGAGAGGACACCACAAGGCCGCAAGTTTTATAAGACAATAACTTGTAAAACGGTGGGTGGGAATATACTCTGGCCATTAATAAGAGGTCAAAATTCTTGCTCTTTATTTGTAGAAAATGGATTGGAAATATTGGACAATATGCATCTGCTTCATTCTTCACGTCATTCGTTGTACATCTTTCTGTCTAAATCTTTCACACAATATGTGATCGATTTTTGAATATCAGCGTTGCTTCAAGTGTCACAAGCTTATTTATAAACTATCGATATCGATTTTGATAAAAGCAAGATTAGTTTAATGATCGTGGAAAAGTAGACCTAATGACCACACCTTTCGTGTCAATTCTTATCTGATCCTGAAACTCAGTGGATATTTTTTTATTTCGGTAGATATTGAAGAGACCACTAAAAATAAATTTAGTAAACTAACTTCAGAGGATTATAACTATAAAAGCTCACTCTTATTTACTCGAACAATAATCTGCTAAACTCAAAATATTGGGCTGGTGCATAATTATCCGGCGTTTTTTAAACAATATTTATTGTGAAAAAAGAAACATAACAATTCAACAATAGCATTTTTAAATGATTATTCCGGATCGTATGATTATCGACACGCATTTTTATAACCTTAAAATAAAATAATATTTTTACTAAAGAAGTAAACAAAACAGCCATCTTTATTAACAAATAACTCCTCTACAAAACGCCTGATAATTATGCACCAACCCACTATTAAATATGATTTAGATTTTTGTAAATGTGTCATTAAAATGACCGAAATCTCAACTAGACAGTATTTGTCAGTTTTAGTAAATAGACAAGTACTCCCCTTCCTTCCCCCTCTCCCCTCCCCTTCCACCCTCCCCTTCTCCCCTCCCCTTCTCCTCCTCCTTCTCCCTATCATCCGCCTTCTTCGTCTTCTTAGCCTGTGCACGTCCTTTTTTGGGCGAAGGCCTTCCCCATATTCATTCGGAGGATTGTCTCATTAACGTACAGCGTTTGGCCAATGCATTACATTCACAGATATTACATACTTGGTTGATCATGTTTCTTTTATATTCATAATCACCAAAGGTCATTAGCATGAGTGAATGTAACGAACCCAACTGGAATTCGAACGGCTCTCTCATTTATCATTCCATCTATCAGATTTCTCAGTCCATATCATTTACATTAATCTCTCATCTCTTCTTACAAAACCTTGTATTCCCAAGATGTCATCAGTCTAGATACTCTCCCTGATCGACGCTGCTAAACTTCATCGATTCGACCTGAACCGTTTTTCTACGTGATATGTCCGTACGGAGTCAGTTGTAATTAACAATATAATTCAAATTAAATACGTTAGTGATAAATCCAAATAATTCGAGAGGATCTATAAAGTAATCTTTATCGAAACGATATATATTTCATTTCACAATTGCCAAATACAAAGTGTTTTATATTGGGAAGATATTTCATTTGAGGGTTCCTTTTTTTTTCTTACATGAATTTTCATTCTGAAGACATTAATGTCCACCGTTCTAAAAATGGGACGATGGGCATTACTGGATTATACGTTCAAACCTATATTTAATACCGGATTTTAAAAAATATATAATTATTATATTAAACGTATAATGACTTGGCTATTTCAGAAATCTATAATTAACTTTCATTTGATTTTTTGTTGTATTTAAAAGCGGATTGATTGATGGTGCACTTGAATGGTTTTATCGATCCAAATTAAAGATTGATTATCTGCATGTCTTTCTTAATGTTGTAGTATGATTTCTTAGGTTTTAAGTATGCGATAATCTACATTATATTTGCCTGTTTTACCAAAACTATAAACAGTAGTCGTTTGAAATGAAGTAATACTATCTAAAAGAATCAACCAACTCAGATAATGATTAGGACAGGCATACAAGCGGAATGAACAAATTGACGTTGAATTGTGGAAGAACTGCACTTGTTTCGAAACACATCTAAAATCTTTCACGAATAGAAACACTTCAAACATCCTTCACTTATAAAATAAAAATATTAAAAAGATTTAAATAGCATAAAGTGAGGAGGAGAATGAAACAGCAAATGAATGACTATTCCGATTCTGCCCTTAAACTAAGTGTTAAAAATGAAATGCATTCTTGGAGTATTTTCCATTTTCAGATATAACCACTCAACAATATATATATAAATGAAAGGTTCACAGCTAAAGCCACTTTCTTTCATGTAAATGTCTGAAATGGTCGAAAGCACTTGAACAAAAAGTACTTCGGATAATGTATCCATAATTTGGTCCCCAATTCACAAAGAAAAATG
>OZ038480.1:38579085-38581585 GCA_964036315.1 Acanthosepion esculentum | reverse complement strand
GTGTGTATGTATGTTTAAAACTTAATTTTTTATGAATTTTAACTTGATTAAGTGATCTGATTTGACATTAATATTACTTTGATTTTAAAAGTTGGGATAAATTTAAGAGATGTTTTAAAATTTAAGTAAATTACCATGGAGTAGAAGCTGTCTGAAGTCTTATTCGGAAATCTTCCTAGAGATGGTGTATCGATTAATGCGTCCAACTCACTGTGTTTTAAACAAATTAATAGGATTAGATAGGTTCACCTATCACCCGTCTTTACTCCTTCATATTTATTGAACAAGTTTACAGGTCTATCCCTTGTTTCTTGTTTAGGATTTAGTTAACAGGTTTTCTTTCTTCCATGGCCATAATTATTTAAGTAAACTGTTTGGTGATCTGAGTGATCAATGGCTGTACTGGGTTGACATTTGTCTAGTTGCTGCTTCAGACTAGTAATAAGGAGCCCGAAATCTTTGGTAATACTTGGGCTGCTCTGATGAACAGTCACTTAATATCGCGGTGCTTGTAGGGTCATTTCGGGCATGGTTAGGTGTCACTGGATGTATTTCCGGCGGGCATCCTTGAGTCCACAATATGCTTTAGCCTTAGTCCGATTCTGGCAAGTTTGTATTCCCATAGATGATAGATAATAAATATTAATGGGAAGTTTTTACTTCTTAAAACATATGTATCACAGAAAGAATGAAAAAAATATATGTAGAAAAAGAATCATCTACCAACCTCAACGGTTTTTGTCCAATATTCAGGACATTTGTTCTAAAATCTGTAGTGTTGATTCTTTTCTCTTGAAATGGTCTTCAATTATCTTAGCTCTTTATGGAAGTAATTTAAATTCTTATATTACTGACAATGAATGTCGTGTTCCAGCTATCTTACTCTTTGCCGAAAATATTATAGCGTAGATATGCATGAACTCTGTGTATATATTCGGGAAAATATTTTAATTGCAAGGGCAATATGTTTGATTCCTCAGATTATTTTTTCGTGTGCTTTCGACTTTTGATTTTGCACTCTGTTAGTTATCCCTTTTTCCATTATCGCTCTCCTCATATTTTTTTTAAAATCCTGATAATATAGAAATGGCTATTTTCTACATCCATCCGTAAATATTTCACTGTTTGAGATTTTAATGCTCACCACATCAAGTGTCTTAAGAATTCTAATATCACTGATGCTGCCGGTATTCAGATTTTCCATTTTGCATTGCTCAGTCAAATAGTGGATTTATCTACTCGTTTCCAGAAAACATCTCTCCAACATTTCTTTTGAGTTGTCTATTAGAAAGAAACTTCTAGTTCACAAAACTTCTTTCTGTTGCCAGCGTACTGATTGGGATTTATTTCGTGACTTTACTCAAGACGCCCCTTACATATTTATTCTAAATATATTGAGAAAGGTGCCCTGAACTGGCATCTCGTCTCCAGTCGCTCTCTCACAGACGTGTCGTCGCCTTCCTCAGTCTTTTTACAAATACTTTCATGGTAACTGCTCCGATGAGCTGCTTTCGCTAGTTCCCAGGCCTCATGAATTTAAGCGTCCTATGAGGCTGGCATCGTGCTCACAACCTTTCACTGTCAAAACTGTTAAATGTAACCGCCTCTTCTACTCCAATAGCTTCAGGTCTCGCAGTTCTCGCTGTGAAAAACTCCCCTGTTTCTGTGATAGCTATAATCTCCAACTATTCAAATGTAATGTCAATCGACGTCTCCTCATGCCTTGATCTATCCCCCTATCCTTCTCTTCATCCTTTCTTCTATTACTCCTATTTGCTCTCGCTCCAACTCTCAGTAACCCCTTGCGTGCTATTGGCTTCCCGCCTTGCTTGGGGTGAAACGTTTAAAAAATGTTTTACTGCTTCTTGCTTCTCTCTTTGTTCAAAATTCGCTTCTGTATTTCCAGCCTTTACGAACTCAGGCGAAACTTTTGATCCTTCGAACTATCTTCCTATTAGTCTTCTACGTCTTCTTGGCAAAAATACTAGATGTTCTAATTAACTCTACATTGCTTAAAAGTCTCACATTGCAGAGTCTTCTTTCAGATAAACAATATGGCATTCATTTCTCTAGGTCAAATGCTTATGTGGCAACGATTATTGTTGAAATAGTCTATTAAGCTTTAGATAAGAATGGTTATGGTGCTACTATTGCCTTGGATATCTCGAAGGGATTTGACAGGGTTTGGCATACGCGTCTTCACAAGTTGAAAGCTTCTGGCATTTCTGGGCGAATTTTGGAACTGATTCAGTCTTTCTTATCAAATCGCGAAATTTGTCGAACTCTTCTAGATTTTTTGCATAAATGCATGTGTTCCCATAGCTATATCCTTCGACTCATGATGTTCCTAATTTTCAAAAGTAACCTTCCTGATGTCATCAGTCCCAATCTTTTTATCTAGGCTGATCTAAAAAAAAAATAGCTGACAATTTGTTGTTAAATTGGATAATGACTCGCTTATTAATCGTAACCCTTCAAAAAGGAAACTGCTCTCTGTTAA
>OZ038480.1:38546585-38571585 GCA_964036315.1 Acanthosepion esculentum | reverse complement strand
TCATGTTCATGATTTTAAATGTACTGTCTTGTTCCTTCATAAAAGTAATTGTTTTCCAATTGTTTATTTTTCAATTTTATATTTTCCGCTGTATATTTTTTCATTGTTATTTCTATATTCATGTATGCATATCTTTGATTGTTTTAAAATATATATGTATTTTAGTATGTATACTATATTATGTTATAGTATTATTTAATTTATATTTTTCTGTTGTATTTATTATATTATTGTATGTTTTTATGTATTTTTTTAAAATATCAGCCTTTAAAGATTGACTCATTTATCTGTTTAATAATTTAATATAATTATTGAAATTTATTATATAACATCTTTCTTTTAAACATAGTCTACATTTTGTATTATTAATATTATACGATGTTAATTTATATGATTTCCCATTTAATTTTAATTGATATATTTTTTTCTTTTTGACTCCATATACATCTTGATAATTTTGTGTTATTTGCTTTTGTCTATTTTAAATGACATTTTATGATTATTAAATCTTTCATTAAAATTTGTTTCAGTTGCTCCTATATAAATCTTTATCTTCAGTAATATTGTTATTTGATAAAGTTGTTTTAAATATTATATTATTAGTTAGACATTTATTATGAAGTATGCAGTATTTCGACTATTACAATTGTTGTTGCAATTATGAATATTTTTATCATTGTAAATGTTTGTTTTTTTTGGCTTAATATTTTATAATTAAGTATATATTTTTATTTTCTCCATATTAGTCATGAAACTATACCTGATTTAATTTGTATTTTTATTAGTTTACTATTTTTAGGGAAGTGTTTTTCACTTAATTTAAAAATATTTTTCCTATTATTATTTTTATTATCTTATTATAAGTCGGATTAAACCAATACATGTTTAAATAATGATCTGCTGCCCAATACATTATACATACATATATACATACATACACACACACACACACACGCACACACATATATAGGTATATAGCCCTGAGAGATAATAGGTATATTTGTTAATATATACTTGATAGCTTTGTTGTATTAAATCGAGTAGTGTTTTATTACTACAAGCACTATATGGGCGATATATATATATATATATATATATATATATATATATATATGGTTATTGTTATGGTCCAGGTTAGGAACAAGGAAGAACAACACGAACACAAGTCTAGAAATAACGAAGATATATTACACGGAATAATAATACAAGATGTGGAAGGTGTTAGTATGACTGTCAGTCTGGTTTGGAGTGAACTGCTATCGGCTCGAATCGATTCGTCTCTTTCTCTCTCTCTTGAGAGGCGTAGTATACATAGTGTTAGGAAGAGTTCATTCTGTAGCTATAGGTAAGGTCCTATAATACCCGTCTCCCAAGTTTTGACCTCGCAGGGGTCTTTAATATTTTTCTTCATCGGATTAATCATCAAATGTAAATTTTCTTTTTCTGCTTGATTTCCGCGGTTCTGGAATTGCTTGAGGCCTTTGCATATTGAATGTGTCAAATATTGTGTCCATTACGTCCTCTTCTTCCTGAGGTAGACCGTTAGAATCCTCTAACAGCGTCTTTCTGATCTGATTTAAGTGCCTTTTTTGCGAGAAATTCGGTCCCTGAATTATGTAAATCACTTTCCCGATTCGTTTCTCTGTTTTACCTGGCTCCCATTAGGATGTGTTGTTTTTTTACATTTTATAAAAAACTTTCTCCCCTGGGTTAAATTTTCTTTTTGGCACAAACGACGTTGGTGATTGCTTTGTCTGTTTTGGCAGCAATTTGTCGAATACCGATCTAATTTTTCGGGCGAACATCATTCCCCCGGCGATAATGCCGATGGCGTAGTACTGTTCGGTGTAATTCTATTATTGTAGAATTGTTGTAAAGCCTTTTCTGTTGGTACGTCATAAGCTTTCCTTGGTGCTCTTTTTAATGTATCTACAAACCTCTCCGCTTGCCCGTTTGATCTTGGATGATATGGCGGGGATTTGATGTGTTTCACCTGAAAAGTTTCACAAAATTCTTGAAAATCCGCAGATGTAAATTGTGTCCCATTATCGGTGACTAAACAATCAACCACTCCGAAAAGAGCAAACAGCTCGTGAAGGCAATTTATTGCAATCACAGAGGTAGGTTTTCTACAAGGAAATACTTCTGGCCATTTGCTGTAACTATCTACTACAATCAAGTAGTAAAAACCATCTAATGGACCTGCGAAATCTACATGGATTCTCGACCACGGTCGATCTGTCTTAAGCCATGGCTTATGAGTGATCGGAGGTGCATGGACTGCTAAGGAACAGCCCTTGCATTTGTCCACCATATGTATAATATATTGATCCATGTTTGGCCAGTACACGTAACTTCGCATTAAGGATATCATCCTGTTCTTTCGTAGGTGGTCCATGTGAAAATCCTTGAGGATTCGCCTTTGTAGCGTTTTCGGGGTTACTACTCTTTCATTATATAGCAGAACATTATCACATAACGAAAAACTGTCTGATATATGCTTATCTTTTCCTACAATTTTTGTTTTCGTTTCCTTTATAAATTCGTCATTCACTGCTTCGTTTCTTATTTCCTGTAATTTGACGGGGAGGTCTCGAATTGTACTACATAATGATGTTCTAATATCTTCCTCATATCGGAGAGCTGTAATTACGGAATCTACTAATGACTCCGTTTTCTTTGGTATTAGTCTCGAAAGACCATCTGCATGCCCAATTTTGTTTGATGGAAGATACTCCAAGTTAAAGTTATAGTTTAACAAAATCGTCCCCCATCTTAGCAATCGATTAGCAGTGTAGTCTGGTAGACCTTTCTTTGATCCAAATATTGTCAATAACGGCTTGTGGTCCGTCTGTAAGGTGAAAAATCTACCGTAAATATATCTGTGGAATCTCGTAACCGTAAAAATAATCCCCGGTACTTCTTTTTCGATTTGCGATTAACCATGGTCGGCTGGTATCAAGGTTCTTGACGCATGCCCGATGGGTTTTAGTGTCCCATCTCACATTTTATGAAGTATGCATGCCCTAACACCATAGGCACTGGCCTATTATTTCCAATTTTGGATCATAATGCGCTAAAAATAAATCTGTTGTTAGAGTCTTAATGATTTTGTCGAACGTTTTCTGACATTCATATGACCATTCCCAAACTTTTTCCTTCTTCAACAGTTCGTTTAGGGGTGCGCGTAATTTGTGCATGTTAGGAATAAATTCTTGATAATAATTTACTAAGCCCAAGAAGTTTTGTAACTCGGCTAAATTTTTTTGAGCCGGCATTTTTTTTTTATTTTCGTGGCACTTTCTGGGTCTGGTCTTCTTCCTTCTTTGTCAATAATATGGCCCAGATATTTTATCTCCTTCATAAAGAAATCACATTTATCTTCCTTTACCTTATAACCGTAATTTTGTATCTGCCTGAAAACCTCTTGAACGTGTTCCCAGTGTTGTTCAATATTTTTGCCATTTATCAGGATGTCATCAAGGTATGCGATCGTGAAATCCAGTCCGCCTAGCATAGTGTCCATTATTTGCTGAAATATCGCCGGCGCGATCTTGACCCCGAATGGTAATCTCTGGAACTTATATAAGCCTTCATGTGTGTTTATGCACAACAACCTCGAGCTTTCCTCATCTACTGGTACTTGCAGGTATGCTTCGCCTAAGTCTATCTTTGAGAAAAATTTTCCTCCGTTCTACTTTGTGAAAACTTCCACTGGACTAGGGAGAGAATAGTGATAATCCTTAATCGCTGCATTCAATCCCGTCGAGAAATCAGCGCATACTCGTATCTCACCCGATTTCTTTTTCACTTAAACCGTAGGTGCGGCCCATTGACTATATTCCACCTTTGTCAATATACCGGTTTTCACGAGTCTATCCAACTCTTCGTCTGTTTTTTATAATGATGCGAAAGGTATATTTTCTTCTTGTAAATGGGTTGTACATTTTCTTTCAGTTCGATTTTGGCCGCCATTTTTTTACACCTCCCGAGGCCGGCTGAAAATACGTCGGGGAAATTCTCCTTTAATTTCTCCTTCAATTTCTCTGCTTCGGTAAATAATCTGTCCACTTTTTGGCAGAACGTATTTATCGGTAAATCCCAGAGGTCAAATTTCAGCATCCAGTCAGTTCCAAATAAATTTTCACCGTATTTTTTAGAACATACATCTTTAATTTCTTGGTCATCCCGTTGAACGTCACATTTGTGATAATCTCCCCCTCAAATTTAATTTTCCTACATGTTACCGACCTGGCTATTTATCGGTTCTCAACATGGGCGGTTTGTTTAATTTCTTCCACGTCTGTAAGCTAATAATGGTTAAATCTGATCCGGAATCTAATTGTAATCTGATTTTTTTGTTTAACATTTATCCGTCTGCTTGGTCAGTTCTAGTGACCCTTACTCGGCTTTTGTTTTCTTTCTTTGTTCTACAGTGCGAACATTATGTCCCACTTTATTTCACGACAGACAAGTCTTAAAGCGGTATGGGCAATTTTTGTACCAATGCAAAGTCCCACAGCGATAGCATGGACTGGATGGTGGTTTCTTCTGATGTTTCATTTGATGTTTTGTAGTTAAATAATTTGTTTGGTTTGTTTTTGAGGAGGGAGAAAAACGTGTTTGTCGTTGTACTTTTCGTATGTGAGCGACGCCAGACACTTCTATATCATTCGAGTTCATTTTTACGCTTATACATCTCTGACAGTCCTCAGCCAATTTTTGTAGCGTCAATTCTGGTTCACTCTCAAGTTTTGTTAGAATTCTCCGTCTGATCTCCGCATCTTTAATCGAAATCACGCCTTGGATGAATATCAAACATTTAAAATTGTCCGGGCAGAGTTCAGATAATTTAAGTCATCGCAGTGTTTGTTTACTACGGAAGCGAATGTTATATAGTCTTCGCTATCCTTTTTTGTTAAATTTAAACGTTTCCACTTTTTGTGGAATAGTGAAGTGTTCGCACTAAATAATTCCGTTAAATTTTCACGGCTTCCTTGAAAGTCAACTCATTCGTTTTCCTCGGTAGGATGTAGTCTACGAATTTAGTGTATTCGCTTGACCCTAGTTTCCCCAGTAGTAGACGTACTTTTTTCGCGTCTGACCAATTCCGCAATCAAACCCATATGAATCTTCATATCTTCTGAAGTAAGCCGCGAAGGTTTTGTCTTCGTCCGGTGCATAAGTGAAGTCTTTGATAGAGCTCCATATAGCATTTTGCGAGAATGCCGCTTCATTTCCAGAATTTTGTCCTTTATTTGTTACTGCCCGTATAAGTAATTCTTGTAGTTCGAGTTGCTTCTCTTCGTTTTTCTGTTGAATTTCTAATTGCTTTTCTTCGAGCCTAGTCTGTCTTTACTCATTTTTTTGTTTCTGCTCGAATTGCACTTTCATTAGTTCCAATATGGTTGCCTTAAAGTCTTCCATGTTTACACCGTAATTTTGTGTAACGATTTTTCCTTTTTCCTCAGTGTATACTTCAGATCTTTGTCGCCTGTTCTGGAACCTTAGTACGAAAAGATTTTCCTGCCTAGAATTCGATTCTGTTCTAGGTAAAATTCGTGTCTTCGTTACCACTGTTAAGGTTGGTGTCCAAAAGAAATATTTCTTTTTTTTTTCTTCGCGTAGAATTTGTTTGTTTTTCTCTCAATACCTCTGTCGCCTGTTATGGACGACCGATAGCAATTTTTTTTTTTTTAGATTCTCCGGGTAGAATTCTTTTCTTCAATATCCTCGTCGCCACTGTTATGGTCCAGGTTAGGTCCAAGGAAGAACAATAAGAACACAAGAGTAGAAATAACAAAGATATATTACACGGAATAATAATACAAGATGTGGAAGGTGTTAGTATGACTGTCAGTCTGATTTAGAGTGAAATACTATCGGCTGGACTAGATTCATCATTCTTTCTTGAGAGGCGTAGTATACATAGTGTTAGGAAGAGTTCATTCTGTAGTTATAGGTAAGGACCCATAACAGTTATCCTGCCTTTCTTTTTTAGAAATCAACAAACTTAAATTTTGATTAATAGAAATGGTATGACCGTTGTATGCCTTTCCCCTTATGTACGTAGGCGTTTAAACTTGTACCAAATGTAGTAAATACTACCCATCCCAGATTATGAAGTCCCTGTACTAAAGACTTTCAAGATGTTTGGTTTTTCATCGACACCTTACGACCTCGGAATCATAATCTTTACATGTCGATGGAAATGTACCTTCAATTATTCAACATTTCAAGTAACTTTTTATTGGTGCCCTTAAATGTACACAGATATCTCATTAGAAGTACTTGCCACACATTTTTCACTTTTGCTTTTATTAGTTGGAAAGATGTTTAATATTTATCTCTTTTATAAACTATATGTCTA
Organism: Acanthosepion esculentum; assembly: GCA_964036315.1. Taxonomy (NCBI): domain Eukaryota; kingdom Metazoa; phylum Mollusca; class Cephalopoda; order Sepiida; family Sepiidae; genus Acanthosepion; species Acanthosepion esculentum. The sequence goes on along the minus strand of OZ038480.1, from coordinate 38,565,215 downwards.
TAATCATAAGATATTTTAGGAACCGATACGCGTGTATAGCTTTTAAGTGAGGAAAAATTCATAACAACGGCTTCAGCATCAGTAGTAGCTTATCACGGCATTGAATAATATTATTAATTTAAATATTACATAATATAAAATTATATATTATTATATAGACACGAACTCCTATACTTAAGCAAGCACAGACAGGTATTTAGTCCCCTATAGTATTTGCAAAGTGGTCTCCGCTTTACTTTATACATTAAAACCAACTGAATTATATTAACATGAGAAAGAATTCTGCACTCATAACTCCTGTAGAATTATCCTTAATACAAGTGATAGTCTTTAAAATGCATATATGAAAAAATGTGCATGTGTCAATTTTATCTTAACATCATCAAATTTAAAAACATATGATAGTAGAACGAAAACGAGAGAAACCCCTGGCCAAGTTAGTAAGGGAAAGCAGGAAGAAATGTCTAACCTTTAATTGTAAGAAGAATGTATGGTTTTTATCAAGTGATAAAGCCCAAACTTCGAGCCGCGATTTGGGGATGTCATCTAACAAATAAAGAATATTTAATGTCAGAGATCTTTTTAACAGTGAATAATTTGGTAATAAAATCAGAAAGTGTTGAGTCTTGACTCAATGTTGAATCTCGCCTAATGCATGGAATAATAATGCAACACAAAATGTACTTAGAACAAGAATGTATTATAACAAGAAAGTGTACACAATAAGTACATATAGTATTTCTGTATATTTCTGGGAAGACGTTCCTGGAGAATGTGTTGACTAGTCGCAGTCGATCAGAGTCTCTAGTTGGATCTCGTGATTCCTTCTTCCTCGTCTTCCGGTACCAACCATTATTTATATAGTTGGTAGTCACCTATGCAGATTAGGTAGATCCTACACAACACCCCCCTCCCAAGCCTTGGAATCCTTTTGGATTTCAAACTGGCTTCTATATGGGATGATGATATGGTTATTCCTTTGTAGATCCCCTTTGCATAGTTCATATGTATATCTGTTTTTTTTTCAATATCTTTTTCGTTTTGGATTCACGTCCAATGGGTCCGTGAACTTCCGTTTCCTACCGGATCTCCTCGGTTCATGAGCACTCTGCGGAGGTTCTACTTGAAAAGTATCATTCATTACATCAATGAGATCTTCCTCCTCATCCGGTATACTCTCTTCATGCTCTAGCACGTAGCATTTTTTGAGTTGGTTCTGGTGCCTCTTATGAGTATTCTTCGGCTCTTTTATTATGTAAATCAGGTCACCGATTCTCTTATCCACTATGCCTCGCTCCCAGAACTCAATGTTGTTTCTATAGCCCTTGAAAAAGACCTTCTCTCCGGTGGTGTATCTTTTTCTAGCTGTATACATAGTGTTCTTTATTCTATTTCTTCCTGGCAAAAGCTTGTCAAACACTGACTTAACTTTCCTAGCGAACATTAGTTCAGCTGGTGCCATGTTTGATGGTGTTCTCTGGTTAGGCGTGATTCTGTATACTTGTAGGAATTGCTGAAGCGCCTTTTCCGTTGGAACTCCTGAGGCTTTCTTCAGAGCGCGTTTTAACGTATCTACAAATCTTTCTGCGAGTCCATTGGATCTCGGATGATACGGCGGCGTCGTTATGTGGTTAATTTGATATAACTCACAAAATTCCTTAAATTCGTCAGAAGTGAATTGTGTACCATTGTCACTCACAATACACTCTGGCACACCGAACCGTGCAAATAGTTCATGCAAAAAAGTTGTTGTGGTATTGGACGTAGGCTTTTTGCAGCGTAGTACGTCCGGTCATTTTGTAAAGCTATCTACCACTATTAAGTAGTAATAATCTTCTACTGGACCAGCGAAATCAATGTGTCATCTTTCCCACGGATGATCCGTCTTTGGCCATGGTTTGTGTACTATAGGTGGTGCCTTAGCTGCTAACGCACACCCTTTACATCGATGAGCCATGTTTTCGATATCCACATCCATTCCTTTCCAATATACAAAACTTCGCATTAAGCTTTTTGTTCTATTAATCCCCGGATGACCCATATGAAAGTCCCGTAGGATTTTTTTCTGCAACTTTTTTGGTACTACTATTTTCTCTACACTTGCGAAAGGCACGTTTCGTTTCTTTTTAAATATAGGCATAGTATTTTCTTTTAATTCAAATTTAGCTTCAATTTTGTTACATCTTCCAAGACCAGGTGTAAAGGTTTCCGGAAACTTTTTCTTTAATTCATCTTTAATGTCCTGTCTTGATTGCGTATTACTTTCTACTTTTCTGCAGAAAGCGTTTAACGGTTTATCCCACAATTCGAATGTTTCAATAAAATCTGTACCCAACAAGTTTTCTCCATTTCTCAGAATGAAAACTTTCATTTTTTTAACGATCCCATTCACTTTCATTGGAAGTACAACCTCGCCTTCGAAGTTAATTTGCTTTCCAGTTACCGTTCGAGCGAGTTTCGTTGACTTTATTATTGTAGGCCTTTTTAAAATTGTCCATATTTTATCGTTCATTATTGTTAAATCTGACCCTGAATTGAGTTGAAATTTGATATTCTTTTTGAATATTTCAGTCGTCACATATTTCCTCAAATCTCTATCTGATTTGATATTCGAATTTGTTTGTCTAATTCGGTTCTTGCATTTTTTCGTTTTACAACAAGATCCTTTGTGACCATTCTTTTGGCACACGAAACATTTCTTATTTCTATATGGGCAATTTACCTCCCAATGTCTTTCGTTACAACGTCTGCAATTATATGGTGGGACTTTTTTATTTTCGTTCTTTTTATTTTCTTGCCTATTATTAAAATACGCTGAATTTTTTCTCCAATTTTTCTCTAATGGGTGCTTTGACTGCTTTTTTATTTTTTTAATATAAGCAATACCAGCTTTTTCGATTTTTTGCGACTCTTTCTTTAACTTTACAGCCCGTTGACACTCCTCTGCTAACTTTTGCAGGGTAAGGCCTTGTTCAGATTCGAGTTTAGACAAAACTCTACGTCTTATTTCGGCACTCTTACTGGATACCAGTCCTTGAGCAAAAATTAAACACTTGAATTCTTCAACCGTAATCTCTGCCAATCTGAAATTGTCACAATGTCTATTCACTATAGATGCATATGTTAAGTAACCCTGATCGTCGGATTTAGAGACATTCATGCATAACCATCGCTTATGCCAAAGCGACATATTTGCTCCAAACAGCTCTTTTAGCAATTTCACTGTTTCCGAGAATTCCAATTCAGTTGTTTTTCTCGGTAGAATAAAATCTACAAATTTGCTATGTTCTGCTGTACCTAGCTTTCTTAGTAATAGACTGACTTTTCTTGAATTCGACCAGTTTTCACAGTCTGTGTAGAAAATATCTTCATATCGTTTAAAGTACGCTTCAAACGTTTTTTCTTCGTCTGGCACATAGTTGAAAGTTTCCAGCGAATTAAATATGGTGTTATTAGAATATGAAGAATTTCCCTCATTTGCCTGAAAGTTGTTTAATTTCTCCAGTGTTAACTTTTGAATTTCCAAAAGTCTTTCATCTTGTTTTTCTTGATATTTCTGTTGTCTTTCATCTTGTTTTTCCTGATATTTCTGTTGTCTTTCATCTTGTTTTTCCTGATATTTCTGTTGTCTTTCATCTTGTTTTTCCTGATATTTCTGTTGTCTTTCATCTTGTTTTTCCTGATATTTCTGTTGTCTTTCATCTTGTTTAACTTGATATTTTTGCATCGCTATCAGTTGTTCTTGCTGACGTTGTTGACTCAACTGCTGGGATTTTAATAATTCAGATATGACTTTGGATAGTTCCTCCATTTTTAGCTGATAGTGTTCATGCAACAAGGAATATACTTTTAATTTGTGTATCCACGAATATCATATAAGCTGACCAAAAAATCGAAACAACGTACGACTTTTATATTTTATGTCTTGCTTTTACATTCACGCCCGTGCTAATCAACTTTGGTATTTTTTTTTCGTGAACAGAGAGCGTCGGACTTTTTGTTTTTTCGACTTCTGTTCGCGTATTTCAATGACACGTCTGATTTTCTTATCAGAGGTAATTCGTCACTATATTGTTGAACAAATAATTTTAAAAAAATAATTTTTTAAAGTTTGTTACCTTTCAAAGTCGACACGGTGTATTTGTGCTCCTTTTAATCCATGCATGTGTTTGTAGTCGGCCAATTTTTCTTTTTAGCGGGTGTCTCGGTGTAGATAATTTTTTAATTTAAAATTACCGTTATTCGATTACGACACCTTCCAATTTTTCTGAGTGAACGTTCCTTTATGCTTAGTCGTCTTTTAACGAGTTCTACATATCCAGAAGCTTAGAATCCTTCGTCGTTACGTTAACGTTGGACTTTGAATTAATAGTTTTTTTTTCAGCCTGGGTTCTTCAATGACTTGTCCCAATTGTTGAAAAATCTCACTATTAATTCTTTCTTCTTTCCTTATGGTTCGTTCTACTTCTTTGCCTTTGTTGAAACTTGGCGTATGGTTCGTTCTACTTTGTGGCCATTGTTGAAACTTGACGTATGGTTCGTTCTACTTCGTCGCCATTGTTGAGTCTTGACTCAATGTTGAATCTCGCCTAATGCATGGAATAATAATGCAACACAAAATGTACTTAGAACAAGAATGTATTATAACAAGAAAGTGTACACAATAAGTACATATAGTATTTCTGTATATTTCTGGGAAGACGTTCCTGGAGAATGTGTTGACTAGTCGCAGTCGATCAGAGTCTCTAGTTGGATCTCGTGATAATATTTATTACCGTATACAAAACACGGTAAATGTGGCACAAAGCCAAAAATGGGGATTGGGAAAGGAAGGTCATCGCTTGTCTTAAAATTAAACTTAGCTAGTCGCACGCACTGACCCAAGCATACAAAACAATATTCCTTTCACCAAAACACCACATTCATACATACCATTCGTTCTACAACCACCAAAATACCTCATTGTCTCTATGAAAATCCTAAATAACCCCATATGTACAATAAAAGTCTGTTGGGGGGGCGGGCATAAAAATTAAATAAAATAATCCCCAATGAAAATATACAATATGAATACAAATATGTACAAGAAAACTAAACAAAATCATGTTAGTAATTAAACCCCCCCCCCACAAATCCTAAATGTGCCAGTAAAATCAATTAACTGGGCGAAATCGACACGGGACTTTGACAATATAAAATACACATTTATCCATCCCAACCATTCACACAAACACGCACTGATTCACACACAAACATACGAAAAGGATCACACACACGAAAAACGAAAGGCGTCCCGCATCATCCAGAGAACTGAAATCACTGAGCACCTAAAGAGGGGAGGGACGGGGAGTTAAACTAAAGGAAAAGAAAAGGGGGACAGAAAAAAAAGGGGCCAATGAGCAAACATACCTTAGCTAAGTTTACATAATCGTAAGAAACTAAAAAATAAAACACCAAAAAACCTAATCTAGCCTAAGCATGGATGGGTTGCCCAAGTTCAACCCAGGTAAACAATATCCTATGCCTAACCGGCATCAAAATGCCACTCAAGGTCAGCCCCTTTCACACGGCACAAACGCGCAAGAGTCACCCACCTTTCGCCAAATTCAGATGATGTGAGTCGCCGCCTTTCCGTCCTAATCTTGACTTTAAGCAGATGCCTAAAGAACAAGATCAGTTCGGAAGAAACAAACTTCTCGCCACCATAGAATTCCTTCTGACGCGTCGTCCAAATCACGACTCTCATAACGCCTAGTAAGCAACAGAACACATAATTCTCAGCCCTCGACATCTGCGGTACCACATTGCTGCAAACAGAAACGACATCCAGGACAAAGGTCTTTCTCCGCAAGACGCGAACCATGAGACCTTCAACAAACTTGCACAACGGCACTACCACTCTGCACTGAAAGAAGGCGTGACCAATGGTCTCGACTTCCCCAACACAGCGGCGGCAGTTTGGAGAATTCTCCAAGCCCGCTGCACAAAGTCTTTTGCCGACCCAGAGGGCTCCACGAATCACCTGCCAGGTGAGTGATGCCTCGTCGTTAGTGAGGCATTTCAACCCTGTCGCCCAAGGCCATATTGAGCGAGCCTGCTGCTTCGTAAGACCGAGCTCGCTAATCAGAGCATCTTGAACGGACCCCCGAACTAACACTTGATACAATGCCCTACGAGACAACGCCTGGACGTTGGAGAGGCCTTCCGACGCCCGTAAGAGGCATTTCAGAGCGCGACGACATTCGTGATAGAAGGAGCTTTCGGCTCGGGGTCTACGGCGGGCCTCCCCCTCGCACGAGTGCACACTTCTCAGGGACGGGAAATTTTTCCGGGCATCTTCCTTCCAGAAGGCTCCCACCTCGTCCGGTTCGCGACACAATCGGTCCAGGAATGCAATGCGAAGCATATGTTGACGAATCTCAATGCTTGGCATTCCCAGGCCGCCCTCAGCGGTATGAAGGCAACAGATCTTGCGAGATACCATAGCGGCCTTGCCTCTCCACAAGAAAGAGAACAAGAGCCTTACTAATAAACTTAGTGCGGTAAACGGAAGTGGAAGTACAGAGAGTCGGTACACGAGAATAGGATATATGTGAGAAACACATACTTCCGCCCTTCCCTTCAGGGAAAGCCTCCTCCGAGACCACAGACCAACCGCGATCTCGGCCTTCCCTCGTACCTCCGACCAATTCATTTCCAACTGGAGATCCGGACCGAACCAGACGCCGAGTATCTTGATCGGCCCATCCGTCCAGAGGAAAGGTCCGGGAAGAGAAACTCCCTTCCACGCACCCAATCGCAAGCCCACAGACTTATCGCGATTGATCTTGGCCCCTGTCACCATCTCATAACCACTGACCACTTTGCTGACTTCGTCAATCTCGGTTCTGCTCGACACAAGAACCGAAACGTCGTCAGCATAGGCAGAATACCTTGCTGAGGTGGTGGCCCCAGGCAGAGATATTCCACGCAGGACCGGATTCGCCTTTAACTTGCGAAGGAACGGTTCCAACGCAAGAACGTACAGCAAAGGCGAGAGCGGACAACCCTGACGAATAGAGCGAGACAATACGAAAGGCTTCGATCTTACTCCATTCACTTCCACCAGCGCACCGGGGGTCGCATACAAGAGTCGGATCCAGGAGCGAAAGTCGGCTCCGAAACCGGCCGCCGAAAGGACAGCCTCCAGAAAACGATGGTCAACCCTATCGAAGGCCTTGGACTGATCTAAATTGATCAGCGCGGCTTCACCGTCGACTTGTTCTAAGATCAAGCGTACCATATGCAGGTTATCCTGAATAGTCCTGCCCTTCACAGCACAAGTCTGCTCGGGACCAATCAGACTAGACAGGACAAGCTGCAAACGGTTGGCTAAGATCTTCGCCAAAATCTTTAACTCCGTGTTTAACATTGTTAAAGGGCGAAAGTTCCCTAACCCATCCCCACCGTTCTTGTCCTTACGCAGCAACTTGATCACACCCCTGGTGAAGCGTTGGGGTATAGACCCCTGCTTCATCCAGTGGTTGAAAATCAGCTCCAGCAAAGGAACAAAAACGGGCGACAGCCTCAAGTACACTTCGTAGGGAAGACCATCGAGTCCCGGAGACTTATCCAGGCCAACCTGCTTCAGCGCATCCCAAATCTCGGACTCTGTTATGGGACCCTCGCACCCAGCCGCTTCAGCTGCCTCGAGGCAGGGAAAGTCGGCTAAATAGGAGTCGAACTGAGCAGAGCTCAGACCGGGCTCCCTGGTGAAAAGATCCTGAAAGTAATCACGAAAGACCTCACATATGCCCGCGTTTGTAGTCACGGTCCGATTATCCGCTAATGTGACGCACGCGATATGTCGTCGAGACGCACTCCTACTCTCCTCTGCACGCAATTCAGCGGCCATATTCGTCGCCTCAGAGGACATTCTTTTTAACCTAGCCCTAACTACCAGAGCTTGATCCTTCTTGATAAGCAAGGAGGCCAACTCTGCCTTAGCTAAGGCTACATCCCCACTAACACGGGATTTCACGGCCCGATCAACTTTTTCTTCTAAAGCAGTTTGCGCCGCTAATCTATCTCGATTGAGTCGACGACTAAAATCGGCAGCAAACGTTCTAATTTTGGATTTAAGTTTACCCCACCAGGCGTTCCCGAAAACCGCTCCCGACAATTCCCGTTGTATCATTAGTACCAGCTGGTCCCGAAATCCCTGCTCACCAAACAGTGAACAGTTGAATTTCCAGTAACCAGCCAACCTAACCTTAGGCTTATCTAAGTTTACCCGGACCCGGACAAGCCTATGATCCGAATAAACTATGTAATGGAAACTTGGACACCCTAAGAGCCCTACATCGACTCTCTTAACTAAGACCCGGTCGAGGTAGCTCGCAAGCGTCCCAGGAGCCGAGTTGCCACTATTAGTCCAAGTCCATGCTACCTCCCGAGGATGCTCATTCCGGTATTTATCGACGAGATCAAACCCGCCGATAAAGTCCCGAAATGGTTTCACATCAGGATTGTTAGTACCCCGTTTTTTCCCTATACGATCTATATCGGGCTCAAGGACGGCATTCCAATCGCCCGCTAAAACTACCCGACGAGATGTCGTCAAAAACGGCTCGATCTGCCGAAACAGACCAGGTCGCTCAGCATGGGTATTAGGCGCATAAACGCCGATGAGACGTAAAGCCTTACCTTTTATGGTAACGTCCAGCACACAAAGCCTGCCCGCCGGATCTGCGAAAACAAGAGTACATGCAGCGTCTAAAGACCTGCTCACTAGCCAAGAGACACCCCTCGAACGACCATCAAAACATGCTGAATAAAGGGCGAACCCCTTAGACAGCACATCCTCACGATCATGAGAAGAAAACCGGGTCTCTTGCACACAACAGATATTAACCCCGAGGCGCTGAAGGTCGCGAGAGAGCCTCGCCCTGCGAGACTCCGACCTCAGGCCCCGGACATTTAAAGTAGCCAACCAGAGAGCCATAGTGAAAACTGATTAGGGTTGCTTACCTGTTTTGAACATGGCCGGGGTGAGGATACCGACCGCATCTCCCATAGACCCATGGCCCATCTCAGTGTTGATGTTACCGTCCTGGGAGATCCCGCCGATATCCCACGGGAAAGTGAGTTTAAGAGCCCTATAGAGGGAGGGGTGAACAAAAATTGGGACCCTCCCTGCGCAAAAAGAGTTCATTTTCCGGAGCTTGTCGCTCTGAATGATAGCAATGGGCGGGCTCATGTTGAACGAGGATATGGCCTCGTCCAACATGGCCCAAATCTGTTTTGCTCCCGTGTCAACGCCCACCACGGTTAAAACCCGCTGGGCATCTGGGAAGTTCAACGGGTTGTCGATGTCTTTGTCGCTGAACTGTTTGATGGACAGGAGGAACTTTAGATTAGGGATACGGTTCCCATAATCCCTAGCTTTTTCCGCCTGCCTAGGGGAGATCTTACAAATGTCCAATCCATGATTGAAAATGCCCTTTGGTTTTTTTTCTTTTCGCCGGGATCTTGAGTGGGGCTTCGGGGCCTTTTGGTGACCGGTGGTAACATCTGAGAGGTTTTAGTGGGAGAAGGACTGGGAGTGTGGCAAGGAGTGCAGGGTTGTCTAAAGGGACTGGGATCTCTACTGAGCGGGATTTGGGATTGGGCATGGGAGGTGGACGGCATAGCAGGAGAAGGCTTCACTCTGGAGAGAGGGGTTGAAGTGGGAGGCATGGGGATGGAGGATACACAAAGGGTGGCCTTCTTCTTCGGGGGAGATTTGATGGGGGAAATTAATTTAGGTGACTGTAAGGGGATGTTTTTTTTTGGAGGAGATTTTGTGGTTTTTTTTTGGTCGTCCAGATGTTTTTTGAGTTTTTTTAGTTTCTCCGCTTTTTCGTGGCTCGGCTCGTATTTTAGCCTCTGCTCTTCAATTGAAAGAGTGGAGGTCGGGGCGTCGCCCTTGCTGTTGATAGAGGGAGTGGGACTGTGTGTGTCTTTAGTCCCCGAGGCTTCAGGGGACTGAGGACCCGCTGGCTGACGCTTCCCTCTGACCCTGCCAACTACCTGCCATTCCCCTTCTTCCCCCTTCTTAGCCACAGGAGCGGCGGAAGAGGGCTCTTCGGGGGATGGGGGCTTGGATGGTGACCCAACCGGGGGAACAACCTCTCCGGTCCCGGCAGCTGGCATGCCCATTACAGGCGCGGCGGATTTTGCAGACTCGGTCAGAGGGGGAGTTTGGTCTTTTGTGACCTGAGTTCCAGAGGCCTTCTTCTCTGGGCAGGAAGAGGAGAGATGACCAGTCACTCCACACTTCCAGCAGGCTGGTTTACGACCGGTCACGATGACCGGCAGCTTCAGGTCACCGACGTCAATCCAGTTGGGGACGGAGCTGAAGGCCTTACGATCGAGCATCATATCAAAGCTCCATCCCCCGGTCAGGCTATCGCAGGAAGCGGCCAATATTTCCCCGTATTGGGCCAGGAAAGCCGCGAGGTGTTCCCCGATAACCTGAGGAGGGACCTCGTACACTGCCACCCTGGTCCTTCGCCGACCCTCGTACTCTGTTCGGAGGATGAGATCTTTGGTGATTAATTCTCTCCGGGTGGCTCTCACGCAGTCTTCTGCAGTGGGCAGCAGCACGTCCCACATGAAGAAACCCTTGCCTTTGACAATTCTTAGGGGTTTGAACCCCAGGGACTCCAGTGCTTTAAACACTGTGTCTTTAGTCGAACGACAAATTTTGCGCGAACGCTTGTCGACGACAAAAACAGACACTATTCTTTTCTCGACTCTCTTCAGTTCCACTGGATCCTCCAAGAGCCCGTCTTTCACCACGAGGTGAGCGTAACTCTTGGCACGCTCCAGGAACTCCGCGATGTCGATAATACAATTCGGAGGGGACTTCCAACAAGAGGGCGAATCCCCGACCTCGGTACTAACTTTAGGCTTTTCATTGTTTTTTTCCTTTTCCAGGATTTCCTTAGCTATCCTGGCTTTGGCCGCCTGCTTAAGGACGTCCACAATCTCCTCATTAGTAGGGGTTCGTGGCAGGGCAGGATATTCATTGGGATTATCTTTGTCTGGGGGGTCTTTTTTCGGGTTAAAAAGATGCTTCCTAACCGATTTTTTTATGGTAGCCAGGGTCGATGTCTTTTTCTTTGTGATCAGAAAAGAAGGGGCTTTTTTTTCCTTCTTCTCCATGATGAAGTAAGGGGGAGGGTCGGGAGTGGAGGAATAGGGGGAGGGATATTTACTAAATTTCGCCTAAAGGCGAAACAAAAAAGAACGAATAACGCCAAAAGGCGCAAAAAAAAAAATAAAAAAGGGGGGGGAATTTAGACAAAAAAGTTCAAAGAAAAGATAGATAAGAAAAACTAATAAGATTTAAACTCTAGCCGAAGCTAGTTAAAAATAAAATAAAAGATGGCCGACTTTAAGAAGCGAGACTAACCAGTAAAAATAAACAGCTAAATTAAACAATTACAAACAACAAAAATAACACGTAAAAAACTTAAACAAATATCACCTAAAGGCGAAAATAAAAAACACAAGGAGGAAAATTAAATAATACAAAGAAAACGGTTCAAAACAAGGTAAACAAAGACAATAATAAACTTCGGCAAATAGCCGGAGCTATTAACAAAAAAACAAAATGGCCGACACTAGTCGAAAAGAATAAACAAAAGAAAATACGTAACTTTCGACGACAACCAAAGCTAGAAACAAAATTCAAAATGGCCGACCCACAGAAAAGCGAGTCGAACCGATAAACAAAGGAAAAATAAACAAATAAATTATACAATACAAGGATTACAAAACGAAATTAGTACAAACAAATTATAAAACGAATAACACGGAAAAACGTAAGGTTAGGAAAGAAAACAGAAATTAAAATTAATAAACGCGAAAATCAGAAATTAAAGGAAAATGAAAATTTTAACGGAGGCTAAAAAGAAAAAGCGTGGAAACGAAAAACAAAAATTAAAGGTTGGAAGGAAATTAAAACGAGAAACTAGAATAAAAAGAAAAAGCCTGCAAATTAAAAAGGGGTAAAAAATAAAAAACAAAGAATTACCGGGGGTAAAAAGAAAATTAAAAGGAAAACAAAAATTAAAGGGGGAAAATTGGAAAACTGAAATAAAAAGAAAAAATAACAGAAATTAAAAGAGGGGGGTAAAAAAAATGGAGAGAAGCAAAAATCAATAGGACTTTTTTTTTTTTTTTTTTTTTTTTTTTTCTTTTTTTTCCTGAAACAGTCAAATGGAAATAATAAAAAAAAACTTAGCCAAATATAATGCAACACAGAATTCGGGCAAACGAGCAGTCTGTCAGCAGTCAAACAGAATTCGGGCAAACGTGCAGTCGGTCTGCGGTCTACAACAAAGAGAAAAGGAATAACAAGACGGCCGTTGGATCTCGGGATTCCTTCTTCCTCGTCTTCCGGTACCAACCATTATTTATATAGTTGGTAGTCACCTATGCAGATTAGGTAGATCCTACACAACAGAAAGCTTACTGGAATAGCATAGACTAAATAAAGTAATGAAAAAAAAGTAAATGTTCGATAAAAAAGAACATTTTATTGAGGTGCTATGTAATATTAACCTTTCTATATCGCAGTGAATGCTTGATAATTTCCTCGCCGTGGAAACACCTCTTATTTTCTGTTGTTCCCAGGTTCACCCAGAGCCGCGTCGGTAGCTCCGGTTCCCAGCTACAGTCCAATAGTGAACCTCCAAAACAAAACAAAAAACTATGTAAGTATAAAAAAAATATTTTATAGTAAAAATACCAGCAATACAATTTTGTATGAATAATTACCAACAATACATTTTATTGCAAATGGCCAACAATATATTTTATAGCAAAATAACCAACAATACACTTTTTTTGTAGTTCAGGGCATAAAATCGTTTTTAAAATATTAATATTTCAGCCTTAAGTAACCCATAGAGTTTGATATGTCTCTAAACAAAATCAACCAACCAACCTCGCAGATGCCGTGTAAGCTTGCGGGAAAAGACACGTCGTTCTACGGAAGTATGAATGCAATCAAATGGACGGAACATATACTCAATAAAGAAGTTTCAAGGAAAAAGGAAACAAAATCTGATAAGTAGGAAAAGGCTGTTGAACTTTCTGGGAACTGTAATGAGGAATGAAAGCTTTGTTAATCTGATGTTCACAGGACATATTGAGGACAAAATGTATTAGCGAGTAAAGCACAAGTTTCAATTGATGGCAGAAGAGGGAGTTTGAGAAATAGTACAAAAGACCAAATTGTTAAGAGCTTCAAAGGGTAAGATGTGGCCCGGCGTATAGAAGACAAATATAAATAAGATATTAATAAACAAAGATCATTTAACTTAATCACTAGAAAATCATGTCTTTCAAGGTTAAAAACATTACTAACGTCAACGTGGGAAACTAATAAAACTCATATATCGAACAGTTTGTCATGGAGGTATAATATCGAATTACATATTATTCATATCTTCCTCCGATATTCACTCATTTTATACCAGTCTACCGACTATCAAATACTGGATCAATAACTTCAATAAAAGGCAATTTTTTATTATTTTTTGTATGATGTGATTTAAAATGTTAGGAAAAATTATTCCAGTGTCTTATTCTATCTAGGAAATTCCAAGAATCAAATAAATAAGTAATCATGTATTTTTTTTTTCGTTTCAGGGAAGTTAATTCCTCTCGGACCTTTTCGCCCTGGACCAGTTCGGATAATACTAATCCTTTACAGCAGAAGGATTAGCCTTCGTTATCTGTCGCTTCAGCGTTGAAATATCAGTTTGGCAGTGATGTAAAGCTATTTTTTTACATTTGCTTCTCTGCGCTGGCACGATAACAGATTTCGTAGTTAGTCAGATTAGAATAAATTCTGTTTTCATATTCGCACGAATGAACATGTTTTATTTGAGAAATGATTGTGATTATTCAACTTGTCAGATACGCGCATACCCAGTAAAAATAATCAATAACAGAATTTATATCAATATTCGCTTAAAATAAGCATTTCTGGATTATGACGGACTCTTCAATATCGGTGAATGCCATTTTATTATACACCATTTCTGTGCAATTATACCAGGCGTGCTTCATCAACGGCTAGCCAGAGTAAATTATAAAACGAATCAGTAATAACCTTATTTATATTCAGGCAAATATCGTTATCTTTGTTGTTTTGATAGAAACACATCGGCCGTTGTGATTCCTGGCTTCTAGTGCCTGTCGATTCCTCTATCTTCAGAGAATTTCGAACTAAGCGATTTATTTAATGCATAGAACTACACTGTTCCCATACCTATGTATATTTCTTGCGATACCTCGTCTTGTATATAGTTAGTTCTCTTCGTTTATTGTCATCCAATCTGCACTGCTGTCCACTTTACCCATTTGAATTCGCATCTACTGTGACAGGAAACAACGCTTGGCGCTACTATATAATAGATATGTCAGAATAATCTTGTGTTATAACTGGTTCTAAGATTTTAAGAAAGATTTAGGTTTATTATACAATATATATACATATATCTATTAATTTCAGTTGAGCTCTTTGGTTTGAGGTGTGAGTTTGTAAACAGAGACTATTTAAGCTAATATAGCATGACTCTTCGGCAGAATTGAGTCACTGTCAGTCACTGTGTGTTTATCTAAATCTAAAAATAATCACGCTAAAATTCACCTGCCGTGAGCCGACGGCTTAGTGGTAGAAGTTCCGACTGACGCCAATTCAGTCGGGTTTCGATCCTAGCTAGAGGCAACCGGACGTCTAGTCACACTGATGAGCTGTGAAATAGCGAAACAGTCTGTCTGTGGATGACAAATATATATATATATATATATATATATATATATGTAATAGATATGCGAGAGTAATCTTGTGTTATAACAAGTTCTAAGCTTTTAAGAAAGAATTAATTTTATTATACAATATATATACATATATATATATATACATACACACACACACGCAAATATATATATATATATATATATATATATATATATATATATATATATATATATATATTCGGTAATTTAAATGTTAAAGATTAATTTGGGCCTATGTCTTTAATAATATTAATCAATGTTAATTACATTTGTATAATGTGTATCACTGCTATCCATGTCAGAATAGATGCAAGGTTAAACTGATATGACTTACCGAACCGAAGCTTTGAGATTCATTCGATTTCAATGGCAATTTCGACAGGCGAAGACATTTCGGTTCAGCTGCAGCATCTGCGGTGCACATATGAAAAAAGAGCTTCATAGCAATATGGCGAAAGCGGACAGTCTCTCTGAAACACTACAGTCGAAAATCGAGGTTTCAGATAAGTTAATCGGGGCATATACCACACTGTGTCCAACATTAATTTTGTGTAAATACAGAGATGAATATAATGTTATTTTTAATGTGAGATATTCTTTCTCCTGTTAATCTCAGTCAGCATGAAGACTTCATCAAACAGTATTTCTCATTGAAATATTAATATTTCATAGACACAGTTTCAGAATTATATTGTAAAATAGAACGACATTTACATGACATCATTGTTGAGTTAACCTTTTTGTCGTATTCCCCGGAACGCTCAACTCTCATGTGATAAGGCATTGTGTAATCATCTGTTATTCTCGTATCTATTCAAGTACAGTGGCTAAACAATATCGTCAAACAAGCAATGCAGTGTGTGCTGTAGCTTTCAAATTAAACTAAACAGTAGAAAAATTATCTCTGTTTTATGTTTGTTTGCTGCTTTCACGAAATATCAGCCCTTGTGTTATAAATTTCAAAACGAGTCTTTATCTTCCTCATTTGGATATTACATTTGAGTCTATAAGCATTTACCTGGCTCAACTATGGTAAATAACGATTTCAGTGATGATGAATGAAAGAAAGCTGTATTGATTGATCGGTTTGATTTCTACGGCATATCAACTGACTGCAGGTTATTTAAAGCCAGAAGATATTATTAGATTGTATTAATTGTTCTTTTTCAGATAATAATGGTATATTGATACAATTCTTAAGGATTAACTCTTAGCGCGGGGAGAAGAGGTGGGGTTATTCCTTTCCCAAGGGGATTTGCGCTTAAATGAATATAACGCACCCTAGTGGAATTGGAACCAGACTCTCCAATTAACACTTCCAAGCCTTCACCCACAGATCCAACTTTACAGCATCTATAATTGTCAAGCGTTCACCAATCTAGGTACCCATCCAGGCTCAAAGTTGCTTAACTTCGGTGATCGTACGGAAACCTGTATAGAAAGCTATAAAAACACCAACACATTTTCAGTTGGAATTTAGAATATGGAATTAATAAATACGAATCAGTGTCTGAGGTGAGGTATTATGTATACTGTTTACATTATTCGGACTATTGTCCTAATCTTTGTCGCCATATTTATTACAACGTTTCGGCCGTTGTATGCTCCGGCCTTTTTCAAGTGATTGGAATGTTGAACTAAACCCTTTATTTCGCTCACTTGGGTAGACTCTTCTAGTTCCCCGTGCCATGTCTTATGAATGTCAGTTATCAGTTATCGCTTGTTAATTCCCCTCTGCAAGTTCTCCACTGCCTTAACCGGGCATTGAACTCACACTCTTTGGGTCCTGTCACTGGATCTAAGCAACGCCTTTAACCACTGTGTCGTGTGACCATGAGGGAAATACGAATCATTTTAAATAACTCCGAGTATGGTTCTGATATAGCAAATTCAGTATAGAAGACTAGGAAATTGGTCATAGAATAGTCTCTGCTTGGGTTAGTTTCGCCTATTAGTACACGTTGTGATTAAACGGAGATATTAACCAAAGATCGCAAGCCGTGTTCTTAAATACCTTCATCAGATCTAAACTCTCATAAGATGACATGAATGCTCCCAGCACGTTCATCAATCCTTAAGCATTCAGCTGTACACGATCACTATATCGGATCAATGATGAAAATTGATATTCTGCGAATTAATTCTGTAAGACTTAGAGGGGTACTATCGAACTACGTGGAATGGCGCTACAGAATAAAAAAAAAACTTAAAAAACAGAAACTAAAATTATCAGCACATGCGGAAGTCGAAATGAAAATAACAACATAACCAAGATGTTAACTTTCCATGATATCCCAACCAAAATATGAGGAAGGAGCGATAAAAACTAATGGGCATAAGAAAGAGGAGATTCTTGTTTTCATAGAAAGATGTTATATATTTCAACCGGCAGTAGCGTTGGCTGTTAGGTCAATTAATGATGAATGTTTCCTTCTAAAGAAACGGCTAATATTACCACTACCATTGCCATTGTATTTGAGTCTATAATATAAAATTGGTTCAACAGATATGAATATTGGTAGCTTATGTCTTGAGTGATTGGTTTTGGTGTAGATAGATATACTTCGATTTATTTGAGTCAATAAGCATTTAATAGTTTCAGAGGTAACATTGGTCATTTATATTTGAGTGTATAAGAAGATACAAATTTCTGGGATAGGTAAATACTGTTAGTTTATATTTGAGTCTATATGCACTTACAAGATTCGGAGAGAGGGAAAAAATATCGGCGATATTTGAGCCGTTACGCATTTATTTGGCTAGAATGTAGGTAAATATTAGTCGTATATATTAGCATATATATATATATACATATATACATACATATATATTTTTTTTTTTAAAGATATCTTTGATATGTTTAACGTTCTTTTTATAGATACAAGTATTTAAGTAAATGCTCTGTTTATAATAAAAAGTATTAAATAACATTTACCGGTCTGAATGTCCGAGACATTTTTCATAGAATATTTTCGTTCTCCGACAGGAATCGAACCTGTATCCTATACGGAAACGTCATTTCGCGTGACGTGTCTCAACCGTTCGGCCACTTAAATACTTGTATCTATAAAAAGAATGTTAAACATATCAAAAATGTCTCTAAATGAATTGTCGGACTCTGTCCAATTCAAAATTGTATATGTGTGTGTGTGTGTGTGTGTGTGTGTGTGTGTGTGTGTGTGTGTGTGTGTGTGTGTGTGTGTGTGTGTGGGAGTACTTGGTTTACGGGGATAGGCCAATATTGGTCATTTATATTTGGGACTACAAGCATTTAAGAGAATCGGGGATAGGTCTCTATTGAACGTTTATATCTCAGATAGTTATTTCTCTAAGAATTTAATTATAAAAGATGGCTACTTCTTGGTGGTAGTTTTACCTCTTTAGTGTGTGTGTTTGGTTTTAACTCTTCGTATTGAGCACAACTCTTGTATGTTTTATGTGCGTTTTAATAGAGAGAAATAATGGTCTTTTCTTTAGAAATATGTGTTAGGGTGAATAGTAGGAAAATACGTGGCCGTATCTATTTGTCAAGCTTTGTCTTCGCCACACACCCTTTGACCTTTTAAATACATTCCCTATTCTTTGTTCAGTCAAACATAATTCGTTTTATCATTCACTAGATAATGTTGTTAATGATACTTCTGGTCAAGGAGCCATATACAAAAATAGGTTAAGCACTGACTGAGCAGTAGTAAATTAAAAAAGAAAACTAGACGAGGCATCCCCAGACGTGAACAGTGGAAAGAGAACAATCAAACTCCGAGATAATTAAAGAATTTTGTTCGAAATTCA
>OZ038480.1:38541585-38544085 GCA_964036315.1 Acanthosepion esculentum | reverse complement strand
TCTAGTTCACAGATCAATTCCTTAATGTTGTTATTAAATTCATTAATGAAAGCGCCGTAGTTATTTTATTCTTCCAAGTACTTGTACTTTCAATTTCACCCAAGATCATCTTCAGCGGTGAATTAATGTAATAGATACTTGTCAATTTTTTTTGTAACTGCGAAAATAACGGGCTCTGTTAGAATTTTATATACTAGTATGAACGCGCTCTGTTATAGTCAAGTTAGAAATTAACTGTTAATATTTTTATCTAAGGGAGGTAACTGTAATTTATATATCATTTTTAATGTTTTGATTAGCATATAGTGAGTGTTAATTATATTGGATTCGATATTGAAATAATATCTGGGATTTAGATGGATGTATCTACAGCAGTCATCAATATTATCCCTCAGTGAATAGCGCATTTCCCATTCAGTGCAAAGTTTAGAGACACCTGTTGTATATTGTCATCTATATGTCTTTAAATTATCTCGTCTTCATGCAAATTTAAAAATTAGTATTCTTTGTTTGAATTAAATGTTGTCATATTCTAAAAGAATAATTTGTCATCAACATTTTGCGCAAAAAAGCACTCAAAAATTACATTTGGATATTAATTGAATAGATTTCGTAACGTGTTCAATTGATTAATTTTTATTCACAATCAAAGATTTTTTTGAAATCTGTAATTCAGCACGTTAATAAAAGAGACTAATGACTTTCTAGTTTAAACCTCTCCTGTAGTTTTCGGCTGATATTGAAGTTTAATCTCAATATTGATTCTGAGATATATTTGGTGACTCAGAACTTCGATTTTTAGTTCAATCGACAGGCTTAGAAGCCAATTTGTACCATGTTAACTGCAGTAATGTTCACATATATTTACATTAATTCACGAGTATTTGGGGGACAAGACCTAGCCTAGATTTCTAAAGCAAAAATAAAACAATACCAGCAAAAATGACAGCTAAAAATATGGCGGCGATCAATTCCTTCCTGTTGCAAAGAATTACATCAGTGATAAGAAATACACTCGATCGATATACATTTTTATATGAACTTGTTTTCGTTGTGAGATTTAAAGACTGAAAGCGTGACTTCAGACAGAGGGCATATCACTGCGAAGGTCAGTCGTGGAAACGGAATTCTTCATCTTACATAAAAAGTTGGACTGCATTAAATAGGACACGGACACTGAAAAGGTAGTAGCATGTGAACATTATACAATGGTTTTGCTCAACAGATTTAATATAGTGACTTTCCAAACGTACATTAGATGTGGCACAAAGCCGAAAAGAAAGAGACACCCACTGAAGATCGAACTCACTTCTCAGTCGTAATTGTTCTAGCAAGACAAGCTTGCTAGCCATTACACCACCACGAGGTTCCTCTCAACAGATATAGTGATCATAGGGATTATATTGATCATATAGTAATTTTCAAAGCGTACCTTAGACGTGGCACGAGGCCGAAAGAAAGAGACACCCAGTGAAAATCGAACTCAGTACTCAGTCGAAATTGTTCTATCAAGACAAGCTTGCTAACCGTTATTCTGACACGAGGTGACCCTCAACAGATTTAGTAGTACTCAAATCAATTCCACTAGTTTTGTCGCCGTATTCCCCATGCCCTGCTTTGATTCCGAAAAGCAAAACATCATCAAAGGTTACTTCTCTTACAGTCAATTCACAAACAATGTTGCGGTCGTATCTCTGCTTGTATGTGCCAATGGTGGCTTGAAAATATTACACGCTGGTTTTTATTATTCATCGGAAAGGAATCAACAGGTTTTTCGATATTAGTCTGCTTCTGCGACATATTTGCCTTAAGTTAAACTTGTAGAATAATAACATATCTATGTCTTTCAGGTTCAGTTCTATAGCAGACGCACGGAAAATGGGGTGTAATTCGATTGGCGGGCAGACTATTGTACTAATCGACAATATTTCGTAAAATGAGAGTATTAAATGCTTATTACAAGCAAAGGTATAGATGTTGCTTAAGAACGTATATGTTAATCCACGGGTGTGTGTATGTCTTATTCTGTGTGCGTGCGCATGTGTGTTTGAGAGAGACAATATTTATTTATTTCATAGATGTACCTGTGGTGGAGAGAATTTTCCCATGGTGGAAATGTTCTCGTATTTTTTACAGTACTGTAATAAATAGCAAAAACGGCTGGATGGTGAAATCACCTTCTGGATTCAGTAGGACAGTGATGCTTTCGGAAAACTAGATAGACGTCTATAGTCTCAGTATGGGATTTCGATCGAGACAAAACTGATCGTTTAAATACCTGTCTATATTATATGATGCCCAACAACGTACATGTATATCCATGAGGAATGGTAACGCTTTCGGATAACTAGATGGTAAAGCATGCCGGATCAAATGATTGTTTCTCCTACAAAGGAGGACACAGTTTCGTTCTCTGCCGGAGAGGAAATCTTTTTCGTTAGAAACAGACAAAATAGTACTGAGATGTTACGCGATGTCAGGGAATGCTGGACAATCTCCT
>OZ038480.1:38411585-38536585 GCA_964036315.1 Acanthosepion esculentum | reverse complement strand
CTTTGGGAAAACTATTATGACCAAGACAATAAAAACACAAGTTGTTATTTAATATTTTCGTTTTAAAAACCGCAAGCCTGATGCTGCTCATGATGATCGATGGCAAAACTGAAACACATGAATATTTGCTAAGCTGAGTTTAGAAAAGGGACACAAGGGAATGTAAAAAAAACAAAAACAGAGTATTGCGCTTACTACTCAGAAATAATCTTCAAATTAGATCGTTAACCATTACCCTACGGCGATTTGCTCAGATATTTAGTCAGATTAACTTAGTTTATTTAAGAATGTGCAGGTATTGTAATGGTTAGCGTCAGAGAACTAACGATCATGGTGTGAGGGGGAGGCTGAGTTCGAATTCCGATCGGGTTCGTTATATTTTCTTTCAGTTATTAAACATACAGTACTCCTGTTCAATGAGACTATATCGCTTCCTGTCATCCTAAAACAATATTTTTGTTCACGATTTTCGGACTTTTTGATTAAATGTTATTTCCTCTCAATCACCAACTCCCCATTTTTACTGTCTGTAAATTACCATGTCTGATAATATACTGAAGAGGCTTTCCGCTGGCTTCTCTACGTAATTGAAATCAGATTTGTCCTCCTCCAACACTGGTTGCTCTACCAGGGATCGGTAGCCCACCTACCTGGGATATTTTCATATACTTGCGGAGGATTAAGTGGATCCCTGCATTAGTTTGATCCAAACGAAACCGACTTGGCTGACGCATCGACATCCATTACCCTACCCACATATGGCTGTGTAAAATAGAGTATTGCTGCTATAGCTGAGTTGGAAGCGGACAATTCCCACTCTTCAGCCTACGTTATCGCAATTTCCATGTCAACTCTCCTTATCTTCATCAGTTCAGACCTTTAAATCTATTAGCCGCTGTGCCACGTAAAGAGGATTCTACAACCTTCATTCGCATCACAGTGGTGAAAAGAGTTCCACTTAGTAAGGCTTGTATTGCTAAATAATCATTATCTAAAAAAATCTTACATATTTTCTGGCTTTAAATAATATGGAATTGGTTACTAAGCCGTAGAAATCCGAATCAATCAAATGCATTCAGGATGATTTTAACATATTCTAGGGAACTAGACAGACCGTTATATAGAATCAATATATAGATCGCATTTTTTATCGCTCCATTTAAATACTGTCAAGTTACGCTATCAAACTAACTTCGAATTTTTTCATATTCTACGAAATACAATGAAAATATAGATTATATATTTTTTCCTTATAAGACGATTTTCTTGGGTATTTAACCTATTTTATTTATGTCATATCTAGTCTCTCCGCTTTATTTGTTGAAACAATATGGCAAGCGTAAAAATATTTTGGAAGATCAGCAGAACTAAAACAGTTTGATATTAATCGCTGAGACAGTTACAGTAAAGTTGGCAACGAAGTGAAACATAAGGATAAAAACTAACAATCTCGAAAGAATCTTTAAAAAGTCCAGACAGTCTGGTTTGTAAATAGCGACTAGATTTTTTTCCCGCAAACTGAAAACTATAAAGGATGCCACAAATCCGATATTCGAATAAGATCCTTCTATATGAAATGTTGGTTAAGATACCAGAGTGTATGGTTGAACATCCGACCATACTGATGACAAGTGTCTACCAGCTGGTCTCTCCTTTTCACCTATGACACACAGGTCAATGAAAAAGTCTGTTATCATTCAATAGATTCAACACTAACTTAAATTTCATCACCACCGAGCAGGCTCTAAACCGGCACCAAACTTGATGAATGGACATGCTACAAAGATAGTTCCCTGCCTGCTGCGCTCATTCCCAACCTGAAATAGACGCCTGTATTCGTGCAATCGCAAAGGATGCTGGGAGATTGTTCAGTTCATTGTACGCCTCCAGAAAATGCCTACATTCTACTGCTGTGCATTCTCTTTACACGAGTCAGATCAGACGAACAATGGAGTATTACTGCCATATCAGGGCTGCTGCTGCTGCTGCCCAGTCCTCCCTCACCAACCTCGACAGTGTTCAAAAGCGCTTACGCAGCCTTAACGGGTAATAAATTATTCTCCACCTAGGGAACCTAATCCCACAGGTGAAATGATGTTAGTCTCTCACTATGCTATCGCTGTTTCTATGGCCGAGATCCGGGTGTGTTATATTCCTTAGTTCCATCCGCTCAAAACTTTCTTCAAAGAGTTGCTAAAAAAACAGATTTGAGTAAGTCTGATTATTGAGATAAATAAAATAAAAATAAAAATAGTATTCCAAGAAACGGAGATCTTAACAGATGTTACATAGAATTAGAAAAATAAAATTCTGTATTTATATTCAGAATGCCATCAGAGCCAGGAAAACATATGTAAAAGCAACGCAAATACCTATTTGAACTGCTAGGGAAACGTTATTTATATGAGAAATATAATAATTTGTAACATATACAAGAAACTAGCTGCCTGTATCAAAACCATTCGAGGAGGTACACGAAAATAAAGAAAAAGATGAATAAGACTAATGTGTTTATTCACTGGACTAATTTCACCTATACAGCGAGAGGTTCCTTGGAAATAAATAGAACACAACTAAGATATCATATCGAGGATATACTCATGACAAAACAAGATATACAGATGTCATTGTATATATTACTGCAGATTCCGAGGGAAAGCTTGTACATGCTACATGAACACATTATAAAGTGCAGTGTACACGTGTCTATTGTCCGTGCGTCTGTTTTTCGATCTCGACAAACCTGAAGTAACACGCGATTAAAAATTAAAGAAATAACTCATTTAAAGTTAAATTTAAATATCGAACAGAGTGAGAGGTTTAAAAACAATTATTTATTAAAGGATTAAGTTTAATTTCACTTTTCATCGCAATAGAAATTAATATCGTCTAATTAAACCGTACTTAATACCTTAGCGAAGCACGGTACGTTGCTCATATGTTTTTCCCTTTTTCTAGCACGAAATATTACATATTACACGCATTCGAAATATTACATAGTTCGGGTTTCCTAATGTGTTTAAAGGGTGAGTTTATGTGAAGGAATCCTAAAAAATGGTGATTACAAAATAAAAATAAAAATTGCACAAAAATAAATGTTAACAAAGTACGGAGATCAGTTGAGTATACGAAGAAAGATTATGCCGAATTACGGTGTCAAATATAGATTAATTTTTATTTTTTTAATTTTAAATACATATAACTTTTACGTACATAGGACGATGAATGTACATGTACACTGAACTTTATTCATTGAAAGTTCATTAGACAAGAAATGCACCAAAAGTAACTATTAGATAAAACCTACGATTACAACTAATTATTTCAACAGTGAAACAATGAAACCTAATTACTAACCTAGTACTAAGGTGAAACTTATGCGGTCGAGTTATCAAGAAAGTTATGTGATTAGAACAATCAACAATGATAATATTTATAGAAAACAGACAGAGAAGCCATGTTACAGATAGGGGGAAAGTGAATGAAGTCAAGGAACTTTGTATAAAGGTAACGCTGTCATAGACTAGGCCTTGATTGGAATACGACATACAATTGAGGACGCACGCGCGTGCAAACACACGCAGACGTGTGTGTATATATATATATATATATATATATATATATATATATATGTACATTTTTACTATATATTCGATTACATGAGAAATGTGTCTTGCTCACCACATATACTCAATATATCAAAGCAAATATATTTTTCCTACATACGTCATTTTTGAACAAAGACCATTTTTTCTACGCTTGGAGAAATAGGACTGGCTTAACTATATATATATATATATATATATATACATATATATATATATATATATATATATATATATATATATAAGAAATAGGACTCGCTTAACTATATATATATATAGAGAGAGAGAGAGAGGGAGAGAGAGAAAGAGAGATAGATAGATAGATAGATAGATAGATAGATAGATAGATAGATAGATAGATAGATAGATAGATATCAGACAGAGGTGTTATCAATTAAGGTGTTTACCAAATTTCGTTATTACCGTTGGATTTAAGTCAGTATTAAGACTGAAGGTTGTCCGCTGCATACAGGTGTTCGTTTAATTTGATTGACATAGAGACACAGCTGGATATTGCAACACAATTCCTACTATAAATACGAGGTTCACTTTGCTCTTAGATCACTCTTAAATATTGAGTCCCTAACATTTGATCACCTATTGCACTCGTTCAAATCTAATCAAGTATCAACATTATCAATTACTTCATTAAAATCTAATGTAATATCAATTGAATTGAGATTCTGGCTTTTTTTTTCTTCATTTTTTTTTACTCTTCAATATCCAACATTCTCACTTGAATTAGTAAACGATTTCCTGGAGGGAAAGTACCTGGACGTCACCTTTAATCTACTGAAAGGGACATTATCACCGAATGGAAAGAAAATAACATCAGAACAGACTCTAATACTACTCCCGAAGTTTTTAATCCTGTGTCTAAAGTAGTAACGAAATATCTAACGGTAAATTCCCACAGTAAGAAAGTTTATAGCCATTCAAAACAGACTTTGAAAAGGCACTAATAAATGAAATTTCAAACATTTATGAAGAAGACCACACTTTCTAAAAAATCCCAGAGAAACGGAGCAGAGAGAGTGTCTTTTAACCTAATCGACCCACAATTCAATACGAATTCAAACAAATTGAGTTACAGCAGCGCTGAAAGAAGACCGGGAGAAAGAAACCCATTCACAAAGTGCGGTGCAATACCTTTAATAAGATTCTCGTTTTTGCAACTCTAGTCTAAAAAAAAATAGGCCGATCAAGAGTAAGTGCCTATAGGGAAATGTAATATACAATGCTACGATAAAGAGAGGCGACAAACCTGATATGATTTCTTTAGGGACCAGTACGGGAAAATGACATAACTGACGAATTATGTATGGAAGAAAAAAACACGATTAGTAAGTTCCTTGTAATGCAAGGGAAGGTACACGAGATATAAGCTCGCAAGTCGACATTCAAATCTTGTGGATAATAACTGCTAGAGAAATTCCACATGAGAACATTATTCGAGCAAGGAAATCTATATAAATACTCTTTGCACCGAAACAAGATTTTGTAGAGTCAGTTATCTCCAGACTAAATCAGAAAGTATACGTTTGCGCTTGTATGTATATATGTGGTAAATGAATTTGAATTGGATTTATGTTTTTTCGTTTAAACGGATGAATATTCACGATTGCGTTCGTGTATCATAGGCGGAGACTGGTTATTTTATGAGAGGAGGGATGGATGTGGCCGACACTCACAAGTATAAATACGCGTGAAAAAAATAGTATTGGCTTCATATGAGTCGTCCGGTTTTATACAAGTAAAACTGGATTATATCGTGTGATCTACTTTGCCGTAAAATGCTTAGTAATGCATATGCCGGTCACAATTATTTGTTTAACATATACTAGTTTCATTAAAAATAAGACTACGGTAAAGATTCCTTTCCAAATATTTCTTATTTTCCTTTATTTTTTTCTGGACATAATGTATGTAGAAATTGTCTGAATATTCTGCTTGTCCGAGCGTTTTCGGATATATTTTTAGCCATTAGAAAGGATAATTTTATTTTTAATTTTAACTGAATGGATGGTTTGTTTTATGTATGTATCTAGTGTTATAGGAATGTTTTATATCCCAAACATGGTCAGCACAGTTTATCCGTGTTCATAGTTGATATCATTGAGTGTTGGCTTTTACTTGTTTTTTATAAGTAATGCTTCATGTCCACAAACGAAGAAAAATATAAGAACACAAGAGAAATTAAATTAAAAAAAAAACTAAACATTTACCTTGTCACACTTTTAATGAAACTTGCATAAATGAGGAACTGATGCACACAAACACACACACATATATATTTTTTGTTATTTACAGACAGACTGTTTACAGATCATCAGTGTGGCTAGATATCCGGTTGCCTCTAGCTAGGATCGAAACCCGACTGAATTGGCGTCCGTCGGAACTTCTAAGGCATCGACGCACGGCAGTGATGAAGGTGAATTTTAGCGTGTTTATTTTTAGATTTAGATAAAACAGTGACTGATATATATATATATATATATATATATATATATATATATATATATATATATATATATATATATATATATATATATATATATATATATATATATATGCGTTTTCAAAAGAGGTTGTTGCTTGATATGTGATGTTTAAATTTTTGAACAACGTCTTTCCATTTTTCGTTCTTACAAAATTATATATATATATATATATATATATATATATATATATATATATATATATATATATATATATATATCGCACTTTGAATATCGTGTTAATAAAATAGTTCTAAATGTATAATAACATAGCTATAATTTATGAGTGAAAATGTTGACCGGCAGTTTTCATTCAGTAGCTGACGATCACATTGTGCAGAGTTGTTTCATGGGCGAAGAAAAATATTTATTACACACACACACACACACACACACACATATATATATATATATATATATATGAGTGTGTGTATATCTGTGTGTGCATGTCAGTATATCAAATAAATGTTATTTGCATAATGAAACAAACTGAATGAAGCACAAATCATTACATAAATTTGAAACAAAACATAATGCTGGCACAGACATTGAACACATGGCTATATTATATATGTACATTTTATGTATTTCGTTGAGGGATAAATTATTTCATTATCCTATCAATACTTCACAGATGCATGCACATATTATTATAGATTTGGTATTCCGATGATATTAGCTAAATTACAAAAAAAATCTCTTTAGTTTTCCTTCATCGATATCTTTACGTCCAGACATGGAGGACCGCTAAATAAATTGTGTAGACAAGACGGGTGAAAGACTTTGAAAAAAGATCTTCCTAAAATTGATGTTTTCATTCTTTCATTTTATTTTAAATCTGACAGATAGAACATATCGACTGTTTAATCTTAGCGGGGTTTTTTAAAACATTAAATGGAAATGAAGATTTCTAAAAGTGTTCTCCGTAAATAACATAAAAATAATATTAAGCTGACACAAATATCATCGCTTGACGAGACATTATATTTGTTTATTCATTTATTTATTTATAGAGTTATTTATGTATTTATTGTCACTACATATCAGTATGCACTTACTGTATATGGAAATTGAAGAGTTAAAGAAAGAACAGATAAATGTTTGGTAAGGGCAAAAATTCGGGCCAGAACAAAACAAAGTGGGAACTAAAAATAATGTTAAGAATGCCTTATATCTTACACTTCAAATTTTTTATTTATATATATACATAATGAAATGGACAAAGTCTGACACTTATTTTAAGACATTTTTATGCTTGTACGTTCTTTTTATAGGTACAAATATTTAAGTAAATGATCTGTTTATAATAAACAGTTTTGACAACAAAACCGGCCTGAATGTCCGAGAAATTGTCACAGAAAATATGCGTCCTCCGACAGGGACCGTACCTGGATCCTAGACGGAACCGTCATATAGCCTTTCGCGCTTCTAACGATTTCGACACAGAGGAGCGTTTCGGTTAGCAACGTCGATTTTACGATTTTCTCTCATACATTCATATCTGCTGGATGCGTATCCAAATGTAAGGAAATGACGTCTCACATCGGAGGTCGCATATTTTTATGCCAATTTCTCTGGTAAATGTCGTTAATACTGTTTATTATAAACAGAGCATTTACTTAAATATTTGTATCTATAAAAAAGAATGTATAAACATAAAAATGTCTGAAAATAATTTTCGGACTTTTTCCATTTCATAATTTTCTTTGAAAATTTCTCGGACATTCAGGCCGGTAAATATTGTACAGCTTATTATAAACAGGGCTGTTAATTAAATATTTGTATCTATATATAAGTATGTATAAACATAAATAATATCTTACGGGAATTCTCCGAGGTTTCATAACACTAATGGCCAATATTTTGACCCATACGAATGTATAATTACTCTCCAAGCTTAACAGAAAAACTGTGATGAAATCGATCATAAACACAAATGACATGTTCATCATTAATTAATCATAGCTAAGGATCAGAAGCTCATGAAGTATTGAAATAGAATTCACATATATATATATATATATATATATATATATATATATATATATATATATATATATATATATATGTGTGTGTGTGTGTGTGCGTGTGTGGGTGTGTGTGTTGTTGCATTTACTCGGGCTAACATTCTGGGCTGTTATGTGGTCGAAAGTCTATATTGATTCCATTGCTATGTCAGCTGCTAAGAAAGTTTCACTCCAAAATCTATCTTACATATATATAAGTCTACCATTCGTCGATGCTTAGAATATTACTGTCACATATGAGCGGCAAATTTGATATTTATCTAGAGTTCCTTGATGAAATCTAAAGAGAAATCAGCAATATTGCTGATTCTGATCTGGTGACTCTTCTTCAGTCACATACCCACCGACGTAAGTTTACCTCCCCGTATCTTTACCATGCATACTTCAAGGAAATTGTTCGGATGTGTTCTTCGCTCTGGTACCAAGAGATTTTGAATTTAATTGCAATACTAGCGTCGGGATCTCATCAATTTACATTTGAATTAGCCAGACGTAATGAAAATTCTATGCTAACCGATTTTTATTTACTCGTACATTTCGCCTGTGGAAATACTTTCCCTATCCATGATTTCCAACCAACATTAAACATTTTAAATTCAATGCCAATCATTGTCTAGTCCCCTCCTGATTAATTTTCTTACGTACACGCTCTTTAATCGTGTTTCTGTTTTTTTCACGTCCTGACTGCTTCCCCATTGTTCACACGAACTGACTGCTTCCCCATTGTTTTCACGTGCTGACTGCTTCCCCATTGTTTTCACGTCCTGACTGTTTCCCAATTGTTCTCACGTGCTGACTGCTTCCCCATTGTTTTCACGTCCTGACTGCTTCCCAATTGTTTTCACGTCCTGACTGCTTCCCCATTGTTCTCACTTCATGACTGCTTCCCCATTGTTTTCACGTCCTGACTGCTTCCCAATTGTTCTCACGTGCTGACTGCTTCCCCATTGTTTTCACGTGCTGACTGCTTCCCAATTGTTTTCACGTCCTGACTGCTTCCCCATTGTTCTCACTTCATGACTGCTTCCCCATTGTTTTCACGTGCTGACTGCTTCCCCATTGTTTTCACGTCCTGACTGCTTCCCAATTGTTCTCACGTGCTGACTGCTTCCCCATTGTTTTCACGTGCTGACTGCTTCCCAATTGTTTTCACGTCCTGACTGCTTCCCCATTGTTCTCACTTCATGACTGCTTACCCATTGTTTTCACGTGCTGACTGCTTCCCCATTGTTTTCACGTCCTGACTGCTTCCCAATAGTTCTCACGTGCTGACTGCTTCCCCATTGTTTTCTCGTGCTGACTGCTTCCCAATTGTTTTCACGTCCTGACTGCTTCCCCATTGTTCTCACTTCATGACTGCTTCCCCATTGTTTTCACGTGCTGACTGCTTCCCCATTGTTTTCACGTCCTGACTGCTTACCAATTGTTCTCACGTCCTGACTGCTTCCCAATTGTTTTCACGTGCTGACTGCTTCCCCATTGTTTTCACGTGCTGACTGCTTCTCAATTGTTTTCACGTGCTGACTGCTTCCCAATTGTTCTCATGTCCTGACTGCTTCCCCATTGTTTTCACGTGCTGACTGCTTCCCCATTGTTTTCACGTGCTGACTGCTTCCCAATTGTTCTCACGTCCTGACTGCTTCCCCATTGTTTTCACGTGCTGACTGCTTCCCAATTGTTTTCACGTGCTGACTGCTTCCCCATTGTTTTCACGTCCTGACTGCTTCCCAATTGTTCTCACTTCATGACTGCTTCCCCATTGTTTTCACGTGCTGACTGCTTCCTCATTGTTTTCACGTGCTGACTGCTTCCCCATTGTTTTCACATCCTGACTGCTTCCCAATTGTTCTCACGTCCTGACTGCTTCCCCATTGTTTTCACGTGCTGACTGCTTCCCCATTGTTTTCACGTGCTGACTGCTTCCCCATTGTTTTCACGTCCTGACTGTTTCCCCATTGTTTTCACGTCCTGACTGCTTCCCCATTGTTTTCATGTCCTGACTTCTTCCCAATTGTCTTCACGTCCTGACTGCTTCCCAATTGTCTTCACGTCCTGACTGCTTCCAAATTGTCTTCACGTCCTGACTGCTTCCCAATTGTCTTCACGTCCTGATATTTCCAAACAGTCTCCCTTCTATGTATTAGCCAGTCTCAACTTTGCTAGACTTCGGTGATCGTATAGGAACCGGTGTTTCAACGTGATATGGCTGTGAAATAATGATACATCCGAACATCTCCAAACCATCATCATTTCTTACTATTTAGAATTTCATACCTTTAGCTTGCCGATTGAATAGACAGGTAACAAAAGCAGATGTCGGAGAAAAACCTCTTTGTGTCTTCGAATTTTAAGACACATAATAATTTACCTCTGTAGTGTACTGTCATTCGAACGCTGGTTAGTTTTGCACACTTGTCATTGATTAGAACTTAAGCCTTTCACGTCAGAAGATAGTAGACATTTACCAATATTCCCAAAGGGGTAAGAGATACTTCCAAAAATTGCATGCCGTCACTCAATGTTAGTTTCAGTAAGAAAGAAATGGTAAATTGGATAGAGGCTGTTTGAATATCTATCTGCTGAAGCAAATCAATTGAATGATTTCAACATAAACTGAGAAGAGAAATCCTAATAGACACGAACAGGCTGAAAGGACCTAACCTTTTTTTAAAGAAACCTTTTTATTCACGCTTCGAGAATATATTTCACTTTACCTGAGCTAAATAATCAGACACAAAAATATTTTCAACTCATGAATGTTACAAGGCAACTTTTTTTTTTATTATATTACAAACTACTTTGGCTAGACAAAAATGACAAACCTGTGCGTAATGGTTAGAATTTCTTTCACAACTTGAAGTGAGAGGTAGTCGATCTAACCCCGTGGGCGTGAACTCCTGATACTGATTTGATCGGTTTTGTTTACGAATCAATATAAAACTCAGAAGGCGGGTAAACAGTAACTTCCTATATGATATTGAATGCAGGTCAATTTCCCTTACAGTGGGAGAAGAGACTTGAAGCAAAAGAAATCTGGCTCTACAGAAGGATGTTGAGAATATCGTGAGCTGAAAATATGAGTAACGAGGATGCTTTAAATAAAATAGAAACAAAGAGGACACACATTTATATTTAGAATCAGAGACTGTTGTAATTTCTAGGGCACATCGTTAAGAAAGAGGACTTGGGCAATTTGACACACACACGTGACATAGACTGGGAAATAGGACAAAGCAAAATGTCGGGTAACTTACCTAACGAAGTTTTGCAAATGGATGGCAAAAATGATTGGGAGTAATAGTGAAAGGGTAAACCATATTAAGAGTTACGAAATATAGAAAATCGTGGAGAGCCATGATCGTCTTCGTTCTGAAAGACGAAATGTCGATGATGATGACTTTTGGGACAGGAGATAAATCACGAACTTTGTTGATCATCCAAGCCTTCCACTCCATGATGGCTTTGCTTGGTATAGTTTCAGCATGGCGACAATTATCACGTGGAGAAGATAGGTAACTAGTCGACGTGTTGTCCTCCGGTCTCTATCTTCCTATCCTTTAGTATTCCTCTAAAACAGCAATCACGGACCGGTACCGGGCCGTGGACCATTTGTTCCCGTGCCGCACTGAGAGAATAATTTTATTTTTTCCATTTTCTATCGCGGTCCCGTTTATTGTGAAATATT
Organism: Acanthosepion esculentum; assembly: GCA_964036315.1. Taxonomy (NCBI): domain Eukaryota; kingdom Metazoa; phylum Mollusca; class Cephalopoda; order Sepiida; family Sepiidae; genus Acanthosepion; species Acanthosepion esculentum. Next base: position 38,524,770 of record OZ038480.1, on the reverse strand, counting down.
ATGCACGACACCGAAACAGACCCACCCCACCACCATCCTCGGTCTGCGGAAAAAAATTGGTTTTCATGTCACTGGTCCGGGGCGCAAAAGTTTGGGGACAGCTGGTCTAAAAAGACACGAAGAGAATGCTAGGTTCTACCTCCTTGGCACAAAGCAAATAAGAAAGTTTCTCTCATTAAACCTGACTGTGACGCAGCGTTGGAGCCCTTAATAAGGAACTGCCTATATCACAGTAAAACGTGGAGAGAAAACATAACGCAATAATCATTTGTTTTTCGAGATTTCACGTGAATCAAGGGGCCAGTAGAAGAAAATTCGCATTAATACTGTTAATATTTGTGATGTATTTTGTTCTGATAGAAACAGTGAATATTTAATCAGTCGGAATGAGGAAGAATAGAAACAGACACTTCCTCCCGTGCTTTGCTTAGCATATTTTATTTCAGGCAGGAATCGATAATCTTCAATGTGTTATTTTCAATAAGAGATCACCGGAAAGACCATCGTTAAGTTTATAATTTTTCTCGGGGATCCTGTCCACATGCTATAATTGTCAAATTGCGTTTGAGATTGTTTCTGACCAAATGTAATTAAATTTCGGCTGTAGATTATAATATTTAAGCGCACGGCTGCGATCGGAGACAAACAGATGGGCAATTAATGCAAAATTAACTACTTGCTTTGTAGTTTCTAATTAACTGTTTATAGAATGATGGAACGACAAGCAGTAATCATTGATTAGTAAATTGGACGCAGTTGACTCTGAGCTTTATTGACGGATAATAATTATTAAAATGTTGTCATGTGCTCGAATAGAAAAAAAAATGTGCACAGAAAATGATATTAAAATATTGAGTTATTTTCATTGCGATAAAAAGATGTTGCCAGTTCCTAATTCTATCGAATATGGAGTTGAAAAAATTTGCTTTTGCAATTTTATTCTTGCAAAATATTTAGATGTTTATATTAGGAAAACGTTGTTTCGCATCAGCTACTTTTTCTAAAACACATTATGTGCATTTATATATTTGTGATAACTCTACATAATAACACGATGAAAGGAAGGATTAGAATAATCAATGAAACTATTAATTATATTAAGATAAAGATACACTTATATATATATATATATATATATATATATATATATATATATATATATATATATATATATGAAGAAATATAGTTCTAAGGTGAGCCATATTTATGGGATAAAGTGCTCAATATCAGAGATAGAGCGACAGGATGTTTCATACTAGCATGAAACAGCCTGTCGCCTCTGATTGTTGACTTCAATATTCACGTTTATATATATAAATATATATATATATATATATATATATATATATATATATATATATATATATATATATATATATATAGTTTTAAGATGTGCTATATTTATGGGATAAAGTGCTCAATATCAGAGATAGAGCGTATGTAAATATAAATATAAAAGTGAACATTGAAATCAACACACAGAGGCGACAGGTTGTTTCATGCTAGCATGAAACAGTCTGTCGCCTCTGAGTGTTTACTTCAATGTTCACTTTTATATAAATATATATATATATATATATATATATTGACTTAAATGTTCACTTTTATATATATATATATATATATATATATATATATATATATATATATATTGACTTTTATATATGTATATATATATTGACTTCAATGTTCACTTTTATGTATATATATATATATATATATATGTGTGTGTGTGTGTGTGTGTGTGCGTGTGTGTGTGTGTCTATGTTTGTCTGTCTATGTGTCTATGTATTTGAGTTGAATTACCTATTTAAACAAAACATATTTCTTGTTGGGAGTGCTAAATATCTGCATCTTCTAGCTTCAGTTTCGTATCGAAAACCAGTACAGTCTTATTAGTATATATGCAACTTTTCCTGGGGGTACTTGCTTAAGTTATTATCCCTCTTTTTGTATGCCAGTTTTTATTAATTTCACAGTCAAAAAAATAATTCATTTCACTATTAAAAAAACAAACAAATATATATATATATATATATATATGTGTGTGTATATATATATATATATATATATGTATATATGTATATATATATGTGTGTGTGTGTGTGTGTGTGTGTGTGTGTGTGTGTTGAATATGTTTCTGTGCGTATTTAATTCGGAGAATTCAAACCTTATGTAACAAGTAGAAAGAAAAACCTATATGAATGAAAATCTTATACTTTGTTTTGCCTAATACACCCTTGTCACCATAATATCTTTCGACTAAAAAGGTGCATTCCAAATAATATGCAAATCTGCATTCTTTTCCCTACTGACACACATACATTTACGTGGATTATATTTATAGAATACTTTTACCATGTTAATAAAAATGGAAACTGTTGATAGGATTTTTTAAACATCAATACATAAACAGTGTCCGATGGTCGCCACTGTATATTTTTAATTTCGCGCATGCGCGTTATTTTGGATTTTGTCCACTGCGCAGTATCGTAGTCAATTTGACACCGTCTGTGAGGAAAAGAGCGCCATGACGCTATTCACTTCGTCAGAGATTTGGAAACCCCGGAAGCTCCAGTACGAACATTTCAGTGTTTGGATTCCAATCTGAGGACAGTTCAGAGGCTTCAGAAAAAGTTGGATGAGTTTAATGGTGATTAGTAAGATACGTCAGCTTGCAAAACACACACTCTGATCGTTCTGATATGAAAAGTATTCCAGAATTATTTGGTGAGTGCTTCCAAGTCAACATGAAGACCTATATCAAGTGTCTTAGGGAGGTGTTGCTATCTTGGATCAAAGGTGTGGCTGCTGAAAGCACTATATCTGGCAGGTGATCCCACTCGTGGCTGTCAGACTATTTCTGCGACCGTATTAACCCTTACATCTGGCCACTACCTCCCCAAACTGCAACCCGCTTGATTATGAGCTGAAGGCAAGGATTATGGCAGCATTCACCAACGTAAATAAGGAGACCGTTCAGAAGAGATGCAGGTGATTCCGAAGTTGTCTGGAGGCCTTGGTTGAAGACAATGACGATATTACTGAATAAATTTACGCTTACGGATTTCAATATAGTTTTGTGTAATTTTGGTAAATGTATTTATTAAAATGAGATGTCAGTGTTATTTTCAAGTTCGCATAATTTAGACGACAATTTATCCATCGCCTACTGTAAAATCATTTTTGTTAATTCATAACTAATTAAAACGAAATATAATGAAGTATGATTTAATAAATAAACGTTAACCAGGTTTTTATAATTCAATAAACAAAAAGTTCAATTAAAGGTCTGTGTATGTAAATAGATTTAATTCTGATTACAATAATGGTCTACAAAAGTCCGTAAATAACCCCTCCCCAAATAAAAACAAGAAAATGTAAAAGATCCCCCTGAAATTTCCCCCATGTGTGAATCCACCCTGGGCGAGAACACCAAAGCGGAATCCTAGTATGAAACCAGAAATAATGTAAAAATACAGAAACCACGATCTCACTGACTCAGCGTGTAGCTATGAAGGTGAATAATGTTAGTGTCTTTATATCCCTTTGCCTACAGACAGTCTAACTAAGTTGATAGTTGTATATGGAGAAAGAATGCAGTTGGCCCCATTTTCACAAAGGAATGGTAATATAATTCGATAATCTGTTATGGAAGCAACACAACTACACGCTCTGAGAGGCAGAGACGGAAAATCTTTAAGAGAGACAAGTGTTGCAAAATGTTCGCAAATAGAAAATTGGTAAATGGACAATAATGTAATCACTGCATATGTGAGTCACATATGAATATCTAACATGAGCAAGGAGATTATTTCATATATTTATTGTAAATCATATTATTATATTTGATTCCTGCTATCCTCTAAGTTTAATAGAGCCAGATTAGGTCGAAAATAGATTACTGTTCCCCATATATGGACATGGGCTGCATAGTCATCATTTTCTCATCTCGATAGGGTCCACAAGGCACTCCGTGATCTTACAGGACACCTTTTTCCCAGAGACGGACAATTGCAAGCTTCTCACTGCTCTATCGCTATTTATAAGTTAACTATTCAGACGATCTGTAGCGATTCTGCGCAGGCCAGACACCGGGTTCGTTTTCTGTGCGCAGCTCGTGTTTTAATAGAAACGAAATAATTTGTGGGCCAGACCTTTACTCACGAAATAAAGGTACGAAACGAAATTATAGCAGTTGGCAAATTTTATTTGGTTGTAAGCTTCTGCTTTAACCTAGGCGGGGTGATGGGGCAATAGTCTAAAATGCTAATCTTATTTTTCGCGTGTTGGATGAATGGTCCCTGTCTTCGGCTGCTATGGAAAACTGTCTTATAGATACTCACCCATCTTTGTCCTGTGAGCTTTCAACTAAAAATGATTCTTCACGTCTGCTTCATTCAGCTGTCTCTATTTGTCAGGGTTGTTTGATATTGGTTCTTTGATGTCCTCTTTCACCCAGATGATCTTTTTTGTCAATAGAATTCGAAATACCAATAATTCTTCTGTAACATCTTTCAGATGTTTCCTTTAAGAAGATATCGGCTGACAACTAATGTCCCACATCCGTTTCTTAATTGTTAAAAACTGTTCGATTGTTTAAAGAAACAATGCATAAATATAGAAATAACTGTTCGTCCATTTGAGGATAAGATGTTCAGATTTGTTTTTGTTTTGTTTTGTTTTTTCCAAATATGAATGGATGAATGTATGAAAGGTTTTTGTCGCAAATCAGTTGCCTCTCTCCTTCTTACCATCATTTTTTTAACTGATACCAATATTTCGAATTAGTTTGCCAGTGTCCATTCAATTTCCTTTAAGTACTTCTCCACTTCTATCACCGAACCTTTATTATTAGACAAATTTCAAACTAAGCCCGTTATACTATTTACATTATTCGGAATATTGTTCTCATCTTTGTCGCCATATTTGTTACAACGTTTCGGCTGTTGTACGCTCCGGCCTTCTTCAGGTAGTTGGAATGTCGAACTGAACCCTTTATTTCGCTCACTGGGGTAGACTGTTCTAGTTCCACATGCCATGTCTAGTGGATGTCAGTTATCAGTTATCTCCTGTTAATGCCCCTTTCCAAGTTCTCCACTGCCTTAAACGTGTATTGAACTCACATTCTTTGGGTCTTTCACTGGATCTAAGAGAGTTATTTAATGAAATCAATACACCCCTCAGATAGAATTTGATTTTTTAACACTTTATTGATTCCGTTCGTTAGGCAGACTTTGGTTTGCTTTTTTTCATGCTCTCGTATTTTCTTAAACATTCTGAAATGTAAAATTCCTTTTAACCATAAGATTCCTTCTGAATCTACCGTTTCTCTCTCTTGGTTTCAGGGAAGCATGGCCGAGAAATATACAAAACACATTTATCTCCCCTAATATTTTCCTAAATACATAGATGAGAAACCATTTATATTTTATCCCTATGTATATTCATTAAAGACATAATCTCCAACAATCACCACATCTTCATTAAATGTATTATTATTACTGTTACTGTTGTTATTGCTGTTGACCTGATTAAGAGGGACAGATGATAGAATTTGTAGTGTTTTGTGTTTCCTTTAAGAATCTGACTTGTGTCTTCATTTTGGAGGACTGCTCTCTCGTTTGAACAGAGGTAATGACTTTCTATCGAATGATGATCGCCTGTAGAAAAGCTTGACCGTCTGTGAGACGGGAAACGATGTGGGAAAAAAAATTTCTGGATGAAGATGATCGCTGTGTTCATGCTCCTTCCTGTCACATACTCTTATGTTATAAATGTTTCTCGCTACTACGCTCGTGTCGAGAAGAAACTCACACAGAATTCTTGTCTCCAAGTAACTTTGGGTGCATTTTAGAGGAGGCTGTGTTTGATAACAGACTAGCAGACCTTGAACTCTGCTGCAAGAATTGTTGCAAATAACGCTCAACAGTCATCACGCATTGGAGCACCCACAGTGACGCACCATTCATCTGCATCTTCGATTTGACTTGTATGATGATGATGATGATGAGTTAGATGGCGCCTTGATACTACAATATGTCGCACATGGAATCTATATTGAAACTTTGATTCGTGAACATCAAGCTAGCAGAAATGTGGATAGGTCTAGTAATGATGATGACTCAGTCAGACACGTCGCTAGTTGAAAGAACGTAAGCATAAACATAAGCATAAGCTGAACACACGACAGATCGAGGCAAATCAGTCATATTTCTAAGTGTTGTTTCGTGTATTTTTCGGTAAATATATTTACTAAATTTTCATTATAATGAATTAGTATGTGCAACAGTTTTTGTTGTTATCTATATAAGAATATTTGAAAGTCAAACCGTTTAATAAAGATATTAACTTTTATTTTTCAAAAAGCAATACATAAAATATGCGAATAAATAATCCGATCAGATTTCATAAGCAAGACATTGAATAAAATTATTGTTTATGTTTCATCAAGATGGATAATTCCACCATTTATTTACGTACGACCATTATTCGTTGAGTTTCTTTGTCTCTCCTGCCTTTAATCTCTCTTATGTGTGTCAGATTTTCCAAACCCTCTTTCCTCATTGCATTCCCTAGAAATTTCAAGTGTCACTTCTTGATATTTATTTTAAGTTTACTTTTTGTTCCTTTTTCGCTAAAATTTTATCGTTGCACTTATGTTCGTTCCACGGATTACTCAGTATCCTTACGTAGAAGCACAATTCTCTTGCTTCAAGTCTCTTCTTCATCTTTGAAGAAATTGTCCAGCATTCACTGGCATTTAGGACGACTAATATGTCATACATTATTTCTTTGTTTCTATCGAATTTTTTCCGGTTTTTTTAATAATCGTTTTTGCGTTGAGACTTTATGCTTGGCTATCCCACAGCACCTTTGGATGTTGAACTTATCCTTCTGAGAAAGATATGCATTGTTTCTTCTTGCATTTGATTCTTCGTCCTTTCTTCTCGCTTTCCTTCATTACCTTCTGTAGAAATTTCTGTGGTTTTGCTTCCATGATAATAGAGAGTGCTTAAGAGAACCCCGTTTAGTTACTCCGATGGAATAGAGACGCATGGTAACGGATTTTGAAGGGTTATTTTCCATATATAACTATTTACCGCTGGAAGATACCGTTTGGACATTTTAAGAGATTAAACGCGACTATTCAAAGTGGAATCATTGGATAATCTTATATCAAAGCGTGTAGAAAGTAATAGCTTATGCTCTGAATGGAATCCATCCAGTTTACTTAAGATATTATATGTTTTCATCTGCGTATTCTATCAAAGATTTAAAATATTTTAGTTTAGGCAAATTAAGTCAACACAAGCACAACGAAGTGAGAAAAAGTATATTACGCTGAATAGTGACAACGAATTTTTCTACGATATGACGAAGGTACAAACCATAAAATATTCGAAGGATCATTAAAAAAACAAACATTTCTCGTGAGTTGCACAAAAGAACAAGCCGTCTACAAACAGAAATCCAGATTTAATAATAAGAAAAAAAAAGAACATCTCCAAACAGGGAGATATAGAGAGAGATCAAACAGGGAACATGAAGATTTCAGTTAAACACGGAATTTGCTTGAGAAGGAAAATGGAATAAGATGAAAAATATCAAAGCCTATTGAGGGAACACTAAAGGTTGGTAAGAGACGTGACGTTCAACGATAGTGAGCAAAGAACTTAACTCTGGAAAATGACCCGAAGAAATAAATATCAGGTTACGGCTTTAGAAGACATAGTAACGTTAAAAATGGCAAAAAGTGTGTTTGAAAAATCAGAAATCTCGCTGTCACATTGTCAACAGTATAATTATATCAAATATATATGCATCAAGTTTATTAATATTAATAATAAATTAATATTATTATTATTATTATTATTATTATTATTATTATTATTATTATTATTATTATTATTTATGTTATGTTTCCTACTGTGTATCCTGTAGAGTCGGGTTCAAATTATGGTCTTTAGGCCCTATAGGAAAATTGTTATTTAATTGATAGCACTTTCTTAGTATATGGGATGTTCTTAGTGTGGCGATCTTCTGGACAACTTGTATGGTGATATTACATGGGACACTATTAGTAAAATCGCCCATTCCTTTTTTTCACGAGACCCAGACGTCCGATTACCATTGGTACAGTCTCAGCCTTCATTTCCCACATCCTGTTAATCTCGAGTGCAGGTCCTTGTATTTGAGCAATTTCTCGATAATTTCCATGGAGGTGTTTCTTTCAGATAGAATTACAATGTCAATAAACATACACTTCTTGTCTTTTATAATAGTATCAGTTATGTTGGCTTTTATTTCCCTGTCAGTTTTAATTGGCATGCCCTAGAGGATCGATAAATCGTCATTTTGGGTAACTGTGTCTTGTTGGTGCTCATAACATCCCTCGGTTGTTTCGATCTTGTGATTCTTGCATATCTCCCAGTGCACATATGTCGCTACCGTGTTATGTCTCTAGGTGTATTCATTTTTTCTAGTTCCTGACACCCTGTGATAATATGGTTGAGAATTTCATCATATTTTCTGAAAATCTAGCATTTGGGTTTAGTTCCATCTTTGATTATGTGACAGTGATAGGATTTGGTTGCGAATCTTTGGTCCTGAGCTGCAATAATTACAGCTTCTAAGTCACTGATGTGTTTTCCATTGGTCCATATCTGCTTCTTTCATTCTTTTGGGGTACTTGCCATGCAACGCCTGGTCCTCCCAATTTTGTTGTAATTTCCTTTGGCAAAATTGTTTTGCTTTCTGTATTATTCGTTTGTTGTAGGTGATATTCACTTCGTTTTTGCTGGTAGGGTTTCAGGTATATTTAGCTGGTTCTTGAAGAGGGCAGCTACTTTATTGATGGAGTAGAGTTGCTGTTTTACGGTTTGTAGCAGAGGGTCATTTTTTTTTTGTAAGGTATGTTTCCAATCCGATTATTGTAGTTTTTAGACTTAGTTCAAGTTGGATTAGACCTCGGCCTCCTATAGCTCTTGGTACATACAGGCTATAAAGATCTGACTTCCGGTGGTGCATCCTCATTGGGGAAAGCATTTGTCTGGTCTTGGTATCCAATCTTCTAATGTCATTCAACTTTCATTTCATAATATTGTAGCGGTGTGATACAACGGGTACAGCTAAGGTGTTGATAGCCTTCATTTCATTGGCCCTATTTATTTCGCTTTCTATTATCAGACGCACTATTCTATAAAATTATTTTAGGAAAATTTTCTTCATAATTGAATGTTGTATTCCGACCCCTTCTTAAATTCATGAGCATTTTTATGTACTTTGTTGTTCATATCAAGGTCTAAGTATCATTATTATTATTATTATTAGTAGTAGTAGTAGTAGTAGTAGTAGTAGTAGTAGTAGTAGAAGTATTAGTTCCTTTTTTGTTCTATATTCATTCTTTTCCGAGTCCGAAACGGAAAACTAAGTTCAAAAATGTCGTCATAACATTTTTCACTTTTCAACAACTGCTGGTGCTTTCAGGTGCCATCCTCTTGAAATTTCCATTTCCAATCTTAAAAATCTGATATTTTTTCAAGCTCATCAAATATATATAACAGACCACATGAACTAGCATGTCAAAAAGAAAGCAAATGATATTTTTGTGTTCGTTCAGCACTGCGTCTGGGCTGTGAGCTAAAATTATTATTATTATTATTATTATTATTATTATTATTATTATTATTATTGTTGTTGTTGTTGTTGCTGTTGTTGTTGCTTTTGTTGTTGTTGTTGCTGTTGTTGTTGTTGTAGGAGGAGGATTTGATATTCCTTCCGATTCTTAAGTATTTCGGCCTGGTGATGATGGTGATATCTCAGCTCCTAAAGGCAGCTTACAAAGAAATCAGTTTCTTTAAAATATGGGCTGTTCCATGCAGCCTTATCATCTCCGCACTCACAATTACGCCAGATATCCGCAAGGCCCACTTCGAATTACTAGAAGCAATCCAGAGTGCGGCAAAAACAAAACAAAAAATGTACCAAAATGCTGTTTGGTACATTTATCAGATTTATCATACCAGTTCAGGGTAACCATATATTTTCGTCTGTTCAGCCTTCACGATATTTTTATAACAAGTTGTCCCAATATCTATCTATTTCTTTTTCCTATGTCAGATATCAGGACGATTGCTCTCCAAGCGCTTGTCAATCAGGGATTTTGTTGGCATATTTTTTCATTGTTATTTTGACCAGACAGAGAGCATCAGTAACCACAGATACTATCTTTGTATTGATTCCCCATATCCTTTCAATGTTTCTTTTATCAACGTTGGATTCGGAGATATTTTCTGTCGTTTCCGGGAATATATTTATAATTATTTTTAGATTAACATGTCCCAGCGAATAGTAGATTCATTTTTTTCGACACATCTAGCCTAATCAAACGCACAGGATATTGTGACATCTTTTGGCAAACCAGCACATAAAGCTGCAGGTGGTAATCAGTTAGAAATAGGTTCAGGTCGAGTAACACAGCCGCTCAGATGTGCCTCGATCGTGGGTACTCCAAGCTATCAACGTTTGAATCCCAAGTTGTCTTGACTGCATCATTCTTCAATAACAACAAACCTCTCTACACACTGCCATGAGGCTTTGCCATTAATCCCGCCCATGAGATGAAGTGCACAGTGTGTTAGACTCCCGAGGAAAAACTCATTTATTTGAGGTAAGGAAATTGACAAGGTGACCTGTGGTACTAAACGTAATATTTATAGGTTAGAAACGCCAATTAAGTAAGACCATAAACATATTATTATTATTTTGTTATTATCATGTGAGAGATATAAACAGACTTATAAACAACGCTTCTCGTAATATAAATGAAGTTAAGAAACGACAAGATTGGTCAGTTACGAACTGAGTGATTTGGGAATGCCAGTTGCGTTCAGTTTGCCTGTGTTGAAGATGTAATGGATAACGACTCGGAGTTGGAAGTCAGATAGCCATGTTCAAATTCCAGTCGAGTTCATTATATTCCCTTACGTGCAAAGATAAGGTAAACGTGTAAATCTACCTCTTCACCCTTACTATAGATTAAATAGTAAGACTTGTATTAGAAAATCATTATTATCATACACAAAAATTATCACAATCTAATAAATATTTTCTGGATTTAAATAACCTGCAAAAGTATAATAAGGTTAAAAAATGTAAATCAATCAACCAACCAGCCTGACAACAAATTGGTGTTTGGGGTCTGAACTCAAACACATTCATCATGACGACGAATCTGATAAAGTATATATTTTTCACATTCATAAAAGTGACGTCAAAAGATGTAACATTGTCCGAGTAAAATCCTTTTTCGTTCCCAAGTTTCAATTCAAATTCTCCCTAAGTGATTTCTTTTTCAGTTTTCTGGGTTCCTATTACAAGCGCACACTTTACTACGGGATTTAAGTCTACATCGATGATATATATATATATATATATATATATATATATATATATATATATATATATATATATATATATATATTTTGTAGTGCGTAATCAATTTATGTAACGTAAATCATTAAAACGAAAAACAAATACTCGCCGTATAATTAGCTTCAGTATTTGTTTTTCGTTTGAATTATATATATATATATATATATATATATATATATATATATATATATATGGTAAAATCATATGAATATATCTATCTATATCTTTATATATGAAGAAATATAGTTTTAAGGTGTGTTATATTGACGGGATAAAGGGATCAATATCAGAGACAAAGCGTATGTAAATATAAATATAAAAGTGAACATTGAAATCAACCCTCAGAGGTGGCAGTCTGTTTCACGCTGGACGTAATCGTCTCTATATAAAGTCCGACAATTCCGACAAAGTCCGACAATTATTTTAAGACATTTTAATGATTAACATTCTTTTTATAGATAGAAATATTTAAGTAAATGCTCTGTTTATAATAAACAGTATTAAACAACATTTACCGGCCGAGAAATTTTCATAGAAAATATTGGTCCTCCGACAGGATTCGAACCCGTATCTTATACGGAACAGTCATATAGCCTGACGTGCCTTTTAACCGATTCGGCCACAGACGATCTTTCAGTTATCAAGGACGAATTTTCTATGAAACTTTCCAGACATTCAGGCCGGTAAATGTTGTTTAATACTGTTTATTATAAACAGAGAATTTACTTAAATATTTGTATCTATAAAATAATGTTAAACAAAAATGTCTTAAAATAATTGTCGGACTTTGCTAATTTCATAATGTGTGACGTCATTTGTTTACATTTGATACGCCATGAGCAGATATGAATGTACGTGAAAGATTCATGGAAGATTGAAGTTTATAAGCAGTAAATTCGACCTTGCCAACCGAACGATCCTCTGTGGCCGAATCGGTTAAAAAGGAACGTCAGTCTATATGACGGTTCCGTATAGGATACAGGATCGAATCCTGTCGGAGGACGAATATTTTCTACGAAAATTTCTCGGACAATCAGGCCGGCAAATGTTGTTTGATACTGTTTATTATAAACAGAGCATTTACTTAAATATTTTTATCTATAAAAAGAATGTGAAAGATAAAAAATGTCTCAATACACACACACACACATACATATATATATATATATATATATATGTATGTGTGTGTGTGTGTGTGTGTGTATATAATGCGAACAATCTTATTCTGCAAATCTGTTACCGAATTTTATATTAAGTACTTGGAATAAATACATAATCGACATACAATGTTCTCGATTATATATATATATATATATTTTAGAATTGGACATTGTCCGACAATTTATTTAAAGACATTTATATTATGTACTATAAAAAGAACGTTAAACATAATATAAATGTCTTTAAATATATATATATATATATATATATATATATATATATATATATATATATATATATATATGTATATGTGTGTGTGTGTGTGTGTGTGTGTGAGTGAGTTTATCACATCGAACCTGCATCCCCTTTGCCATACAAAATAAATGGAGCGTCTACTCAAATATGATTATCCACTAAAAATATGATTTAACGTCATAAAAAAAATACTGTTTAATAAATAAATGTTGTTTTAGTTCAAATTTAATTATCCCCCAAAATAATCTTTAAATTGATATTAGATATATGTGTTGGTGTTTGTGAATGTGTGTGTGTGCGTGTGTGTTGGTGTTTGTGAATTTGTGTGTGTGCGTGTGTGTTGCTGTTTGTGAATGTGTGTGTGTGTGTGTGTGTGTGTGTGTGTGTGTTGGTGTTTTTGAATGTGTGTGTGTGTGTGTGTTGGTGTTTGTGAATGTGTGTATGCGTGTGTGAGTGTGTGTGTGCGTGCGTGTGTGTGAGTGTGTGTTGGTGTTTGTGAATGTGTGTGTGTTGTGTGTTGTACACGTGGCCGAGTGGTTAGAGCTTTATCTTTCCGATACTTATACCCGAATTGATCGTGGTGACCTTTTGATCAGTCTGCGAAGGGGGTCTCCACGTGCGGACTCTTTGGAAAGTGCATAGAAACTATATACCGGATTGACCCAAATTTGAAGGTCCCTCGCTAGTTGAGCAAGCAAGTAGGCACACGTCAAGGTGATCGAGGTTTTGATCGTACTTGTAAGTTTATGTGTTTTCTCCGAGAGAACTGTAACTAAGACCCGGCTAGCATATTTGCAGCAGGAACCACAGGCGGGCTTTGGTGGGTGGGGGGCGGGGTTCAACAAACACATCTGTAACTAACGGTCGCTCAGTATGGTTGCTGTATAAACTATATCTGTGTTATGTAAATGTTGAACAAAGACAAATCCGATTTAGCAGGTTTTGGCTGGACACCATAGCAAACTGATATGTTCAAAAAAATAGAGTATCCGATCATTATATATATATATATATATATATATATATATATATATATATATATATATATATATAGTTTTATTTAATTGTGATTTCCGTGACCTCCAACAGTAAAAAGTAGCCCTATTTAGGATTGCGCTATTTTCTCTATTATGGGAAGGGGGCGATAAAAGGAGACCTAAACACTGCTTGCTCACACAGAGACTTGGCAGCCCGCTGCAGCTGTCTGGTTATCCACTAAAGCATTCGAAACAGCAAGAATTATCAAAATAAATATAAAAAGAATTTCCATTTAGGATTCTGGAATGTTCGTACTCTCTAGGACAATCATTTCTCACCAGAGAGTAAAACAGTAGAGTTGAAGAAATATACCATCGACATAGCGGCCATTAGTGAAACACGTCTGGCTGGTAATTCTCAGCTTAGGGAAGAAAAAAGCCGATAGGTATTTTTATGGGCTGGCAAAACTGAGAAAGAGCCACGGCTGTCTGGTGTTGGCTTTGCCATCAAGTCAGACCTTGCTAGCTCACTGCCTTCCTTACCTAAAGGTGTATCAGATTGCATATTGGCATTAACCCTCAATCTGGAATGCAATACCCGTGTGACGATCGTTAACTGCTACGCGTCAAACTTAGGTAGTTCAGATGAACAAAAAGATGAGTTTTACAATCTCCTTCGGAATGTCATCTCCAAAGTCCAACATAAGGCTAAATTAATTCTTACAGGTTACTTCAATGCTCGTGTTGGCAATGATTATCATTCTTGAAATGGCGTTTTAGGTCAGCATGGTATTGGTCATGTGAATTCTAATGGATTACTCCTTCTCACTATCTGCAAGGAATTTGACCTTAGTATCACTAATACCTTCTACCAGCAACCCAGCTGTCGTAAGACCACGTGGATGCATCCTCGTTCGAAAGACTGGCATATGATCGACTACGTCATCACCAAAAGACGGGACATAAAAGGTTTTAATATAACGCGTTCATTCCACACAACATGCTATCTGTCAGATCACGCTCTACTTCGGAGTAAAGCTACACTACATCTGCAAAAATGAAGGATTATAAAATCTACAGTGCCCAAGCGCATTAACGTACTTCTTCTTAAATCGACTGAAACGATAATTGAGCTCTCTGACAAACTTGATTCTGCACTTGATTCTGTAAACATTACCAATGATATCGAATCATCTTGGAAGGCTCTGCGTGATGTAACATATTCTAAATCTTTGGGGGTTCTCGGCCTAACACTGGTTTGATGACAATAATACAGAATTTCAGCAACTTAGAGATCAATTGCACTTCTCATAAAGCATGGATTGAGGACAAGAACTCGTCCGATAAGAAGATCGCTTAAAGGAGTGCAAAGGTCAGGTTCAACGAGCTGTCAGAGCCATGAAAGAGCGTTGGTGGTCTGAAAAGACCCCTGAACTCCAAGAAGCTTCAGATATAAAGGATCTAAAGCCTTTCTATGCTGGCCTCAAGAGCATTTTCGGTACTCAGAAAAGTGGTGTTGCTCCAGTCTCCACAGCAGATGGTGAAACTCTCTTGACGGATAAGTCAGACATTTTACATCGTTGGAAAGAGCATTTCGAAACAGTTTTAAACACCACGTCGGTTAGTAATGAGGAAGCCATCACATTACTTGAGCAAAATCCTGAAATTCAGGAGTTGTCTTTCGAACATTCCTATCAAGATGTAATTGACTACATCAATCAAATATCATCAAGAAAATCACCTACTCATAAGGATCCTATTCCACCCGAAGTGTATAAGCATGGTGGCCAAAAGTTGGTAAATTAGTTACATCCCCTTTTCGTGGAGATATGGAAGGCAGGCTGTGTCCCACAGGATTATAAAGACGCCTCTATCAAACACCTCTACAAAAACAAAGGTTCTAGGTGTGTCTGTGATAATCATCGGGGGATATCACAACTTTCAATTGCAGGCAAAATCTTAGCTAGACTGATTCTAAACAGAATCATTATACATCTTGTTGACGACATCTATCCTGAATCGCAGTGTGGTTTTCGGTCCGGTCGTGGGACCATTGACATATTTTCTCTTCGTAAAGTTGCAGAGAAGGTTCGCGAGACACACCAGGAGTTGTACATGGTGTTTGTGGACTTGACGAAGGCCTTTGACTCTGTGAATCGAGAGGCACTTTGGCAAGTCTTGAGGAAACTCAGCATCCCTGAAAACATGGTAATGGTCATCTCCTTTCATGAAGGAATGAAAGCTAATATCGTGTCTGATGGTATGATGTCAGATCATTTGATGTCACAAATGGCACCAAGCAAGGTTGTGTCATGGCCCCTGTACTTTTTGCTCTTTTCTACTCAGTGATGCTGAAATATGCATTTGCAGACAAAGAGAGTGACGTCAACTTTCAGTTTCGAACAACTGGTGGTCTCTTTAATCATCTGCGCTTCAAAGCTAATAATCAACTTCGTACGCAAATTATTCGTGATTTGTTTTTGCTGATGTTGTTGCTCTTGTAGCGACATCCTTTGAGAAGGGCAATCATTTAATAAACCTTTTCTCCGCTGCATGGAAAGCCTTTGTTCATCCAAAGCAATTCCGTGATGACAAACAAAAACGACCAGACTACAGATTTCCAGAGAGACTTTTGAAGTAGAAAACAAGGCCATGAATTATGTAAATTCTTTCACCTATCTTGGTAGCAAAGTCTAATGCAGTGGAACTTTAGACGAGAAAATCATGCATCGGATTGCAGAGGCTACCAGTGCTTTCGGCAAACTTCGCCATCGCTTGTGGAATGAACGGCGTATTCGACTGGATACGAAAAGAGCTGTTGTACTTGCCATTCTTTTGTACGGCTCAGTGTCGTGGACTCCATACAGGTACCATATACGCCAGCACTAGTTGCCTGACGATTGCACTAGCATGAAACAGACTGTCGCCTCTAAGTGTTGAATTCTATGTTCACATTTATATATATATATAAATATAAATAACGCTTCATATATATATATATATATATATATATATATATATATAAAACGATATATATATATATATATATATATATATATATATATATATATATATATATATATATATAACTCTATAACAATGGATTCGCCCTGGCATGAAACAGACTATCGCCTCTAAGTGTTGACTTCTATGTTCACTTTTATATTTACACACGCTCTATCTGTAATATTGAGCACTTTATCCCATAAATAAGCACACTTTAAGACTATATGTCTTCATATATATATATTTATATATATATATATATATATATATATATATATATATATATATATATATATGTGTGTATATGTGTGTGTGTGTGTGTGTGTGTGTGTGTGTGTGTGTGTGTGTAAAATTTAATATTAATAGGATAGAATGATTTCTATTTTAGTCTAATCCCAGCATTAAGGAAATGATAATTGAAAACATGGTTCGTTGTCAAGTATTTTGAATTTTTATATACTTGTAATTTGATTGGTCATTGATGCATATGTAATAGCGTTTCCCCTATCCAGAGTTGTCGGGTTGATTTGAACATTTTAAAAACTCTTTATACTACATTCAACACCATCAATTCATAAGACACCAGAAGTTTTGAAACAAAATGGCTATTTTTGTACTTTGTACTGATTTTATCACATGTTTATGTTAGAATTTTCGAATAAATTATATATATATATATATATATATATATATATATATATATATATATATATAATGTTTTATTTATATATATATATATATAGAGAGAGAGAGAGAGATTGATATATGAAGCGTTTACACACACACACACACACACACACATATATATATATATATATATATATATATATATATATATATATATATATATATGAAGAAATATAGTCTTAAAGTGTGCTATATTTATGGGATAAAGTGCTCAATATCATAGATAGAGCGTGTGTAAATATAAAAGTGGACATGGAAGTCAGCACTTAGAGGCGACTGTCTGTTTCATGCTAGTGACGCCTGACGATTGCACTAGCATGAAACAGACTGTCGCCTCTAAGTGCTGAATTCCATGTCCACTTTTATATATATACATATATATATATATATATATATATATATATATATATATATATATATATATATATATAAAGAAACTGCTTTGGTTCAGAAAAAAGTAGGTAATCTCACAAAACAAACATGTTAATGTAAAGTCATTGACTGATGTGAAAACACTGTGTAAAAAATGAAATGTAAAAAAATGATAAGAAATACAGAAAAAAATAATAAAAACGTTAGCAAAGTGAAAACAAGAAAAAAGCTTAAGAAAAATTCCCCACCCCAAAAAAAACTTTCGCGAAATATATAATGTTTAGTAAGCAGGAAAATTGCACTAACCAACAAGAAATAAAATATTGATACTGTGAATGTAAACAGGGAGGAAACATCTTTAAGTAAACATCACAAAGATGAACGTGTTAGTTGCGCGAAGAAGCACAGGAAAACTGATTTGTCAATTGTAATATCCAGTGTTAAATATAGATTTCTATTGAATGTTGCTGGTTTTGTTCTCCGAGGTTTTGCCCTTTGCGGAAACAAGTAAGATTTTAATGAACAGTGTGATTATATAGAATAATGATTTAGGTGATTATATAGGAAATAAAATGATAGGTCTCGCCAAGTTTGATGACGGGGTCAAAATAAGTGTCGAAAATTATTGTAATTTCTTCGCAAACGTGTTTTCAAGGGGTACAGTTCACAACAATGTTGAGTTAATTTGAAGCGTTTATTTATATGAGACAATGCCATTTTCAAGTCAACAACTGTCTCTATTGACCAGCGTGTTACAAATGGCTTCAAAGACGGCATATTGACGGAATGGCTTACAGCCTCTCTACATATATATCTAGTAGAAAGGGGGTGATACTTTATTATTAAAAATTGATCTATATGAGAAGAGAAACCAAACTATTCAAGCAAAGATCATTCGAATGCAATAAATAAATCTACAAAGTACAAAGAGTAGAAAATACACAAAATTAAAGACGTAAAGAATACTAAAATAGGAAGTAAACAATATTAACATACATAATGCATAAAATAATAATTGATTCATATTTGTTTTCACTAATGTTTACTTTATACAATGCTCGAAAACCACTCAAGCTAGAGACTAACTGAAAGCGGATTTTGAGAAAGCGGTATGAGTAAGAGACATAGATTATGGGTATATGTGTTAATGATAACGCTTAACCCTAGTGTAGGGCATATATATATATATATATATATATATATATATATATATATATATATATATATATATATATATGAGCAAATTGTCAGCTGTTAATATACCTCATAACACCCACGAGTGCTTAGCCTTGGAGCGGGTAGAATGGAGATCAACGTGTTTTATTGGACTCAGCAGTTTTCATTCAGCTTGTCTGAATCGTCTTCAAGAAGCAGGAGAAAGATCTCAAAGGTCAGCCAATCTAACAGTGATCTCATCCCACAATCCTTACTCTTGCTGCATATGCTGCCTCTTTTGTAAATCACTAGCGGATCTTAAGTGCCACTTAAGATTATCGCATAAAATTTCATAACTAAATCAATTAAGTTGTCAGATCCTCATACATCGAAACTGACGGGAGATTCCATCATACCATTTCCGACCCTCATCCGTAGATGTGCAGTTAAAATGCACTGAAACCAAGAGATACAGAGGTAGATAGATATTTTATATGTAGTCATAAATCCATCATCCAAGCGTATTTATATTGAACATATAATGGACGTAATATTGCTTCCCTCTGATTTTTTTATAAATAAATTCATCGTGATTCTTCTGATGAACTTTCCTTTATATCATTTTGGTTTCATTTTGTTAATGTTGTTATTTATATTCTCCACCTCCCAGACACATTTTAGATTTGTGATCTAGTTAGGACGTCATAAAGATTTTGAGGTACTATGGTGATTGTAATAAGAATTGTAAAAATGCTTTGTTTTGGTGTAGGGAATACTGTGATATGATTGGGCCATTAATCGTGGCTAGCTTATTTTAAGATAAGACAAATTGAAGACCAGCCTTTCCTTTATTCCCTTTTGGTCTTAATGTATGTTTCACTATATTACTTAGGCATTAGGAATTTAACAGAAAATCGCAAACGTAAACCCAAATCCAAAAAATGTGAAATTCGTAAAATCAGCACTTAAATGCAACACAAACCCGGAACTGTTTTCGCTATATAATCTTTTCCAGACAGGAAAACAAATTCCTAGTCCTCTACCTACATTAACATCCTGACCAATTTACATTTGGTTATTCTTTTGGAAATTATCAATATCTACTACATTAGAAAATAAAAATGTAGATATTTTGGTAGTTTTGATTTTCAATTTTTCCCTTCTCGATACTTATGATGACACCGGGATACAGATAACGTGAAAATGGTATTCTTCAGTTGGAACGAAGCATAAACCATTTTTGAAAATCGAAAAAGCCCCCATCACTCATATATCTTGGAAACCATCGATTAGGTTCACTCTTATGGAAACTATAATATTCAGATACAGAATTATAGTTGTTATTCTGTTGTATTTAACCACCTACATGTAAGAATCAGAAGCAATCCTCGACAGAAGTGACAGCGTGTATTTGTGTGGTGTGTAGAGAGCGTCAGTCAAATCAATTCCCTCAAACACTGATTCTGTTATTCTTTATTATTTTTCTTTGAAGGAATGAATGCTATTTTTTACATCATTCATCTATCTATCTTTCTATCTATCTATCCGTCTTTCTGTCTGTTGAGTCTTGACTCAATGTTGAATCTCGCCTAATGCATGGAATAATAATGCAACACAAAATGTACTTAGAACAAGAATGTATTATAACAAGAAAGTGTACACAATAAGTACATATAGTATTTCTGTATATTTCTGGGAAGACGTTCCTGGAGAATGTGTTGACTAGTCGCAGTCGATCAGAGTCTCTAGTTGGATCTCGTGATTCCTCTTCCTCGTCTTCCGGTATCAACCATTATTTATATAGTTGGTAGTCACCTATGCAGATTAGGTGGATCCCACCACAACACTGTCTGTTTTTCTACTGTCTGTCTGTTTATCTATCTAAGTGGATAAGTACTAGTGGATAACCGTACAACAACTTCATAAAGAATACTACCCATAAATGATAAGTAACATATATAGCATCCGTCTTCAGTTGGTTGTGGGGGAACCATAGCATTTGTCGCCGCGTGTTTGATGAAATGGGTAGATAATAATTACTGATCCACACATCTATCTATCTATCTATCTATCTATCTATCTATCTATCTATCTATCTATCTACTGTCTGTCTGTTTATCTATCTAAATGGATAAGTACTAGTGGATAAACATACAGCAACTTCACAAAGAATACTACCCATAAATGATAAATAGCACATATATATATATATATATATATATATATATATAATTTCAGTTGGTTGTTGGGAACCACTGCATCTGTCGCCGCTTTATTTGGTGCTTGTCCTTGTGCAGTCAGTAGGTAAGGATCACCGCCAAGCGCACACATTGTCTATCTATCTATCTATCTATCTATCTATCTATCTATCTATCTATCTATCTATCTCCTTAATCGATTCTGTTTCTCGCTCACTATTCCTGTACTTTTCATACTCCCTCCCTATTACATTCTGTTTTTAATCTTCTTTCTCTTTTCTCGATTTTTCTAACAATGAATCTGAATAGTTCAACATGGAGATAACGCATGCTAATGCGAAAATTAAATATTCCAAGAACGATTTCCAAATTAATTCTATCCTTTCTCCATTAATGCTTGCTGTTGCATATCCTTCAATTATCTTTGATTGTCTCATTATCAAACATCTATTTGTAAATGTGATTTTCATTTTTTTTTTATATTTTGCCTTCTGTACATCGAAAGATATTCTGCTAAACTATATCAAGGAACGTATGGCCTCTCTAGGAGAATGCTACAATTGTCCAATTCCGAATAACTTTGTTGTTCCATGAGGAACTTCAGTTTGTCGCTTCATAAAAATTCTATACAAAGTCACTTTCTTTTTGGGGGGGACTTCACCATTTGTTCCGATGCATTCTTATTAATCTCTTCTGCGACCTGAAAGTTTCTTTTAGTGATCATCTCCAGATATCGCATAAACTCCAGTCTAGAATCTAAGGCGTTTTCTGTAGACCTGAATGAGGCGATGTTAAGAAAAATATGGTGGCTGTAAGTCTTCTTTTTTCTTCTTTTATGTGCCCTGTCCCTTTAGAACGTAGGTGACTATGGCCCTCCACATATGCCTGTCCGTTGTAGCACTTAATAAATTTCTCATTTTTCTTATTTCTCCCAAACCCCTTCCTGCCATCAATTTCCTCAACCCACCAAATAAGTTACGCGCTGCTTTCCTCTATCAATCTTTCCCTCAATCTGTCCCGTGAGTATCAGATTTTCCAAGCCCTGCTTCCTCATTATGTGCCCAAGAAATTTCAACTGCCGCGACCTGATATTAAGTATGTTTCCTTTTTCCACACGTGTCCGATCCATTCTATCCTCAAAAATGAGTAGATAGTTGAAATAAACAATCTAGGAGAATACGTTCCGAACAGTAATTTGGATACGAAAAAATCCATTTAGCCTAAAGACATTTAACCTTAACCAACCCAAATTATTTTGCGTAGACACTGCAAGCATTGAGTAGTTTCGGTGGCATTGTTTATGGAAGCCATTCTTAAATATGCACGGATATTTGTCGCAAAATTATCGAGATTTAGCTCATTAAAATTATCAATAAAAATCGTCTGAAATACTTGTATAGTTTCATATAAATCATTATTCCATGACACACACACTTCCTCAATTAACTTGCAGCCTGATAATCTGATAGTCAGACAAGATGAATCATTAGTGACTTAAAACTAATTGAATAACGGGAGAGAGAGAGTCATGTATATGTGTACGTAGTAATATGCTCATGTATGTGTGCGCGCGCGCGCGCGCGCGCGCGCGCGTGTGTGTGTGTGTGTGTGTGTGTGTGTGTGTGTGTGTGTGTGTGTGTTAAGCAATTCACCCCAACCAAGGTGAGAGCGCCACTAGTACGCAAGGGGTTACAGAGAGTGTAAGTAAGAGAAAAGACTAGGTATAGAGGCTTGAGGAAAGGATAAAATGAAGAACGAAGGAGAATAAAATGAACAACGGAAATCAAGGCAACGGAAGATGCCGAATGACATTACCTTTAATTTTTTGAAGATTATAATTATTAGGGAAGCTATAAGGGGAACGAAGTTTCACTGTCGAGATGTGCGAGAGAAGAAGAAGCTATTGGAGTAGAAGAGGCGGTTAAATTTAACTGTTTCGATACTGAAAGTGAAGGACCGATATTTTAAAGCGTACACAAAATCCGCTAACGTTTTTTGGTTATATATATATATATATATATATATATATATATATATATATATATATATATATATATATATATATATTATACTCTATTGTCCATATTATTTCCACAGGTGTTTCGGGTCTTGAGATCTTCATAAGGCAAAGAGTGCTTATTTCTATATATTTAAAAGAATTATATTTTCCTTATGCTTGCCGATGTTTAACCAATGTCTTTTTGTGTCGTAGTAATCCAAATATTCTTGGACTTGTGGAGAAAATATTATTCTGCTAAAAATTGGTCGGACAAAAGGAGTCTTTGTTCGTAACCTATTTGTGAACTCTGTATCTTTTTAAATCTATCGCCATTGTTGTGTATTGTGTGTGTTGGTGAGTGTGTGCGTGTATGTGTTTGTGTGTGTGTGTTTGCGTTGGGAGAATTTTTATCTGTCACACCAGGTACACATACTGCTCTTCACAGGTGTAGAATTCACAGTTATACTTCTCATAGATGGGTTTCAGTTCAGTCTGCACTAATATTTAAACAACAGGAGGCGAGGCGAAGTGATGAATTATTACGGATCAATAAAGAATTAACCGTGAATTCGTTTTAATCCTCACGTAAACTTCCTTGAGATGACCTAAAAATATCCCAAATAATCTCTGTTAGTCTTTAATCCAATCTATCAACCTATGTATCGAATGCCCGAAAAAATTTCATAGAAAATTTTCGGCCTCCGAGAGGAATCGAAACTTTATCCTATACGGAACCGTCATATAGCCTGACGTGCCTTAACCCTTTCGGCCACAATTTCTCTTTCAGTTTGCAAGGTCGAATTTACTGTCTTTATATTTTCATCTTCCATGAATCTCTCACTTACATTCATATCTGCTCATGGCGTATCAAATGTAAACAAATGACGTCACACATTATGAAATGGACAAAGTCCGACAATTATTTTAAGACACTTTTATGTTTATACATTCTTTTTATAGATACACACATTTAAGTAAATGCTCTGTTTTATAATAAATAAAATACATGATATATATATATATATATATATATATATATATATATATATATATATATATATATATATATATATATAAGGTTGTGTGTATTAAGGCGTCAAATGTTCTTTAAGGTAATTATTATTAAACACAATAGGAAGAGGAAATTGAGTCAGAATATCTCTGAAGTTCGTTTTGGAAGAGAATCTTTCCAAGTTTTCGACAGCTGAATTGTCTTTTCCCATTGACATAATCGGAATGATTTGAGTGTTGATGTCCAGGTAATGAAAATTGAGCGTATTTAGAAATTGAACCATCTGTTTTTTTTTCGAAATGAACATAGCACAAATTCTGTCGGAGAATAATTATTCGGAAATCGGAAAAATCGACCAGCAAAATTAATCGGCACAAAAAGTTTGCCTTTTTTAATAGTATTTGGCAAAGAGTATATAGTGTATTAATGTTTTTCAAGATGACTGACAGAGCTGGTTGATCGGGAAAATATCCATTCATTGTTCTTTTTTTAGTACAATTTCTGAGGAACTATCAGCCTTTTTACTAAAAATAAAAAAAGATTACCTATTTCTGAGGTTTGGGTGTTTCAAGGAACTACGTACATAAGTAGAAAACTTTATATATATATATATATATATATATATATATATATATATATATATATATGTATGTATGTGTGTGTGTGTGTGTGTGTATGTGTATGTGTGTGTGTATATATATATGTGTGTGTGTGTGTGTATATATATATATTTATATATGTGTGTTTGTGTGTGTGTATATATAGGTTGCGATGCAGGTTTCTGTTGCCAGTCATAGGGTCTTCCAGCAGCCACCTTCTCCAATGCACTAGATGTAGACCACCGTGATGTGCCTGAGACACTCACCCATATGTTTTTGAATTCTTTTCTTATCAGAACGATCAGGGTGAGTTTTCAAAACTGCCGTGCCTTCATAATCATGCATCTCTTTTTGAATCCTGCTGGCTGTTCTCAGGTTGAGACCCAAACACTCTGATATATATATATATATATATATATATATATATATATATATATATATATATATATATATATATATATATATATATGCAAATCAGAGAAAGAACAAATAGAGTAAAAATCAACAGTTCGTAGCATTACCTTTTTAAAAAGTGCTAAGTACAAACTAGAGCAAAAAGAAAATTAAATAAACTAGAACTTGTAAATATTATTTAAATGAAATTTATTTCCTAAGAAAACATGAAAAATTACAAAAATCATATTTTCTGACAAAAAATTCTGTTAACTCAAAGGCATGAATTAACCGTAAATTGTCGACACAGTTTATATTTCACCTTAAAATAGTTATTTTTTTAAAATAATTACATATTATTATTTTTCATACTCTTAATTTATTAGTATATAATGGTCGAAACTCTGCGTGTAATTATCTTATTTTGTTTATTCACCTTAAATAGTGTAATATATTGCCATCTATTTTGTATTATTAACATTGAATATAGATGTTCCATATTTTTAATTATATTTACAGGCGCCTTTAAGAAGCATCCTGAACATAAAAAATGTGTTTAGATTTTTCTGTTAACATTACGTTTGTTTAAGCCACCTCACCTTTCAACAAATGGAATGTTATATTTTTCTACAATTACGATGTATTTGTTGATGCCATATTCTCCGCCATCAACAATGATGCCATGTCTATGTGCCGATTTATCGTGACATGAAAAAATAACTCACCCAACTCCAACCTCTGTCCTTTCTTTTATATTTAGCGTAGATCTGACATTTAATATCTTAATCAAGCCATACCCAAAAGTCTATTTTTAATTCTGGTCTTATGTCCCCTACCCTTTGAACTTTCTGAAAAAGAGTTAACAATTGGTTTTGAAATTTCCTTAAACATCATTTTAATCACTAGTTACTTACCATCGCCTGAAGAAGTACAATCATAGTAATGAAAAATGAAAGTATTTTAGTAGCGATTTAAAAGGAAAGTTTTTATTATTATCTCTTATAATAAAACTATAATAACACACACACACACACACACACATATATATATATATATATGAAGAAATATAGTCTTAAAGTGTGCTATATTTATGGGATAAAGTGCTCAATATCAGAGATAGAGCGTGTGTAAATATAAAAGTGGACATGGAAGTCAGCACTTAGAGACAACTTTGCCTGACGATTGCACTAGCATGAAACAGACTGTCGCCTCTAAGTGCTGACTTCCATGTCCACTTTTATATTTATATATATATATATATGTATATATATATATATGTGTATATAAATATATATATATATACACACACACATATATATATATATATATATATATATATATATATATATATATATATATATATATATATATTCTATTCTACTCAATGCGATCTTCCGTATTTGATTATAATTTGTTAGCACTTCTATGGGATCATTTGTAATTACTATCATAAAATGTCTATCATAAAATCTATCTACTTCTCTCTGACTCTCTCTTCTATCTCTCTCTCTATATATATATATAGATATACACACACACAAACACACATATGTATATGTGTGTATGAGTAAGCATACACACACAAACATACATATGTATATGTGTGTGTGTGTGTGTGTGCGTGTGTGATGGGTGTATACAAGTCAAGCTCGCCAGATAAATCTATGGTGTGGGCATAAAAAAAACAACATTGCTTTTTGACAGGCAATTTCACGCCCACGGTCATCATCAAACACAACCATGGTCTGGTGATCGTTTAGGGCATTAAATACTGCAGACAGAAATCAACACTGCATGTTTACTGGCAATTTGACGCCTCATGTGATCATGGGACCATCAATAAATATTTCAATGTTCTCTTATCCTGTGAAACTGCCAGTCAGCCTACAGAGCTGAGTTCTGGTTTCTCATTGTCCATATTTACAAAGTCACTATCCCTGAATTTGAAATCACGGCATAAACAACGCAGATGTCATGCAATATTATTATATATAGATGTAGGCTTTGCAAATGTAGGAGTCGGCACGTCGGTATAACCTCACACGATCTTTAAACCTTATATATATATATATATATATATATATATAAGGGATAAAAATTTAAAAAAAAAACAAATAAAAACTCCAAATAAAGTACATATTCACCATCAAGTCATTCATTTCTGTAGTTCACTGCTACTAACAAGCAGATTTATTTTCTCCTGATGATGAGCATAGTGGCTGAAACAGTTGAGGATTCTAATTGAAACAATACAAAAAGAAAATATTAATATACAACCAAGTGTGCCTGAAAACTTTAAGTTTTTAATATTTTTATTGTTCACCATAAACACACACGCGCACTAACACACACACACACATATACATACATACATACATATATATATATATATATATATATATATATATATATATATATATAGAGAGAGAGAGAGAGAGAGAGAGAGAGAGAGAGAGAGAGAGAGAGAGAGTGAGAGAGAGACCAAACCGGGTTCGAATCTCACCACGTTTGATTTGTCAGGAAGGAGTCACCCGGATATTATCGGTCTGGAGGGCGAGATCCCAGCATGCGCCACCTTTTGTAAATTGCCTGTAAGCCATACCACAGCTTGACCAAAGCCTTGTAAGTCAAATTAGGTAGACGGAAATGTTGGGGGACCTCGATAGCTGTGCTAGTGTTATGGTGAAACACACCTATTCTATAGTTATTAGACTCTCCCGCCTAATATAAGTAGGAGTAGTAAGAGGAAAGTGTGTCAGAGGATGTCGGACGACAGTAGTCGGCAGTTAGTCTAATACGAAAATAATCAGCGACCACAACAAGATTGCGTAATACCTATTATATTACGTTCCTAACGTTTCGGACGTCGAACTTTTTTAGTACCGATTTTAGTACAAATACAAGCCTCCACTGCGAAATAACTCCACAACTTTGGCGACGAGGAATCGCCATCATACGGAGGAAGAAAAAATTCGCTCGCCACAATAACTTCGGTGACAAAGTGTCGGATTTATACTTAAAAAACAAACTAGGCAAAGATTGTCGCAAACCAAGACGTCAACTTAGCGACGAAATAATCTGTCGAGAAAAGGAATCTTATACTCGATAATACAGTTTGCTCAAATAGGTCACGAATTGAAAATTCGTAGGACCCCCTCTACAGTATTTAGACATTGGGCAAAATTTTGCGAAGATGGAGGAATGCAAAAGTCTATTCCGGGATTTCTTTAAGTTGCAGTCGGAACAACAGACAAAAATATTAGACAACAAACAATATTCCAGATGCAGCTACAGGAGGAAACTTTCAATAGACAAATGCAATTCCAACAAAAAATGGAACAGATGCATGGGGAGTTTCAAAACAAAATCCTGGAAATAAGTGAGAAGAGGAAAATCTACAAAGTGATTCTTTCCCAGAGAATACAATATGGAATTCAATTGAAATATTTACGTATAGTCCAGATGAAGAGATAACTTTTGTGGAGTATTATAAAATATATACGGACGTGTATAACGAGGACTGCCACTTGTGGTCTGAAGGAAAGAAGGTTAGGCTTCTTTTAAGCAAATTAAAAACTGCTGAGCATAACAAATTGGTAAACTACATTTTACCGACAAAAACTAGCGAGTTGACATTTACGGAGGCGGTAAATATATTAAGTGAATTATTTAGTAAAAAGACATCTCTGTTCCACAAGAGGTGGAAATGTTTGAATCTGATGGAAGATGATGAACAAGACTATATAACGTACGCGGCCAATGGGAATAAGCATTGTGAAGAATTCAAGCTGGCAGAGTTAAGCGCAGACAATTTTAAGTGCTTGGTGTTTGTTCAGGGCTTGTATCGGAAAGCGACGCAGAGTTGAGAAAATTAGTACTGGCAAAATTGGAAAGCGATCCAAGTATTACGGTACAGAAATTGGCAGAAGACTGCACAAGATATGTTAGCGTAAAGAAAGATTAAAAAAAGATAGAACAGTCTTGCGTTTCGCATGTAAGGAAAGTACGCTACAAAGAAGGAAGTCACTCTACCAAAAAGTATTCTAAAATTGCGGATTATCAAGCAAAAAATGAAATACCAGAGAAAAATAAACAAAAACTCCCGAGCCATGTTTTTCTTGCGGTGAACTACACTGGTACAGATATTCCTATTTAGGAATAAAAAATATTTCAACTGTAAAAGAAAATTAAAGTCGAACGAGGTAACAGATGGAATAACCAGAAAATTTGGTACGGATTGGATAACAGAATTCCAATTATGGGATCTACCGATAAATTCTTTCTGATACAAGGTAGAAAGTTTAAACACCGAAGCCCAAAAATTAATAAAGAAACTTAAGGAAACATTTCCTACGGTTTTTTTCTCCAGGGTTGGGAACGTGTACAAAGATGGAGGCAAAATTCCAGCTAAAAGAAAATGCTCAGGGGGTATTCAGAAAGAAAAAGGAATGCGCCGTTTGCCTCAATTGAACAGATAGATAAAGAATTGGACAGATTAGAGAAAACCGGTGTACTTAAAAAAAACTTATGCTTGAGTAAAGTGAATGGGCAACACCGACAGTATACTTGAAAAAATGTCTAAAGAAATTCGTGTTTGTGCTGATTTCTCGACGGGTTTAAACGCAGCAGTCAAAGACTATAATTATCCTCTACCAACAGCGGAAGAAATATTTGCGAAGCTTAAAGAAGGCACAATATTTTCGAAGATAGACCTCATCGACGCATATCTGCAATTACCGGTAGAAAAAGAAACGTCAAAACTTTTGTGTATAAACACACATCGGAGTCTGTATAAATTTAACGCCATTTTCCAACAAGTAATGGATTCGATGTTGGGTGGTCTAGATTTTGCCGTGGCGTATCTGGAAGACATCCTCATGAGAAGTACAAGTAGAGCAGAACACGTGTAAATGCAGTAGTTTCAAGAATACAGGATTTGGGATTTAAACTCAAGGAAAGCAAATGCGAGATTTTTTCATGGAGAAAGTAAAATATCTGGGGCAGATCATCGATAAGAATGGTATAAGGCCAGACCGAGAGCGAGAAGCGGCTATAAAAGACATGCCGGCTCCGAATTATATTACCGCATTACAAAGTATTTGGGGATTAGCTAATTATTACCAAATATACATCCCTAAAATTTATTATCTGCGAGCACCATTAAATGAACTACTGAAGAAAAGAAAACCCTGGAAATGGACTAATGAATGGCAGAAAGCATTTGAAAAGATAAAGGAAGTGTTAACCTCGGAATTATTTTTAACTCATTACAATCCGGATTTAGAGATCATAGTAGCTTGTGACGCAAGTACGTATGAAGTAGGAGCATGCATCTTACACAAAATGACATATGGTCAAGTAAAACCAATTGCTCATGCTTCTAGAGCACTACTTCCGGTTGAGAAGAATTAATCTCATATAGAGAAAGAGGCGTTAGCGAAATTTCACCGTTTTGTCCACGGTCGACATTTTAAGCTACAAACTGATCATAAGCCTCTAATTTCGATTTTTGGGTCGAAAAAGGGTTTGCCGACGCATACAGCCAACCGACTACAGAGATGGGTACAATACTGCTAAATTATAACTTCAGCATGGAGTACATGCCATCGAATAAATTTGGCTACGCTGATGGGCTGTTCAGGCTAATTCCTAAAATGAGCGAACCATTAGAAGATACGGTAAATGCCTCACTAAAGTCAGAGAAGAGCTGAAATTTACTGTGTGTAATGCAGTTCGAGAACTTCCGGTAACTCTAGAAAAAATAAAAGAAGCCACCAGGGACAAGTATATCTTGAAAATAAAAGAAAATATAGCCGAGAGGGACCAGTACACAACAAATGTTTTTTCGCTTTGTGATAAAGTATTGTTATACAGAGAACGTGTGGTGATTCCATACACACTGCAAAAGCAAATACTAAAGGATTTTCATACGGGTCATCCGGGCAGAACTAGGATGAAGAGCCTAATACGAGGTTTTGTATATTAGCCGAATATGAACAGGGATATTGAGAACGCAGTGACAAAATGTAAAGGCTGTACTTTAGCTGCAAATGCACCACCAATAAAATTTAATCCCTGGCCAAAAACAGACCTATCATGGTCTAGGTTACATGTGGACTTTGCAGGTCCACTGAATGAATACCATTACATCATAGTAGTGGATAGTTTCTCGAAATGGCCTGAGATACAAAGGATAAGAAAACCGACGTCGCAATGTACTAAAATCTTCCTGCTGGAATTGTTTGTAAGGTTTGGTGTAGTAGACACAATTGTGACGGACAACGGAAGTCCTTTTACGTCGGAAAAATTTAAAGACACACACACACGCACACACACACACACACACACACACACACACACATATATATATATATATAGTTTTTTTTTTTTTCGAAACGAGTGTAGTTACTTATATAAGTAAATACACTCGTTTCGGAAAACCTTCGGTTTCTTGATTTGCAAAAAATCAAATCAATATCGAAAGAAAAAAAGGTATAAAAAAAGAAAAAGCCAAGAACTGTCGAAAACAATCGTTCAGCATGCCGGTCCAAAGCCCAAAGAAATAAACCTCGATATGAGTACGCAACTAACTAAATAAAGTGCTTAATACAGTAAGTAGTGCAGACCTCGTTAAACCTAGAGAGCCAGACAAACCTAGGTAGGTTTGTCTGGCTCTGTAGGTTTAACAATATATATATATATATATGTTGTGTGTGTGTGTGTGTGTGTGTGTGTGTGTGTGTGTGTGTGTGTGTGTGTGTGTGTGTGTGTGTGTGTGTACTTTTAACATGCAGAACTTTTGATTTTTTAAAAATTAGGAGATCAGCTACTCACGTATAAACAGTGGCAGGGGAACGAATATTCGTTCACATACAAATGTTTATTTTTTTGTATTTCCAACTAATGGCTAATCATACGTTTCATATAATTGACAGTACATAGATGCATAATAACTAAATATGCGCAGAAAACAGGAAAAAAGGATTTAATTGAAATGAACCCCATTTATTTATTTTAATCGGCAAAAAAATACCCGTACTATGCAAGCTTTATATTTTAATACTTTGAAATTGCATTAATATTCTAATTTATTCAAGTGTAATATTCAAGAATATTAAATTAATAGTATCAGTGGTTATTTTTAGCCTAAAAAATAAATTCAGAACATTCTGTAATTGATATTCGTGCAAGAATTTTATCATCATAGCAAGAGCTAAAGAGTTGGTAAATTCAGAACAAAAAGCTGATTATTAAACTCTAGAAAGACGGTAAAATTACAGGAAAATCACAGACAAACTGGATATTCCATCTAGTAGCATTAGTTCATTCATTGCAAGAAATAAAACAAAACAGTTGAAAACTAAATGAGAAAAGGTGCTCCACGGAATATTTGTTCAAGTTCTAGGAAATTTATGTCAAATTAAACAAAATCCAATGGTTACTCGTCAAGATTTGTATGAGTATTTGCTTTCATCGGTAATCTGTGTCCCTAAACGGACAATACGCAATGAAAGGAATAATCTAATGTCACGCACGCCTCGAAAAACTCGACTGCTATTGAAAAGACACAGAGATACCAGGTTGAAATTTGTTCGTGAACATAATGATAAGGAAAATTCGAATTGGAAATGAGTTATGAACAGACGAGTTGTTTGGACGTAATTCTAGAAATCATGTACAGAGGAAAGATGGCGAGGCCTTCAAACAATAGAACACAATTCCAACAGTGAAATTTGGTGGTGGTAGCAACATGGTTTGGGATGTTTTTCTGCAAAAGGTACTGGTAACATTTCAGGAACAGCTGATAGAATGAATGCCGCATCATATCAAAATACTTTTGAAGAAAATTTAATGATTTTGGTTGAACATCTAGAACTTCCTCCTGATTAGAACTTCCAACAAGATATTTATCCTAAACACTCGTCAGAATCCACGAAGAGATGGCCTACTGAAATTAATGTAAATATTTTGAAATGGCTACGTCAGTCCCCAGATTTAAACCCAATCGAGAATCTGTAGCGTTATATGAAAATTCATATCCAATCGATTTCAACAAACATCTCGAATCTGAAGATCATATCCGAAGAAGAATGGAGAAAATACCAAGTAAAATTTGCAAACCGTTTATAACTAGCAGAAGAGGCTGTTTGCTGTAGAAGTGAATAATGGATATTCTACAAAGAATTAAATGGAGATTATATATTATTTTTTGTATTGTACGAATTCTTTTTAGCCCTTTAAAATGGATAAATGGGATTTATTTCTATTTAATGCAAAATATTCTTTCTGTTTTCGATGCATATTTAGTTATTGTGCATCTGCGTACAATTAATGATATGAAATGTATGCTTATTCATTAGATGGAAATACA
The DNA here is from genome assembly GCA_964036315.1 of Acanthosepion esculentum. NCBI lineage: Eukaryota > Metazoa > Mollusca > Cephalopoda > Sepiida > Sepiidae > Acanthosepion > Acanthosepion esculentum. The sequence continues at coordinate 38,491,149 of OZ038480.1, read as the reverse complement.
ATAAATTAAAACTTTGTATATGTGTACGAATATTTATTTCCCCCCTCTCTCTCTCTCTCTCTCTCTCTCTCTATATATATATATATATATATATATATATATATATATATATATATATATATATATATATATATGAAAAAAGAGAAAAGTCAAACCCATCTTAGTGCCAACACCCAGAGACGACACAGGGATTGATAATTGTGTTTATCAGTAAAGAGACTGACACTGCTAGATGTTCACTTCAATGTCCAATTTTATACTTAGATACGATCAATCCATGATATTGAGCACTTTAACCCATAATCATACCATAAATTAAAAGTATATTTTATCACACACACACAAATATATATATATATATATATATATATATATATATATATATATATATATATCAATTATGCGGTGCAGGGTCAATTTATATTACGCGAATCATACGAAAAGCAGATAATATCTGCTTTTCGTGTGAATGATTCGCGTAATATATATATATATATATATATATATATATATATATATATATATATATATATATATATATATATATATGTATATATAAATATATATATATATATATATACAAAGAAATAATCACGCATAGAATCAATCAGCGATTATTTCTTTGTATATAAAATACATGCTGCCTAATGTTTTAAATATATATATATATATATATATATATATATATATATATAAAAAACTTATTCCTTGAATTCTCATTCCATTGTAAAATGTTATTACCACGCCTCCCGATGAGTGGATACAGTGTCCATGGAACTCCTAAGAGGATCAATTACGCAGTACGTTTAATGGTACTTATTTATCTTAATGCCCCATATTTTGATATCAGTCTTTTTTTATTAAAAAAAAAAAGCAGCTTGCCTAAAACGTTTCAACTTCGGGAAATACACCGATTGTCTTGTTCTTTTTCTTTTATTCTTTTTCTTTGAGAAAATATTTCTTTATCCTTACTAACTATAGATGTGTAGTTAAACTGATAGATTATTGATTGCTTGTTTTTGCCTGCTTGTATCTTTTCATGTTCACATACGAAACATTACAAATCTGTAACATCTATCAAATATTTTCTGCACTTTAATCATCTTATTTACTCGTCTGTGATGGTGTTAGTAAACGAACTTGTCTTGGTAATGATAAGGATTCCGAGACGCGTAAAATCTTGCTGACGTCAATGAATCAAATTTCATCTCAAGCATTTATTAATAGACTAGCAGCATGGTCCGGAGTTGCCCGTGCTTGATTCAAAAATCGTGGACTCATACAGAAATCGCTATCACTTGACTTAAAATATTTTTGCCCTTCCTTGCCTTTAAAGGAGTGCCCTTTGCCGTGCTGATGTTGCTACATGCCTTACTTCTTGCCTATCTCACACTGCGAAATTTTCTAAGCTCTATACTAAACATTAAATCTGTTACGAAAAAAGAACTAAACAAAATGATCACAAAACGATCAGCTTTAAAAAAGGACTCGTAACTGGAAAAACCGAATGAAAAAAGAATGTTAACAACAAATATTTTTCACACCCAACCCAGTTCTGCGGAATCAGAATCAACGTTGAGTTTAAGCAAGCGAATGAGCCAATTGGAGTAAAGTACCATGCAGATTTAAATTTTTCCCACTTGTGACGAATGCAGATATCGATTTTTTTTTGCATTCTAGCATGCTAATTAACATTCGTGTCAGTCAGCTGTTGGCTCTCACGCTGGCCAATAGAATCTTCTCCTGTCTATTCGTGGCAGCCAGCTATGGCCTCTCACTCAAGTATAAAATGGTTGCAAACTACATGAAAACTACCGTAGAAGCATGAAAAAATCGATTATTTCCACTATCGATGGGAGTTGGGAAATGCAAAGTTGGTCTTGGCCATTCGCTAACTTGAAGCATGTGCATGTACATTTGGTGCAGATCCGTCGAAAATTGAGACCGTGCATTCGTTACACACACACACACACACACATCCTGCTTTTTATAGATAGAGATGTATGTCATTTCTGAGTTTCACGTTCTCAGAATATTCAGGCAATAAAAAAAGATAACATATTTGTTGATATCTATCGTTATTGGAGACTTGCCTTTGTCTACATATCTTACAGTTTTTCTTCATTCTCTTTCTGTTTTTCCCTCGCAAAATTATTTCTCCCTCTCTGCAGGTAAAGAAAATTTTCAAGCAATTCATGGAGAGGTTACGATTTCAGTTCAGTGTTATTCTTTACTAGCTGCCTTTTTTTGTTATTTCACGGCGGAAATACCACTAATAAGCTTTAGAGTGTTCATATTCTTTCTATGTGTCGTGTGCTTTCAGGAGGTTGGCGATCATGGCTCTCCACCTTCCACGATCCCTGGCAGCATTCAACAAGTCCCTTCCCTCTGTCATCTGCCCTGACGACGTCCATCCATTTGCTTGACGCCGCTAACTATGTCATGCGCTGTTTTCACTTGTCTCTCTTCCCTTCTATTCCAACCGTGAGTTTCAAATTCTTCAGGCCCACCTTCCTTATGTGTCCCAGGAACTTCAGTTGCCTCTTCCTGAGATTAAGCATAAGCCTCCCCCTTGTTTGCATCATCTCTAAGACCTCAACGATGCTCACACGCTCGGCACATGATATCCTTAGCATCCTTCTGTAGAATTACATCTCTGTCACCTCGAATCTCTTCTTCATCTTTGAGGAAATCATCGAACATTCCTACCATAAAGAAGGACAGATGTCACGTAACAGCTCAGTATTGTTTTCTTCGTTACCAAAGACGGAGCTAAAGTGAACATGAAAGAGATAACTGAGAATAGAGGAGAAAAGCTTAACGGGATTCTAGAAGACATAAGATGGTGATTGATGTTGTATTTAAATTCTCGAAGAATGTAGTTATAAGGGAAGCATGGAAACTGAAGGGAGTTCCACAGGGGGGGGGCATTCCAGAAAGAAAACTGTTGAAGTAGTAGTGGTGGTTGCATTTAGCTATTTCAACAGTAAACGGGTGTTATATTTATTTTCCAAGCGTAGCTTAGATGTGGCACAAGGCCGAAATTACGGGACGCCCAATGAGGATCGAACTCACTACTCAGTCGTAATTGTTCTAGCGAGACAAGCTTGCCAACCATTACAACGCGGGGTGCCTAGCGTATTATATAGGAATAAAGTGTCACTACTGACATTTTTGGTTGAACGTAGATCGCAAGTGAACAAACATATGTAATATTATTATTCGTTAGGTAGATCACGTGACCATAGCGGAAACGTTTATGTAAAGGAAGTTGCGTGGCGTATAATGTATTCGCTATTTCTCCTCTACTCCCGATATTATTCGGGCCGCTATTTTCTTCTTTATACGAAGTACTATCAGAACAAGTATTATTCTAAGACGTTTGACATCAGTATTGTTCAACGGTATATTATAATTGGTATCTACGATTTCAAAGTCTCTACTTCTTTGGAATTAACGAAGTATCAAGCAAGTGTACGTAGTCATCATAAAAGTGTCAACAAAGAATCTTTTTCAACGACATAACAAAGGTTTAAATTCCTGTAGACGGGGCACAACGGGAAACATCTGGTCAATGCAGTTACCATGAAAATATTAAAGCAGTGGAGAACTTTCAGAGGGGAGATAACTGATAACTGGCATCCATTAAACATGGCACATCGAACTAGAACAGTCTACCCCAGTGAGCGAAATAAAGGGTTCAGTACGACAATCCAACCACCTGAAGAAGGCCGGAGCGTACAACGGCCGAAACTTGTAATAAATATGGCGACAAAGATGAGGACAATAGTCCCAACAATGTAAATAGTGTACATAATACCTCATCTCAGAAATATAGACAGATAATGAAAATATTTGGAGAAAAAGCGACTGAATCGCGAACCCTGGTCTGGATCGATATTACAGATTCTTATTTGGATTTTGTCAAGAATCTCGAGATGTATGGAAGCAGCACTAGATCAGATATGTCAACGGTATTTAATGCACGGAGGAATGGCAGTTTTGTAAATGTGCAGGATGGGTTTTACCGAAAAAAATTTTGTGGCACGACACATTTACCCAACATTCCTTGCGGTAGATTCAGCTATTAATTCGATACAGTCGCTCCATTTCAAGTGAGTGGAAGGCATGGTTCTCTATGACTGCTTAAGGAAAGCAGTTACGTTTTGGAGGTGTTAAGAATTACAAGCTATTTCTTGCCCAAATTAATTCAAGAGCAGCTGCCATATTTACTTTTTAGGGTATCAAAAATAAGAAATTGTGTAGAATGAATTTACTTCGTAGCTCAGATAGGTTAATGAGTTCGATTTCAAATCCAAAAATATAATAACAGCTTTTATATTGGTTGTCTTGCATTGTTAGTGTTATGAGCACTGAAAATGACATTGCCGAACAGCATTCAAATTCCAGGCTAGTTATGTGAAGCACATTTTCACACAGTTAATCTTCCTTCATTATTCTTTTGACATTTGTCGTTTTCTTGGATTTACAACTTTCGATTTGGTATATATTACCTGTCGTTTAAACAAACTTCTCTCCTTTTCTCTTTCTCTCATTTGTCTCTTTTATCATTAATTTAATAGTATTTTTTTCATTTCATTTTAAATAATTATTTTAGTTCTTTATCATTTCGTCCCAACCAAGGCGACAATGCCACTAAAATGCATGGAATTAATGTGTGTAAAAGAGAATGAAAAAACTTTAGTGAGGAGAAATGACACTAAAAGAACAGCAATTAGGAAGACAGAAGATAGTGACTGGAGTTGCATTTATATTTTTAAAGATTGTAGGAAACAAGAATTCGAAATGGCGTTCCACAATTCACAGAAAATAAACTATTAGAATATAACATGGTTGCTAGATCTAAGGTAAAATGCGTGACCTAACTGCCAATCTAGTAGCACGATTAAATTCGTGCATTCTAGGCACCACAGAGGATAGATTATCAAAAATAATGTCATAAAAACATATGTAGAAAAGCCAGTGGGAAAATTATTAAGTCTGGTCGAAGGTCATTATATCCAGGCTTCTCCTTCGTCGTTGTCTTGTTATTATTATTCTAGGTGCCGTGTCCATTCAGGCCGTGGGTGATAATGGTTCTCCACCAGTACCTGTCTTTTGTAGCTTTAAGTAATATTTATTTTTGCTATTGCTCTTATTTCCTGTTATGCCAAACATTTAAAGAAGCTCGCTAGTTATGTTATTCGCAGCTTTCCTCTATAACTTTTTCCTTGAACATTTGCAGTGAATTTGAAATTCTCCAAACCCACTGCTCTCATTATGCACCCTAGATATTTCAATGGTTTCCTTCTTATTCTACGTGTAAGTCTTATGTTCCCATTTTCTATAAAACTTCGTCGCTGCTCCCATATTTAGTGCCCATACTATTCTCAAGATCCTTCTGTAGAACAACATTTCTGTTATCTTAAGTTTCTTCAAATGTGAGATGATTGCCCAACATTCAATGAGATATTATGATATAAAAACTGATATTACTTAACAGTCTAGTACACTTTTTTACTACTTAATTTTAATAAGAGTAGACAACTGGCTTATTGGCCGGTTGACAGAGCCCCACGGTCTTTTGAACAGGAGTCGTGGTTTATCCCTTTTTTACCCGTTTAGAATTGGGTTTCCTGTTTCTTCTCATGCAGTCCTATCATCTTTCAGTCCAAGTAGACCCTTGGGATGGACATTATAAGGGCAAATGTAAGGATTATTTCCTTGACAAAGACAGTTGCATTTATTTAATTTGTTTTCACACACGCGCGCGCGCGCGCGCACACACACACACACACACACACACACACACACACATACACATATATATATATATATATATGAATATGTATATATATATATATATATATATATATATATATATGTGTGTGTGTGTGGGTCTGTGTGTATGTGTGTGTGTGTATATGTGTTGCGTATATTTTGCCAGCATGCTTTCATTAAAACATGTCTCTTTAAATAATTTAAACAAATCTGGGTTACTTATTTTTAATAGGATCCCCTCGTAATTACGGAGAGGTTTCTTAGTATCCTTATTACAGGAAGAAAGAAAATTGCCCTGTTGATAAATATTCATTTTATTCCGAGTACTTTCGAAATTAGCACAATGTTGTCATCAGCGTTTTGTTTTTCTAAGACAAAAAATTGTTATATTCATCAGTTTTTTTGTTGAAAATACGTTTATACATTTCGTGAAAATGATAAACAAGAACTAAAAATTCTTGAAGCTATCTATTTAACAATTTTAAACCAACACTTAATATAATTAATTATGAATACTGCATAAATGTTTAAAAATGTTTATAGTAGATGTTTTAACAAACAGTTTTAAATAGTTTTCTTTTTAAAAAATATTTAGATATTGCAATATCTTAGTTACATCCCTTGGCGTTTGCAAGCGTGTCTACATGATAAAAATTAAAAATTTTACAGTATATAACCATAGCGTATTTCACTTAACAGTGAAAAATTTAATTTTCAGAATAATTTTGTCTTAGAAAAAAGAAGAACCTGATGACGACATTTTTCCTAATGACGAAAGTTCTCGGAATAAAATGAATATGCCGCAACATGCTAATTTTCTTTCTTCTTTCTTCCTTAAATAAGGATACTAAAAAACTTGTACGTAATAACGAGTTTCTCTTAAAATAAGCAGACAAAACTTGTCTAAATTATTTAACAAAACATATCTTAATATACATACATATATATATATATATATATATATATATATATATATATATATATATATATATATATATATATATATATTTTTGAATTGGACATAGTCCGACAATTTATTTAAAGACATTTCTATTATTTTCATACAGCGAAAATTTTTTCTATGAAAATTTTGGCCGCTATGGGTTTTGCAGTAAATCACTAAATCATCCATAACTTTTCTATTATCCTCTCAAATTACACCAAAATCTCAGACAATAACAAATAATATTGTATTTATTGTCTGTGAAAATTATAGAATATACAAAACTTTCATAAAAAATTGTACCTACTTTTCTGACGAAAACAATAACGTTTTGAACATTTTAGCCGCAACTGTATATATCAATAAATAAAGTTTTAAGGTGTGCTATATTTATGGAATATAGTGCTCAATATCAGGGATAGAGTGTATGTAAATATAGAATTGAAGTCAACACTCTGAGTGTTGACTTCAATTTTTGTTTTCACATATATTTATATATATGTGTGAATGATTCATTGTAATAAAAATTGAACTGCACCACACATTTAATTTGAAAGAACTGGTCCGACGTGCAAATTTTCCGGATAACAACCGAGACATTACTCTAGTTATTGAACAATCTAGTTCATGCCAGATTGACTGATAGACTCCTACATCAACAAAAAATAATTCTCAAATTGCCATATTAGTAAAAAACGCAATCTCTTGAATCTTCAAAAAATTCAACCTTAACGTTGCAACTGCACGCTCCAACAGTTTGAATCCGTTAACAATAACATATTTAAAAAAAACATATTTCGATTCTCATTTAATTTTTTCGTCTCGGATGCTACCTGGATTTTACTAAAAGCAAAATAATTTCTATGCCTGAGGATGACTGTATGTACAGTTGAAAGTATTTGCCTAGTAAAAAAAGACCTTATACATCTCATAATTATTAAAAACAAGGATCATAATATTCATCGAGTTATTTATAGGTTAATGAAACTTAAAAAGTTTTGTTTGCGAAAGGATTTCGCCATTTTATATCATTAACGTTACTAATCTACTTTTTGTATGAATGATTCATTGTAATATATATATATATATATATATATATATATATGTATATATATATATATATATATATATATGTGTGTGTGTGTGTGTGTGCGTGTGTGTGTGTGTGTGTATTACTGTAGCTTTTACATAAACTTCAAATCAGACAATAAATGTATTATTGCTTCTCTATCTTGTCCGGTGCTGTCTAGATTTCATTTTTCAGCCTTGAAAAGAGTTCAAAAGCAATTACAAGGCTTATTGAGCGAGGAATTATTTTATACCCCGCAAACCCTTCTCCAAAGAGTATCGTCCTCACATGTCTCTCGTTAATCAATCGCTATTATTTGCTATATTCCCTTGTCCCAACATATTCGAATATAGGTTCAGCCAGGCCACTTACACAGTATCAACTTATCACCATTCCCTTCGTAATCCTTTGGTAAGGAGAAAGTTCCAATCAGATAACATCTTCTCCAGAACTTTTACTTAGTGGAAGAGACTCTCTATAGGATGCTTCTAATATCACTGCAATCAAAACCGCTTCAAATCTAGAGTTGACCGTTACGTTTCTTCCAAATGGCTGATTATATGCTCTACTTACCGCTTCTCTTTCAGCTCTGATAACTACCTTATTCAATAACACTCTGTTGTGAGTGACTCTTGAGCCTGGATGTGGGTGAATATTATTTTTGCTTTTCTTACGTCAGCTTTCAAATGCAGATGATTTAAATGGACAATTTTTATTTCAATCGTTTTTATTACGTTATCTTTTTATTTTTTTTATTTTTAGCTACCATTATGTCTTTGCTTCTTTTGTTCTGTAAAGTTTATTCTTATACAAAGCAGTTGCATGTTCCGTTCTTACAAAAGAATCCTTCGAGGTCTGAATGTTTTAAAAGTTGTTTTTTTTTCATCGTTCTTACAATTTTCGTTCTCCTCCTTTCACCGCGTCAAAGAATTGCGCGTGGACAATAGCGTATCAGCCTAATTACATCAGCGACAGAAGCAGCGAACCAAAGGAGTCTTGTATTACGCTACGGAATGCCTTCAGAATTTGGCGCCCTGATGTACTTTTTTGCCTACAAATTGGTAGACGCACCCACCTATCAGCAAACTAAATTTAGTCATCCGCACAATTATCGCCGTCTCGCTCCCGCTATATAGACATGCGTGTATGAGACAGTAGGTATCGGATGAAAACTGGTATGAAAATATATATTTATGACTTATTATATACATACTGATAGAAGACAGTGATTTAGAGGTCTCGGCCCGACACACTTGGCACAAACGTCAGAATTTATTTTTGGATCATTTCTTGGTCGAAACAAGAATATTACGCATCTGAACATTTTAAAGGTTTACAGCTGCAATACATTGAAACACCGCTTCCCATCAGATCATCCAAGTTAAGCAACGTCGATACTGGTCAATGACTAGATAGGTGACTGCTTGGGAATACCAGGTGCTGCAATCTAAGATGTGCGGGTGATGTAACGGATAATGTCTCGGAATTTTTAATCGGAGAGCCGAGTCACAATTTCTGTTTCGTTCTTTATGTTCATTTATACATAAATACTCTTGGGAAAATGTATACGTTGCCTTCTTCTATGGGTTAATTAGTAAAATAATAAATAAATAAAACTGATTTCAAATGTACTTCAGCAGTGTCGCCTGTAATTTTCACTATAACACCATTGAAATCAAGTCGCCATTGCCCCTCTATAAATTAATTTAATTATTTAAAGATTGGAAAGGAAGATCTGAAGATTCTTTGTAATAAGTTAGAAAACCTTATGCCATGATGTTGTTTGTAAATGTTTAACTGTTTGTTATTTTAAATATATTTTGTTTTTCTTTTGTTGTCTTTGTTTATAATAGTTTAAAAACAGTAAAATCGACCTTGCTAACAACCGAAACGATCCTCTATGGCTAAATCGGTAAAACACGTCAGGCTAAATGACGGTACCGTGGAGGATACAGGTTCGATTCCTGTCGGAGGACGCATATTTTCTATGAAAATTTCTCAGATATTCAAGCCGGTAAATGTTGTTAATAGTGTTTATTATAAACAAAGCATTTACTTAAATATTTGTATCAATAAAAAAGAATGTATAAACATAAAAAATGTCTTAAAATAATTGTCGGACTTTGTCCATTTCATACTATATATATATAGTATGAAATAGACAACTGGACAGACTGGGTTCTATAGCCTATGATGGCAACTAGTCCAGGAGAAGGACAACTCTGAATTCAAAACCTGCGGAGCGTCGTTTGGGGACCTTGTGGCACAGTGCACCAGGTCTCTGTATTCGTCCCTTCAAAAAGTGTGGATGGTCCTGCACAATGCCTTCACGACTATAATCAAATCTCATGTGTCGGCGTCGGGCTCTCAGTTTCTAGGAACTGATTTGCTTGACCCTCATACGTCGAATTCGACGGGAGAGTCGATTATATATATATATATATATATATATATATATATATATATATATATATATATATATATATATATATATATATATAGATCCAGTTTTTAAGAACTCTGGTAAAGCGACAGTCCCTTCCAACCATCGAGCTATTAGCCTTCTACTTGAGTCACTAATCAATGCGGAATTGGTTCAACAGCTCTCATCGCATGGTCTTTTCTCGGACAAGCTATACGGCTTTCTTTTCTCCAGGTCAACTGCTGATGTGCTGACGATAATTCTCCACAAGGTGAAAAGTTACAGTGTCTCCGGACACATTTTTGAACTAATCCAGTCTTTCCCATCAAATTGCGAAATAAAAGGAATCCTGAATGACCACTCGTCTACAACGTTCCGTACTAAAGCGAGTTTGACCCAGGGCTCCATCCTTGTTCTAATCTGCTTTTAATTTTCATTAATGGCCTTCCTGATGACGTCAGCTCTCAGCATGGCATCCGCGCTGGCGAGATAAACTTGATAGTAAGGCTCATCAGTCTGACAAGGTCAAAGGCCATATTGAATCCATTGCTAGGTCAGATGCCAAGAAAGTCGGCTCACTCTGTCATGCGAGACATTTTTTCTCCAGAATCTATCTTACATATCTATCTCTATCATTCGTCCGTGCTTAGAATATTGCTGTCATATGTTGCTCCTGAAATTTACCTTGAGCTCCTTGATAAAATCCAAAGAAGAATCAGCAATATTATTGGTTCTGAAGTGACGGCTCGGCTTCAGTCCCTTTCCCACCGCCCTAAGGTTGCCTCTATATGCAGTACTTTCATGGTTAATAGGCAGTACTTTCATCGCTATGGTACTTGGACTTCATGAATCAATGCGCAATAATAGACTAGCGTCGAGATCTCATGAATTGACAGATGAGCTGACCAGATGCAGCCGTAATTCCTATCCTAACAGTTTCGTTTCTCGCACTTATCGCTTGTGGAACTCTCTTCCGCTTCCATGCTTTCCAGCCAATTTTAATCTGCAATAATTTAAATGCAATGCCAATCGCTATCCAATGTCCCCCTGAATAATCTTTTCTCTTTTTACTAATTATTAATGCTTCTATTTCAAATCCTTAATTCTTCCACATCCTGTAAATCCTATGAGTTCTACTGGCTTCACCGTCTTTCATGGGCCGATACCGATTAATAAGTACTTAGATTTCGTCGTTAAATAAACAATAAAAGTTGACATGCAGCGATTAAAAAAACAACCAACTAACTGAATATTTTAATTTATATTTTGCTGTCTGTAACAATCAGTCAGTTAAGTGTCGTACGTGATTCACGCCTGCTTGATAACTTCTCTTTTGATTTATGAATGACTAGCTAGAAGATTTCATGCAGTCGGCTGCCGTTTCTTTCTACGCTAGACTTGTTGTCAACCAAGACTACAGAGTCCGTTCAACTAATATCTGGTGGGGAGGAAGAGACACATTTATATCTTTCACGTATTTGCGTATATAAATATATATATATAAAATTTGTTACGAAAACGATTTACTGGAATCCACAAATTAAAGTAAATAAAAATAGTACATATATATATATATATATATATATATATATATATATATATATATATATATATATATATATATATATATATATGGCATTGTATACATTCCATTGGATATCATAAATCGTGAATTTTTATATATTTTTGTAAGAAAGAACTGTACATACATATATTATGTGTGTATTAGTAGGTCTCCTTTGAAAACGCGGGATTTTAGTGCATGTTCGAATCGAATGGTGAAAAATGAGATCTAATGGTGCTTGGGTCAGTTGTTAGAATGGATGGATCGTGAATCAAACTAGCTAGAAGCAGGATAGTTATCGATGACAAAACTCTATCTACACCCCATTAGGAGTTATGCTATAAATAATGTATATCATTATTAAATAAATGCACGGGAAATCATCTAACAAATTTGTGCAAATTATTTTAGTGCTTGATTTAGATATCTCTAAATTAATCGACATTCTCTCGTGTTGAATAGCTGGTTATTTACAATTAATATATTGATTTAATCGAAATCAGTTACAATGTATACTGAAAGGTATGATACAAACCAATGAGAAATTATTATTATTTTTTTTTTTTTGGTAAATTTATTACAAACTAACGGTGACTAACAATATCTAAAAGAAACGAACTGTTTAGACAGACGGTTCCATTATAACTTTAATTGCTTCTATTCCCATCTTTTCTTTTTTCTCCGAAGGGTTTATAATCTCTGTCTGCATTTCTGGGATGAGGTGTTATTATTATTTACAATATTTATATTCGGATTATTAACCTCATCTTTGCTGTTGTTTTCACCTGCTGATGTGGTTAATTAATGGTTATCATTTGTCTTTCTTTCTTTATTAGATGTTTCTATAATGTACTTATTTTTATGCTAGGCCAATTAAGGATGTCCTCATAGCTTAGCATATGCCCTGAAAGTTTAGAAGTCTAAATTTCCAGTGTTCCTCTTTGTCCAGTATTTTCGCTTCATTCCAGAGTGGTTAATTACTACCCCTTCCTCTCCATACAGGATCAGCCAGAGATTTTCAATGTTCTTTCTGCCTTACTTTTAGGGGGCGGATTGTTTCACCCATATATTCTCTGCCACAGCTGCAAGCGATCGAGTACACAAACGTATTGGTCATATTTCCCATGTGTAAAAAAAAAACAAAATGAAAACAATAGTCCAAATATAAATAGTTTAAATAAGGAAAGTTTATCGAATAAAGAAATAGACTTTATATATATATATATATATATATATATATATATATATATATATATATATATATTATTTTGTATGCGCAGTACTTATTGGAACGTGCTTAATATATGTGATAGATCTAACATATACAGGTGTATGGATATAAGTTTGAGACTCTGGGTTTCACGCTTTTGTGAACATCAGACAAACTGATGATCGCAACAGACACAATGGTGAACGCAAATGAGTCAAACCCAATGTCAAAACTCATATCCAGACAACTACATATATATATATATATGAAGAGATATCCGTCCTGATTAAATGGTGTCGCTCTAGTTTAATTCAATGGAGTATTTTTTTTAAATAGCTTAATCATCACATCACATTTCACTAAATCCCAGACAGGTGGATTCAACATAAGAGATTACTATAATTTATTTAGCATATGATGATGATGATGATGATTATTATTATTATTATTATTATTATTATTATTATTATCATCATCATCATCATCATTATTATTATTATTATTATTATTATTATTATTATTATTATTATTATTATTATTATTTTCTTTGATTTCTGGTGACTTTTCGTGTCCTAACTAGAGACCTAAGTTAAAACATGAGCATTTTTTGAGGAAAAACAAAAGAAAACTAAGATCACACATATTTCACATAGATAATACACTAGATACGGTGTGGGTTGTACTTGTGAGCACAGTTTTTTGTATTTCTGTAAGGCATGAACTACCAGGAATCCCTTCAATGAGTCTATCGGAACCTTTTCCAATCACTCCCAATTATTACTATCATTATTATTATTATTATTATTATTGGTAGTCGTAGCAGGATGAGGAAAAGATGGAATGTATTTTAGGATTGCAAATACCGTTTTAATCATTTCCTCCGAAGTAAGGTGATAAAGCCACTAAGAACCAAAGGTGGATAATGTGTGTGAAAGTGTCTAAGAGAATATTTTATGAAATTTAATTTTCTTCATATTTTCTCAGGCCATCGGTAGTCGTTAATCTCACTTATCATATTGGATATCTACATGCCGCCCCACGCAGGCAGGATTCGACATATGGTCAGTTTAATGTGGGGAGCCAGAGCGCGTGCTCACGGGCCAGGCAACAAAAATAACCCAGTCCCCGCAACCGTTGGTTGCGCTGGCATCGGTATTACTACCCTCGCCTCTCTAGTGCAATGAGAAAGTTACTGCCGCGGACGGCTGTTTCCAGGACCGGACAGCTCTCAATTCATTTGGTTGCGCTTTGTACGAAGACAAAGAGACAACTAGGTCGCTCTTTCCAAAGACAGAAACACAACCTAGAGATGATTAAAGAGATACGAATCTCGCACCGAATCTTGCAAGTCCCACTCGCAGACTCGCAGACTCGCATATCGTATTCTACCCCTGCCCTTACTGCTTCGGCTCGATGCTAATTAGGTAGTCATACATATAACGCCATAAAATCATTATGAAGGGAGAAAAAAAAATAAAAATCCAGGATTAATGGAGACAGGAGATGATGATTGACATTACATTTATAATTTTGAAGATTAAAGTTAAGTAGAAAGTCCAAAACCGGAAAAGAGTTCCACAAGCGAGAGAAGAAATTGTTAAATTTGAATTTGAGGGTTAATAAGCAGTTTTCTTTTCATTCTTCATTTTTCCGAAATCGGCATAATTTAGAGATGTCTACTTTCTTTCTCAAAAAAAAAAAAAAAATCAGTGGTATTGTTTGCTTTGACGTACCTTACATATTTTGATCTTTATGATCAACGATCAGATCGGGACCACTGAAATATTCTTCTTACGAACGATTTCCCTTCTGGTAACTTCATACTGCGACTTCACACAAATGAACATTTAACAAAATTAATTTCATTCACTGAGGCGATTAATCACGGATAATCAACGGGATTCGTTCGTTGAAATATTTGCTCGTGGATAACATCTCTTTATTCGCTTTTTCTCTCCTATGATTTTTCCTTCTTTTACGTTTGCTGTTCGGATTTTTTGTTTGCGTCTATTTAAATATTTTCTCACCTTTTGATGGCGTTCTCTTTTGCTTTGAATTTTTTTCTAATAACTTTCACTTCTCCAGCTGGTTTATTCACTGTTATTTTTTATTTTTTTTATTTTTTTGGTAACTAAATGAAAAATTACAAAAAATAGAAAAGAAAATAGATCACTAATTGCTTGGAAGAATCTATCAAGTGTCATTCTCGGCTTCGCGTAAATCGTGTTTACAAAAGCTTCACCTAGTTTTGTTTATCTTGATTGGAATAATTAAAAATTGACACTGCAGATATCGGGATAATTGACTTTTAAAATGGAATTCTAAATGTTCTTGATATTTGTTGGATAGAAAATGAATAAAATTATATATTTTTTTTTAATATTTGCACATATTAATTTGATTTAATCTTTGGGGGATTCATGAAAACAATTTTCATTTACTTTGATATATTTAATATAGTTTGGTTCAAGGCTTGACGAAAAGAGATGGCAATGCAGATATAATATGATACTAAATTGCAGTATCCTACCACAAAGAATTCCACGTATCCATTTTGTTTCATTTCCGTCTGAATTTCTGGGATGAGCAGTTAAGTTTAAATACACAATTTTACATTATTTTGTTGTTGTCATCACAACGTTTCGTTGAGCCCTCCGGTCTTCCTCAGATATATATTTATCTGATCACTCTACTTGTAATTCTTCAGTGAACCCTTTATTTAATCTACGGGGGTAGACAGTTCCCTTTCCAATTTCCGTGTCCAGGAATATATCATTCTCATTTTAAATTCTGTTCAGTTATTGCTGTCCCATTTCGGCTGAGTCCAAGTGCACACTGATCGACCCAGGGATTGAATTTACAATCAGGACGTCAGCAAATTCACGAACTAATGATATAATTCACTAGCCCATTGTTCTGGAGGCCATTTTGCTTAATTAGAACAATTTCAGATTGTGAAAAAGTTTTGCTAATTTTGGATTTGATGCGTCGACAGTCTTTAAATTTATTTATGGAACAATACAGGAATTCGCCAAAACAACTGGAAAAAAAAGCGCGCTGAGCAATTATAAATTCTGCCCTGTTTGATGAAAATGAAAACTGGAACAATATTCCTTTCATCCGCCCAATTCTGCCGTTGACTGCCACACTGATTCGGTAACTTATCTTTAATAACTAATAATCTATATGAGTCGAATCATTTGAAGATGACTATCTCGTTCATGATAATCTCGGCATTGTCTCTTTGATAATATCGGCCTTTGGAACAGTACCAGACTGAAAATTTCTGAGGTCCGGCACTCAGATTATTTTGACGCCCCCTGTTGGAAATGAAGATGCTTGTAGATTGTCGCACCCTGCTAAAGCTTCGGTACGCAATGTAATGTGGCAATGGAGGACGTCTTCACGCCTCTAATGCTGCTTCTATACTAACATTTATTAAATTAACACATGACAAGACATCATGGTCAAGATTCTTCACGAACGATTTTCAAACTATCTCCAGGTCGTGCCCTTAGAATAGTAATGCTGCGGCAACTGTGTCATTTTTTGCTTGTCTATGTATTCTGTAACAATTCTATGGTTTGACCTGTCATGAACGAATACACCAGAGGAGATACACACTTCTAATATTTGTAGCATACGCAAACAAAAAACTTTGCATATTTTTTTCATTAAGGAATATCAGAAAGCTCAATTCGATTTGCAAAGTTGTCCCATTTGCATCACTGCTAGAGAATGTTTATTTTTTACACGCATGGCCATCGTCCTCCAGCAGTTTCAAAAGACATGTTACTTATTCGGAAGCCCATTTCAAACTAGCGTGTCTTCGAAGACTTTTTAAAGGGCGTGTCTTACTTGGCACCCATTGGGATCGAGTGTGATTTTGCACGAGAATGTGACTTCGAGGACTCATCGCGCATTTTGTTTTAATGAAAGTTTGAAAAATGCACTTTTAAGCTGCTTTGGGACTGGTTTTAGTTTCCGTATTTTTACTTTAAAATACCAATTCTTAATTTTGCTCTCTGCTTTTTTGTAAAGATGCCATCCCTCTAAAAGACAAAAAGTATTTTCTTGAGCCCAATCTGGTTTCCTAGACCGGACCGACACATTTGTGCCGACTGTACCCCCGTTCTCGCCGCCACTGCCTGGGAGACATTCCAAGCCTATAGAATGGTTGGAATTGCTTGAAAACCATATCATGCATTGACCCAAGCCTTGTGAAAACGCGTAGATGGTTGTGCTAGCAATAGTCATTGTAATGGAGCCTTTGTATGTATTGACTGTGTGCGCTCTCTCCCAGAAACTCTGACTAAGTTCCGCTCAACATTTCGCAGCATAAATCACATGTAGACCCTGTGGCAATTGAAGAAACATGAATGTCCTGAGCAGGCGTTTGCAGGAGGATTAGCTAGCCACCCTCGGGTATGACTGGTCAGCGATACTAATATCAAGGGGATGGGAGGGTGTATAAACAGTAACAGTTAAAGGGGGATCACACTATTGACTTCATTTTATCTGGCTGTGTACTTTCCATGGGAGAGTATTCAGGGATGGTGATTCTCGGTCTAACGACTGAGAGTTGTTAAAAAATATTTCAATCTATTGATCGATTAATTGGTTTGGTTTTTAGGGTTTATAAACCTTTTCCTGGATATTAAAGCCAGAGGGATTTTTTTCTCAGATTGTATGAATACTTAGGAGATAATAATGATTTTGCTGATACAAATCATACTAATTAACCGATAGCTTTAGTGAGAAAGTGTTATTTGAGCGTAAGTGAATATAGTCCGTCAGTCAGTTATGTGCCATGCGTGATACCCACGAAGGCGACCATATATCTTTCGATACATGACTGACGAGGCAGATTGCTATTTCTTTTTTGCGGTAGATCAGTTGCCAACCAAGGCTACAGAACCCTGCTGTTTACCCATAGCTGGGTGAGAAGATGAGCATTCATACCTTTCCCAAGCATATTAGCACATAAGTGAATGTAATTGATTCGACTGAAACTCAAACTCAACTCTCCTATTCTTCAGTCCGAGCCGCTATCCATTATTTCACCGTTCCTAACGATCCCGAATAGAATTGGAAATCGGTTCTCCGATATAAAATTCTGTGTCGTTATCCATTGCTCCACCCACACATCTATGCTTGGAGCACCTGGTATCCCCAAGCAGTCAGACATCTAGGTACTAACCAGGGTTGAGGTTGCTTGAATTCAGTGGTCGTACGAGAACCGGTGTTTCACGGTAGTATGGCTGTAAGTCAGAGAAAAAAACTGTAAAGTGGTTCTTTTAGCAATTTGGAAGTCCAAATATGTATTCCTACTCTCCTAAAACTGCTTCTATAAGGCTACGTTTGTAGAGACGCTCACTATGATTGATGTATTTTAGTCTCAGCAATGTTAAAGATTATGGAAGCTAAGGCGACTTATCAGAATAAATGGGCTTCCGAATGTGTAACACGTATTTTGTAACCTTTACTGCTGCATGCCTGCGGGCATGCGTGCGCCAAATAAACTTTCACAAACAGTGGTGCAAAGAGCCATTTTACAAATCGAATAGAGCTCTCTACTGTTACTTAATGAAAAAAGAAATAATGAAAAGGTTTGTGGTCGGCGTATGCTACAAATATTAGAAGAGTGATATCTCCCGGGTTTGTATTCGTTCACGAGAGCTAGGTCAAATCCATGGAATTGTTACAAAATACATAGACTAGTCAGAAATGGTAAAGTTTGCTATAGCATTAGTACTATGAGGAAACGAACTGGATATAGTTTGAAAATCGTTGGTGTAGAATCTTGACCATGATGTCTTGTTATGTTTTAATATAATAAATGCTGGTTAGTACTGAAGCAGCATTAGAGGCGTAAAGACGCCCTCCGTGCCGAAGCTTCAAAAGAGGGCGACAAACTACCACTTGAAGTTGGTAGGTCGCTGGCTTACCTGTTGACATCCGTCCACTTTAATTTACTCTCTATTTAGTTTCATCACTGGCGCTTACTACTACGTACTCTTCCTGAAATAAAGTGAATAAAAATATAATTGAAGGCTATTCATTGTAGTTCGTCCAGTCTGTGATGCAGCGATGGTATCCCAACGGAGACTATGCCGATTAACCACAATAATTCAGAGACGAAACACAATGCAACAGCATCACGGTGTGGAGGGTCTTAAATTATAACGCTCACTTTTTATTGTTAGCGGTCAATATGTTTACCAGTGTCATGTAGGCCCAAGGCATCTATACTACTGATATTCCCGTAAAAGGAAGATGGTGTACTCTTGCATAAGAACAATGGCTGCCAACGTGATGCTTTTACTACTTGAAATCATCTGCGTTATATTTTACAACTTCTTCAGGCGGCCTAATAGTGATTTTCCAAGCGTAGCTTAGATGTGGCACAAGTTCGAAAGTAGAGGGCACCCAGTGAGAATCGAACTCAATACTCAGGCGTAATTGTTATAGCGAGACAAGCTTGCTAGCCATTACACCGCCTCGGGGTGCCCATATAGTGATTTTCCAAGCGTAGCTTAGATGGGGCACAAGGCCGAAAGTATAGGGCACCCAGTGAGGATCGAACTCACTACTCAGCCATAATTGTTCTAGCGAGACAAGCATTACACTGCCTTGGGGTACACTCACCCGGCCTAATAATCCATAATATGCAACCAACCAAATGTATACACGCGTTTATTCTACACTAGGCTGTTTTATAATCGGGGTGTAATTTGGGACAGGGTAGTTTATATCCCAGTTATAAAATTCACTAGGATATATTATACCTAGATTACAACGCACTCACTCCATTCCCCATGTACGAATATATAAATTGATTGATTCACAAAGAATCCTGAAGTCTCACCAATCCTTAACTTGCAGACATTATACATCCCAAGAATTTATTCAGATTTCATGGTTTGTACATTCGGAGAATTGACCTTTGGGTGCTTATTTATTGTACGAGATTATTTCCTTTTTAGAAAGATAGATACCTGATTACTGTTTAATATGGTATATCACACATTATTGAAAGATTGGCATTATCACATAATATTAAAGAAATATTGTTGTTAATACTAACAACACAATTTGGTACGACCTGCGCTCGGGACGAGGCTATGTGGAATGAAGTAGACTAGTTCCTGTCAGTTGCTTAATATGGACTATGATCATACCCCAGTAGTTATAATAGACTAGGATAATCTGTACTCCGGTATATTCTGTGAGGGGCACAACACCGACATTGTCACCGTTGACTAATGTACACATATGGTGTGATTATGTCTTACTTGTTCTGTTTTACTCCTCTACTTGTTGGAGTGCATGTTTCCGGAAATGGCATAACATAATTGTAGATGGCATCTATATGATTGCATACATGCGAGGATACAGGCCTATATAAACGCTTTAGGGTGAAATGGTAATCGTAATAATAATAAAGATTAATTCATATTGTATATACTCATTGGGTATCTTTTTATTAGGTTGGTGCAAAAAATAATGTCGTTTTTTGACGTTCTAACATATGTGAGAAAACGACATTATTTTTGCACCAACCTAATAATTTGTCGTTTTATCCCCCCACATACGACGATTTGTACATATTGGGACTATTTAGGTTTTTTCGTTGAGACAATGAGGTATTATGGTGGATGTAGTAGAGAGTTTAGTAAGAATGTGTTGTTTTGGTGTTAGGAATATTGCTTGGTCAGTGCTTGTGGCTAGCTAAGTTTAAAATTAAGACAGATGAAGACCGCCCATTTCCCCATCCCCTTTTCAGGCCTTGTGCCACATTTTCTGTATATTTCACAGAAATAAATATCGTAATAATAACCATTTCCATAATTGATTTGAATTGTTTGATGGTATATCAACTCCACTTAATGCCGAAATATAATCTTCTCGGGTGCTTTAAAATAATAAAAACATGATATATGTTATTCTTCTTTCCCAGTTGAGTACATGGTAAATAATGCTCAGCTTTTTTGCATATACATGTTTGTGTAGACAAAACTACTAGAGGCAGATATATGTGTGTAATATGTTGAAGCTTTACGGAAGTTATAGTTTGGAATACAGCTTGATTTATTTAAGAAATTGTAGGATATTATATGGAATAATATTATGAAAGTGTTCTCTGATGTTGGTCGTTTGTTTGGTTGATTTTATATAGTTGCATACCAATCTCTATTGGTCATTTAATGTCGAAATGAAACTATTTTGAACACCATTTTATGGTCTCAACTAAATATATTTAAAACGTAATTGTATACCTTCAATCTACCCAACACATTCTTTTGGTCATTTTGTATAAAATATATTGTTGGTAATTATTCCAGAAAATTGTATTGTTGGTCATTTTGCTTTAAACAAGTATTGTTGGTTATTTTAATATAAATAGGTATAGTTGGTAACTTTTTTATATAAAAATGTATCGATGGTAATTTCATTATAAAAATGTGTTTTTATGCTTTTATAGTTTTTTACTTTTGTTTGAGGTACACTATTTGCCCATAGGTGTGACACTAACAAGTTTTACAACCGAGGTGCATGTTGTGCCTGGGAGCAACAGCATTTAAAAAGTGGTTCGACGCTCCTCAAAATCTCCAATCTCTCTATCAGAGGCCTTGCTGCCGGATGGACTTTATAGTCATACCCATATTTCCATGGAAATGATAATGGTAATATTTCCATGGTAATGATAATGGTAATATTTCCATGCAAATCACAATGGTAATATTTTCCATTTCGTTATATAGAAATATTTGGTATTTATTTGCATTTACTCCCCTCACTCCACGATGTTAGGTTGAAGGTCGGTTAATGTGGGAAGCCCGAGCGCATACACCCGGGCAAGGAACAAAAATTTCCCGAGACCTCGCAACCGTCGGTTTCGCTTGCCTCAGTGCGAGCACAGATCCCGCTCTCTAGTGCAATGTGAGGGAATGGCCCCGGGCAGCTGTTCCCTGGGGCTGGCACCTCTCGGGATAATTTTCCTCTGTTGAGACTCTGTCCTTTGACGGAGCCGCCCCTGAGCGCACTCTGCCGAAAACAGAGACGCAACAGAGAGATGATAAATAATGCCTTACAAAATACTCGAAAGAGTAATTTGCACACTATTTGGTATTTACTGACCGAGCAGACAGCCTAACTGACGGTTGAATTTTTTTTTTTCTGTTAAATGAATTTTCTAGAAAATAGGTTTCTCAAATCCACTGTTATCGCTCTTTCTATTATTCGTCAGAGTTTCCTTCCTAACCATTTGTTGAGATTTATTGTAAATTAATACTTTTATGGCACAAGGCCGAAAAGTGGAAATGGGTTGAGCCTGGTCTTCACTAACTATCTTATATCTAGCTAATCGGATTCACGACCAATTCACTCGTTACAATTTCCTCATTCACCATAATAACACATTCGTCGTCAATCAATCCTCCATACTCCATAATACCACATCCTCTCAGGTTGGGAAGTTAAAAGAATCACTACCTAATCAGTTGCTTGAAGTAACGTGGAACGTCAATTTTTTTAATCATGTCATTATAATCGCTTTGAATTACAAATATAATTACGTAATATACACAAGATTCATGTGCGTAATGAATACCTTGCTTAACCTCATAATTGGAAAACTCTATTTGTATATTTGATCAGCAACTATCATCATGTAAACCAACACGGCATCCAATTGAGACAAATATTCAATGTGTTGCAATCTTACTTTCCCTTACTGAATATATTTAATAAACATATGTAAAATATAGGATTGTGACAGTCTCTTTGAATTCTTATTCATTAATTGCTTTACTACGTGTTATTTGTGTTTCACCATTGTTTACTTTCAGCTGCCAGCTTATTCTTAAAAATATCTTCAGTTTTGTCCACTACTTCGTTGTGAGGCGAAACTTTTTTTCTGCATTATATATCTGCTTGTCATTTTTTGCCAGTCTTATTTTTATTTTTATTCTTTTTGTCGTTCCAGGTTAAATTCTCTCTTCCTTGCAGTCGCGTGCGTAGAAAGGAAACAAATTTAACGTATTACTTATGCATTCATATATTCCATATTCTCTTCGCTTTTATTTGCATTTTGTAGAGGAGTCATTGAGTGTATTCGCCCTGAATAAAATATTTGACAGCAATGATTACTTCTGGAGAGAAATAACCTTATAATGAAATCGAAGTCAAATAAAAAAGAACTGGATAAATATAGATTATAAGGATTAAAACACCGTTTGTAAACGTATTCTTTTAAAAGGAAACAATCTTCACTGATAACAAATTTTGTTTCTTGCTAAACGCAAAGGGTTTCAGCTGTTGTACTTTCTGGATTTTTTAAATGATATCTATCATCGTCTTTGGTAATCTTGTTGTCAATTTATACAATCCAATCGGGTAAATTCCTGTAATTTCGTTTTCCAGGCTAAGGCAATATTTCATATCAGCTAATGTCTCTAAAACAAAACTGCTCTTTATTAATAATTTTAAACAATATATTTGAATTCGATCAGTATATACTGATGCTAAACACCAAGAGTGCAACGCACTTCACCATTTTGGTCTCGCGTATATAATGACATAAAGGGGATTTATTATATTGAATAAATTGTTAAATCTGCTTCAAAGATGGTCAAAGCCACGACTACTATCGCCAAACCGCTCCATGCAGAGCATTAGAAGCCGGTTCAAGCAAGGATATACAAGTGATAGAAATTAGGAGGATTTGAGATTTATAATTAAGTAATTTATTGAGTCTATTAATTCATAGTCTCTCTGTCTGTATGTCTCTTTCTCTCTCTCTCTCTTTCTATATATATATATATATATATATATATATATATATATATATATATATATATATATATATATATATATATTAACCAAAGCTTGCTTTAAATACCTTGCTCCTCATTTTTGTCTTTTATTTTCTAGATACTTGCAGGAGATGAAGGATGATGGCTCTCCACTAAATAACTTTTGACGCTGACCATTCCTCTTTCTTCTTGTTCCTATGCCAGCCATTCAAACAAACAACTAAAATAGTTTACTTGCTGTTTAACCTTTTTTATTCTTGCCTTCAAGTACTGATTTAAATTGTCCAGAGCCGGTTCCCTTCTAAAATGTAAACGGTCTCTTGTCTGATTCTAAGTATCGGTGTCTAAGGATTCAATTCTGACTTTATCCTATGTTTATTTCCTCAAAAATGCTATTTTGTAGCTAAACATGTTTGAGTAGACGCCCTGTTTTTCTTTCACACACAGTGGGAATTAGGTATACAGGCCAGTACAATCAAGAGACTCTATGGCTGAGTGGTGTAAAGCATGCCGGATTAGACGGTGGTTTCTCCTACAATGTGGAGCATTTATCTGAAACTTTCCGGAGAGGAATTATTCTTTTTTATAGACCTCGGATGCTCAGGCCGGTGAATATAATTCATACTGTTATAAACTACAAAAAAAAACGAAACAACAGGACGTCTGCTCAAAAGTATATATCCAGAAAATAACGTTTAGGAAGTAAGAGTTTCCTTGTAATTTCTCCTTTCCCTATGGCTTCAGTTTTAAGTAAATTCTAGTCGAATTACTTGCGCCTTCCTGCATGTTAAACCTTTTTTTTTGTAAGCAAATGATGACTAATTTTAAATCATTGTTATAATTTAGTTATGGTCCAGATTAGGACCAAGGAAGAACAACACGAACACAAGAGTAGAAATAACGAAGATATATTACACGGAATAATAATACAAGTTGTGGAAGGTGTTAAAATGACTGTCAGTCTGGTTTGGAGTGAACTACTATCGGCTCGACTCGATTCGTCTCTCTCTCTCTCTTGATGTAGTATACATAGTGTCAGGAAGAGTTCATTCTGTAGTTATATTTAAGGACCCATAAAAAATTTCTTGAGAAAAATGATGCATTTCTATATTACTGAGAGATCTTGTCGATGCGACCTCCATCTTCTGGATTTCTTCTCTATACTTTGGATAGGAATAATTATCTTGCTCAAATTTAAATTTAATTTAAATCAAAGAGAAAAAATTCAATGGGGGTGCAAAAACAACTTGAAATGACCCCTTTGGTATATATATATATATATATATATATATATATATATATATATATATATATATACATGATGCAATACTTGATTATATATATATATATATATATATATATATATATATATATATATACATGATGCAATACTTGATGTAATTAATTGATGAGCAAATTTCAACAGTTTCAATTTTCAGTTGAATTGTCGCAACAAATATGTATTTTAAGACACTACCCACTGATTGGTGATTTCTTGCTCAACTACACATCCATATTTTCTTATTTTGATCGTGCTCATGTGACCTCCATCTTCTGGTTTTCTCATCCTATATTTGGGATAGGAGTCATTACCTTGTTCAAATTTAAATTTAATTTAAATCAATGAGGAAAAAATCCAGTGGGGGTTTGTGCCCACCCGGTGACCCACGTTACTTAAAATGAAATATACTTATCCAAGTACCCTGGGTAATTTAGTTTAAGAATATATATGGTTATGGGGTCTCTCTCCAAATTCCTAGGAGGAGGTCGATAACAAACAGACAGAGGCTACAGTTATTTATATATATATATATATATATATATATATATATATATATACATATATATATATATATATATACATATATATATATATATATATATATATATATATCAGTTATATATCAGTTATATATATATATATATATATATATATATATATATATATATATATATATATATATATATATATATGTATATGTGTGTGTGTGTGTGTGTGTGTGTGTGTGTGTGTGTGTGTGTGTGTGTTCTCCGGAGCTTTCGGTCAAAATACATATCTGTCACATCGAATCAAGTTCCTTCTTAATATGTGATGATATTATCAAGGCTAAGGTATTGGATTTTATAATATGCTTCTAGTAAAATATACAATAATTGTTTTTATTCCTGTGATAAATACTGACTAGAGAATTAGGTGCATTGATGAGTAATGATATCATGTTGAAAATTAAATACTGTATGAAATAATTTCATTTTTCTGTATTATGATTCGGAGACATTGATTCGTCTGGTATATGCAAACTACGTACATGCATGTTAAGACTTTCATAGACCGATACTTAAGGCCATATTTAGTTAAAAGTTAAGCAAGGTCGAGCATGGCCAATACGTAGATGGGTAACTGATTGGAAATATCAGGTGCTGTACGCTTAGATATCTGGGTAGTGTAATGGATAATGGCTCAGAATTCGAAATCAAAAAGCCGAAATCCATTTCCAATTTCAGTCAGGTTCTTTAAATTCACTTACACGAGATACACTTGGAAAAAAGAAAAATGCACCTCTCCCTAAGCCAGCTATGAGTTAAATAGTATTACTAGAGTATCAATAAATAATTATTGTTTTTAAAAAAATTAATACAATCTAAAAATATGTTTCTGGATTGAAATAACCCGCAAGAGGTTGATAAACTGTAAAAAAAACAAAATGAAATATTTCATAGCCTGTGATCAATGTTTACCAGCTGAAAATATTTCTATTAAGAATATTGGAAAAATAGCCTTCCGAATGCTAGTAAATCGTAACTTATTGGGATTTTATAAGAAAAATAAATATGTTTAAATTACCGACCATATAAGTGATTTTAAAATTAAGTTATTTCTTCTCATTATCCAGGAGGATGCATGGTGGTTTGAACAGGGTAGCAACTGAGAAAATATAATATATCAGAAGAAAAATTATGGGCGTTGCAATAATGTTTGCATTAAAGGTGAGAAATGTGTAGTCTAAGGGAAATTTCAGTGAAATTCCCTATGCTTCGCGTCAGGGCAGCTGGCTTGAAAAGACAATGATTTTAATGCCCGAGAAAGCTCATCTGAAAAGCTATTTGCTACCAGAATAGAACCTTATATTACTAAAATCGCTGCTCTTTGTCTCGCGACGATGACAGGTCACGGCTTCGTTCCCTATCTTAACGAGGCACTAAAGGCGAGACATCAGTCTTTTTCTCGAATGACTTGTCATGAAGAATGCATCTATTAAAGTGACACTAATCCCTACAATGACCTTCGAAGCATTTCCACGGCTGTACATCTCAGAAGATAGTGTCCGAATTGCTCATAAAAGGTTGATTCGCTGTAACTCTTTTTTTAGCCAGTAGTTTCGTTGGCCTTTAAAGATTAAATACCTAATGAATGCACACAAAATACAGTGTGTTATTTGAGGGGACATGTCGCCATTAAATTATATTTATATAGGTATTTGGGTAACAAATAAATCAAGAATATTCATGAATTATCGTTGTGAAATCTTGTCTCGATAGAAGTTTTGTTACATTTATTTTTCTGAATGGATTTTCAACCGATATAATTTCGTATTAATTTAAACGTTATTTTTAGTCGGTTCACGTATTCGAAGTAATAACGATGCTATTTTTTTTAAATTTCTTACATATAAAATAAGTATAGTTAATAACAATATCGTGTTTTTGTTTGTTATTAATACCACTGTTTAGAATAAGAAAAAACAGAGATGGAAATTAAAATACAAGTACCTCTAAAAAATAACAGTAATAGTAATTATATATAGCAACATAAAATTACCAGATAACAGAAAACGCTTTCTTTCGCAGAGCATCTACAAACGTAATCAAGTTAAGTTTAAAATTATGCCAATATATGAAACAGACAATTATTCTTACCTACATATACAAGAAAAAAATTGATAGATATGTATAAACCACAACTAAAGATATCATAACCCCCCGCACATAAACACACAATAATAACCGAATATACTAGTCAGACAATACACACAGCACATACACATACACACACGTAACTATGGAGGACGAATATATATACACTCAATGGCAAAAAGAAACAAAATATACAAACTACAAGCACACACACGAACCCAACACAATATATATATATATATATATATATATATATATATATATATATATATATATATATATATATATATATAAAGAAATATAGTCTTAAAGTGTGCTATATTTATGGGATAAAGTGCTCAATTTCAGAGATAGAGCGTCTGTAAAGATAAAAGTGAACATAGAAGTCAACACTTAGAGGCGACAGTCTGTTTCATGCTAGTGCAATCGTCAAGCAGCTAGTACTGTTATTATTCTCGGCTATTTATATATAAGGGTCAGTGGTGCATTGTGGGTAATCTATTTTGGCGGTTACTTTTACCGGAAGTCGCTTATTTGTTTATTTATTTATTTATGTCAAATTATTTTGCTTGTTTTTTTTTGTTGTTTTTTTATTTTTATTTTTATTTTTTATCTTATATATTTATTTATTTATCTTTTGTTTTGATCGGTGTTTTTATTAACGTAGTAAAAATTTGTTTATATAGCTTATTGTTGGTAGTCTATTATGGCGCTCATTTACCGGAAGTCGTTTATTTGCTTATTTATTTGGGTCAAATCGTTTTGCTTGTTTTTATTTATTTTTCATTTTTATTTTTTATCTTATATATTTGTTTATTTGTCATTGATTAAAGCTATTTGTTGAATTTGGGGGTCGAATGTTGTCGTTTGTTCTGGCTACTATTTTGGTGGGAATAGTTTTTAATTTATTTATTTGGGTTGATTATCTTTATTTGTTTTTTCTAAACCGCTAGTTTGTCGGTACCGGTTGTTAGTTTATTTATATATTTGGATGTATTTAGATCGATTTATTATACTTGTTATTTATTTGTTACACTGTATATTTCACTTTTTGGTTTTCGATTTTTAAGTAACGCAGTATATTATTTTTTATTAATTTTTTTATCGTTATATAACAGTTATAACTATTTTCCGTCCGATTTTTCGTTTTGATTTTTGTAGTTTAATATTTTGTTCATAATAGTTTGATAATTTATTCATTATTTACTTTATTGATTTTGTTCCTTATTTTATTATTCTATTTCGCCTATTCTAACAGGTGTGGTTTGGTAATTTGTTTGGATTAATTTACTTATTTTATTGTCATTTTGTTTGCTTATATATTTATTTATTTTTCTATATTAAGTTACGTAGTAAAAATTTGTTTTCATGTCTACATTTTGAGATTAGCTCGGATCTTTTATTCAATAATTTATTTTGGCCTGGGAAGGTAACGATAGCTATATATATATATATAAATGAATTTTCTTAAGATAAGTGTGAAGGGCAAGGTAAACTATGATCAGTGATGCAATGTAATGGCTAATAAAAGAGAATGAGTAAATATTGTTGTATTTTCATTTATATATTTATCTATCTTTTTTATTTTAATGCAATTATTATTTCTTTTACTTTAATTACTTATTTTAAATATAAGAAAGTTATGATTTAACCATTTCTTTTATCTTTTTAAAATTAATGGTCATGCATGCTGGTTTGTGGAAGGAGTTAACATTTTAAGAAAGAAAGTATTTTTCCAAAACGTCCAGAGTGTAGATTTACATTTTAACCATAACCGATTAGGGGCGCTCTGAAGTAATTTCCCTCTGCATAAGTAAACCTTCTCTTTTAATAATTGAGATTCCATTTGTTTTTGGCATGTATAAAATCCTTTTGAACACACATGGGTCTTATACATTATGAACATGTTCTTATACATAGCAATTAAGTCTGTCAGTGGACATAATGCGTCGGTATAGGAAAATGTTCCTTTTGTTTCCAAAATCTCTCTCTCTGTCTCTCTGTCTCTGTCTCTGTCTCTCTGTCTCTGTCTCTGTCTCTCTGTCTCTCTCTCTCTCTCTCTCTCTCTCTCTCTCTCTATATATATATATATATATATATATATATATATATATATATATTTATATATATATATAAGCTCACAAATATACACACATATATAGTGAAATGCTTTATGACCAATTTTTACATTCAGTTATAGTCTCTAGGGTAAAACTTAGTTGCCATAACAAAATATTTTTTGTAAAATATGTAAAACAAATAATACTCATTTTCAATAAAAATAAACAAAATGAGAAAGACCGACATTCGCGAACACAACAACATATATTAATTTACAATGTATATTGTTCTACATGGTAATAATAATAACGCCTAAAATATATATATGTATATAATAAAGTTAACTTTTAGAAAATATATCATGTATTACTCAATGGTGTTTTCTTATAAAACGCATTTTTAAAAATTCATATTCTTTTCTTCATATGTTACTTTCGGGCTAGTTTACTAGTGTTGACGATAAATTCTTTTTCTTGATTTTCACAAGGAAAATTGAAGCTCATAATATTTAGTAGATATTTTTTTTAGTATTTCTCCTCATAGATTTGAAGGAAGTACATAAAGTGCAGATTTTACAGCAGAAAAATACGATATATGTATTATTTTTACTGGAATTATTTTTCAATAAGCTTACAACTAAATAAAATGCTTAAAACTGCTACAAATAAATAGCAGTGAAATTTTCTCACTTAAAACATTTCATACAAACATGTTACAATAAATCACAAAATCAAACATTTGTTTTTACTGGAACATACGCCTAAGACAAATCTTTTATCGGTTAGTTTGTTATTAAAACTGCAATGAATTTATAAACAAGGAAGTAGTAATTTTCGCTCTTTCTTAAAAAAATAAAATATTAGAATAAACACCCAGTGTCATATTCTTTACAAACAATGGATATCATTAACATAGAATATTCTAAAACAATTAAATTTAAAGCCTTCTGGCATAAATATCTTTTCCCCTAAATACATACTTTTCGTTGTTCAAAGAGAAATTTATACCTCTTCTTTGGAAGGATATATTTAGAAAAATACTGTAAATTTATTTCTCTGTTCAAAAAGAAATGTTAAACAATCTATTTAACTTGGATTAATAATTTAACGTTGAAAATATATATCTGCAACGGATAATCGGAAATTTAACCATCTGTGCGGGGACACCGCTCTTACCATATATTTATTGCTGAAGATACAACAATCGTGGCACAAATACCGAAGAGGAAGGAGGATAAGACTGGTCAATACTTTCGGTCCTAGACCTATTTAATCAGATGCAGGACCCATTCATTCATCGCAATTTTGCTCATTCACAACAGGAACTCATCTATCACTATTCAATCCAACATATACCACAATAGCATATAATCACAGGAAACCTACACAAACAAAACCCAGGACATAAAAACTGCATACAAATACTTCAAATGTCTTGTTTTTTGTTACTTTTTTTTATAATAAATATATTAAAAAAAATGAACGATCACGAAATAAACTGGATGAGCCCAAAAATAAAAATAAAATATAACGTAACAAATAGAAATACAATATAGCATAAATAAAAATAAAATATAACAAATAAAAATAAAATACAACACAACAAATAAAAATAAAATTTAACAAATAAAAATAAAATACAACATAAGAAATAAAAATAAAATATAACAAATAAAAATAAAATACAAAATAACAAATAAAAATAAAATATAAGATAACAAATAAAAATAAAATACACCATAACAAATAAAAATAAAATGTAAGATAACAAATAAAAATAAAATACAACATAACAAATAAAATAAATTACAACATAACAAATAAAAATGAAATACAAGATAACAAATAAAAATAAACCATAACAAATAAAAATAAAATACAACGTAACAAATAAAAATAAAATATAAGATAACAAATAAAAATAAAATACACCATAACAAATAAAAATAAAATATAACATGACAAATAAAAATAAAATAAACCATAACAAATAAAAATAAAATATAAGATAACAAATAAAAATAAAATATAACATGACAAATTAAAATAAAATACCCCATAACAAATAAAACTAAAATATAAGATAACAAATAAAAATAAAATACACCATAACAAATAAAAATAAAATGTAAGATAACAAATAAAAATAAAATACAACATAACAAATAAAAATAAATTACAACATAACAAATAAAAATGAAATACAACATAACAAATAAAAATAAAATATAACAAATGAAAATAAAATACAACATAACGAATAAAAATAAATATAAGATAACAAATAAAAATAAAATACACCATAACAAATAAAAATAAAATATGAGATAAAAAATAAAAATAAAATGTAAGATAGCAAATACAAATAAAATACAACATAACAATTTAAAAATAAAATATAACAAATAAAAATAAAATACAACATAACAAATAAAAATAAATATAGGATAACAAATAAAAATAAAATGTAAGATAAGAAATAAAAATAAAATGTAAGATAAGAAATAAAAATAAAATACAACATAACAAATAAAAATAAAATACAACATAACAAATAAAAATAAAATATAACATGACAAATAAAAATAAAATAAACCATAACAAATAAAAATAAAATACACAATAACAAATAAAAATTAAATATAAGATAACAAATAAAAATAAAATATAAGATAACAAATATAAATAAAATACATCATAACAAATAAAAATAAAATATACCATAACAAATAAAAATAAAATATAAGATAACAAATAAAAATATAATACAACATAACAGATGTTAGGAGCCGTCTTCTACAATAAATGCAGCCACTGTATTTTGCCTATTGACAGAATGAAGTGGATCGCTCACTAATGGCGAGGGAAGGATGAAAAGAATTGAAAAGGTGTGAAGAAAATAAAGGCTAACCCAGTCGAGATCAAAAAGAGCGGTCGATCTAAATCTATTTTTTAAGTTTTTCTTCGTGAAGAAAAGGAATAATTCCAGATGCTGACAAAAAATAAAAATAGAGCTTGTTCGAATTTGATCAATGAAAACGCTAGAAAGTTCTGGTTGCAACCACTGCTGCTATTATCCAACCAGCTAGCAACTACGGTTTCTTTAGAAAATAATGGAAGTGTTTAATTTCAGAATATTAACATTTTAACTATCATTTTTATTGAATTATTGAATTATTATTTTTTTCATTAAATAATTCTCTTTCTGTCACTTTGATTAATATTTCCTTTAAAATCCTATCTTGTAATGTATTCTATTAAGTAATGTTTTAGTGTATATACACACACACACACACACACACACACACACACACACACACACACACACACACACACACACACACACACACACATATATATATATATATATAGATAGATAGATAGATAGATAGATAGATAGATAGATTTCATTGAATACGACAGACAATTTGTTTTGATTTATTTATTTATACAATTTTTTTTGTGACCTGTTATATTTTTTCGGATGATAAATTGTATAAAAACTGTCCAATACTTGTTATCCGAGCAATTGAAAATCTGAAAACTACATTTCAACAAAACTCCGTCGTAAATTTTAATTATAAACTTAGTGAAAAAAATAACTCCCTTTCTTAGATGTTCTCGATTTTAGCAATATTACTTTTACAACTTCTGTTTATAAAAAACAACGAGTAAAGACTCTTTCCATCTTAATTTCTCTAGTGAGTACCCTCTTAGATATAAAATAGATTTTATTAAAAATTTCCTCAAGAGAGCACACGAGAATTCATTCTCTCGTGCGATTTTCTTCAAAGAATTAAACAGCGTAAAACAAACGCTTATTAATAACGGATTTCCTAATCATGTTGTTGGAATTCTGCATTACGCTTTTTCTGGCTAAGGTAGCTAATAGCAACGGCGAGGATAGAAACATGAACAATAACATTAATATTTTTTATAAAATCAAATGAACAAAAAGTACAAAGAAGGTGAAACTAGAATTAAGAATATTATAAAAAATGCAGAACACCAGAAAAATTAGATTAATTATTTATTACAAAAATTTAAAACCTCTAACCTGATAATTAAAAAATAATAATTCACCTCTTCGAAGAAAACCAGACTCTATTCGTAATATACTTGTTGACAACACAAATATAACAGCATCATCTACATGCAAAAAAGGCTAAAAATAATGGAAGCCTTATTAATAAAAAAAATAATAGAACACTCAATAATATCAACTATGAATATGGACACAACATCGTGACCGTGTGTTGAAAGTGAAAACATTATATAAATACATACATACAACAAAATATTTCTTGTTAACAATGAATATACTTCAACCTTGAAAATGGCTAAATGTATAGCCGAAAGCGCTCGGATAAAAGGAACAATTAGACAGTTCTTATATAATTAATCATCCGAAAAGAAAAACATTAGAAAATGTATAAAAAACTAAATCAAAGCACCTTGTCTGCCGTATTCAATGAAATGTGTATTAAAGAAGGATTGCTGCCTATATACACAACTATATATATATATATATATATATATATATATATATATATATATATATATATATTAGAGTGTACAGTTTATATTTTATGTTACAAATAAACGATTTATAGAAAGAATTAAATAACAATGTTAATGTGATTAAATGGCGAAATCACTTCGCTAACAGAGCTTAATGAGACATTAATTTACTATGGATACCTTGAAATGGACATCCAATTAGTTGAGTACAGATATTAATATTGCTATTTAATTCTTTGTAGAAATCACTTCATTATGATATAAAATATAAGTTTCACACTTTAATATTTTTATATCAGATCCGCAGCAGCGTAATAATCAGAATCTGACATTCTGTGGAAAGCTACTAATACATATTTACTCTTCTAATTATATTAAATTAAGTCCATTTCACTTTAACAGATAAATACATATAACAATAAATGTTCTTGTATTTTAACTTTTCAAAATTCAAACAAATTTTTCACTTGATCGTTTTGAACAAGAATTCTAGAGCGTCGTGGCATCCCGTATATTCATTTGTCAATAGATAGCATAAATTTTAAAAAAGAACATCTTTCGGTTTACACATATTTCGTATTTGTCTTTGCTTATGTGTGGGAAAATTGCGCCCTGAAGATGAGAATTTGAAATTGTCGAGAATACTTGACATATATCTTCCATCTGACAACAACCCGAATATAAGGATCTTATTTTCCAAGGAAATGATAGTAAGTTAATGTCTCATTAATTTCTGTTAGCGAAATGATTTCACCATTAATCACATTAACATTTTCGGTATGTTATCTCTTCTCAGAGTCCGTTCATTTTCATGACTTTTACTTATCTAGATTTGAGGAGCTGTGACATCGCGAAACCTGACTTTTAAGGTTTATAATTGCAAGCACACACACGCGCGCGCGCAAACACACAGATACATATGTATAATATAGAAAAGTTAAGAAAAAATCCATAGTCAGTAATAAATTTATTTCGATGAATATAAGCATATTCATATCATCAGACCGACTACGTTTTAGGAAGTGGAATGAAGATATATCAGCCCGAGAGATATAAAAAGTTAAAAAAATTGAAAAAATAAATTAGAAAATACAAGATAAAATAATAGCAAAAATAAATTGACCTAAAAAAGATTTTTTTTTTTAGAGTGCGGGGGGGGGGGCTTAAATTTTGAAGGGAGAGTACAGAAAAAGTTAATATAAAGGGTAAGAGAAGGTAAAAGTTAAATTTAAATCTGAGCTACAATAAAGTGTCAAATAAAATTAATAGACGAAGGGATTAAAATGGTGTCTATTTAAGCCGCTTCAACATCATATCATAATCAACATCATAATCCTAAGCATAATAATAAAAATAATAATATATATTGTTATGGGTCCTTACCTATAACTACAGAATGAAATCTTCCTAACACTATGTATACTACGCCTCTCAAGAGAGAGAGAGAGGAATTGAGTCTAGCCGATAGTAGTTCACTCCAAACCAGGCTGACAGTCATACTAACACCTTCCACATCTTGTATTATTATTCCGTGTAATATATCTTCGTTATTTCTACTCTTGTGTCCGTGTTGTTCTTCCTTGGTCCTAACCTGGACCATAACATATATATATATATATATATATATAATTATACATAAAATCACATATATTATTATAAACATAAAAAATAAAAGACAAACAAACACGCGTGACACTGACACACACACATATATATATATATATATATATATATATATATATATATATATATATATATATATATATATATATATATATATAATACATTTATGTTCATACGTTGTTTTATAGATACAGTTTTTTTAAGCAAATGATCTTTTTTTATTTACACAGTATTGATTAAATTTACCGGCATAAATGTTCGAGGAAATATGGGTTCTCTGACAGGAATTGAACCTGTATTCCTATACGGAAACCGTCATTTGATCTGACGTGCTATACTATTTAGCTACAGAGAACCGTCTGGTTAGCAAAGTCTAAATTACTGTTTATAAACACACAACCCATAACTAACCTAGAAAGCTAATGTAAATGGATTACGAAACAAATTTTGGTGAGATAACAAAAATACAGAATATATTAAGAACTACAAATGACAGGAAATTGTGGAGAGCTATGATTACCAACGCCGTGAAGAGACACGTCACATAGAAAAGAGAAGATATAAGTGTATTGAGAGAGATAGTTTTTAGTTTTAAATTCGCATGTGTATACTTACGTAAAAACATCTGCCGACAATATTTACATTAGTATTAATTAGGCATGTAAAATATTGTAATTTAAGTCATATGAGAAATATTCTAAGAGATTTAAAGCTTACGGCAATGTCACATTTCAACACTGGTGTTTGTACAATCTCCAACGTTAAGCAACGTCGAGTCTGTTCAGTTTCGAGACGGGTGACCATTTGAAAATACCAGAGGATGTAAGTGCATGTAGAGTAATGAATAATATTAGAAATCGGAGAGTTGGGTTTCAATTCCTGTCAGCTTCGTTATATTCACTTACGCGTAAATACATATTGGAAATATATCAATCCATTTCTTCTTCCCAGCTATGGGTTAATTAGTAGGACTTTTGTCAGTAAATCAATATCATCTCCCAAAATTTCTAACAATCTAAAATATTTTCTAGCTTCATATATATATATATATATATATATATATATATATATATATATATATATATATATATATATATATATATATATATATATATATATATATATATATATATATATATATATATATTATGCCTTTGAATTGCTTGAGGGAATATAGGACAGCAAAATATCGTCACGGGTTCTGTAACAAGACAGAGTTAGGGCAAGTTTTTGTTAACTGTGTAGGCAGGTGGAGTAATGGATAGCGGCTCGGATTGAGATATTGGAGAGCCGAGTTCGAATTCCAGTCATTTACATGCTAATACCCTTTGGAAAGTTATGAAACCTTTTCTTCTCCCCACAGCTATGGGTTCTATAGCCTTGAATGTCGATTGGTCTAACGCAGAAAGAGATGACAACCTACTGAGGTGAAAAAAAAA
The DNA here is from genome assembly GCA_964036315.1 of Acanthosepion esculentum. Classification (NCBI taxonomy): domain Eukaryota; kingdom Metazoa; phylum Mollusca; class Cephalopoda; order Sepiida; family Sepiidae; genus Acanthosepion; species Acanthosepion esculentum. The sequence continues at coordinate 38,453,785 of OZ038480.1, read as the reverse complement.
TACCTCGTCAGATACATGATCGCCTAAGCGTGTTTTACGCGCGGCACGTAACTGACTGAGGTTGTTAGTCCACTGCGCAACCCCCAACCTGGTGGATCTGTTTTGGATTCATAGCTGTCCATCTTCTAGAGCGAGGCCATAGAAGTCAGTCTGTCCTGATATTTGCCAATAGCTGGGGGGGGTAGAAGAATAGGATACGTTTATCAAGGGTATTAGCATGTAAGTGAATGTAATGGATTCGACTAAAATTCGAACTCAGCTCTCCGATTCCTCAATCCGAGCAGCTATCCATTACTCCGCCATGCCTCATTATCATTTCCCCAAAATTCTAACAATCTGAAATATTTTCTGACTTTAAATAACCCGCCTTAAAAACAAAGAAACAAAGCCAATCACTAATTTTATATTTAAATATCATATATTTCATAATAAACATAAATTAATCAATTTATAAACTTATGAAAAAATATTAGACACATGATTAAAATAAAGTATTATGTAAACTGTATCAATCACCAGGACGAATAAATCCCAGAAAAAGAAATATTCAGCATTTCGCTCTTCTTTGCAATTGATAACGCCAAGATCCTGACGGATTCTCTTAGATAATATGACGGCTTGCATGCTGCATCGGATGAACAAACTGTAGAAGACACGAATGAAACTCTCCTCAAGTCATGACCTTTTCGATTGTGGTTCACTGCAGACGGACTTGCCGGTCATCAGTGTGAACCTAAAAGCCTTGGTATGAAGTTGTCATCAAAATAAAGCCAATGTGCGAAAATCTAACACCTAAATGCGCGATGCACGGAAGAAAGAATCCTAACACGTGACTATGTCGTACAGACAAGTAGCCTCGACCTAACACAACCGGATTAACTTGAGATCGCTTTCAAGCACTCTTGAAACGTCGAGAGATTTCAGCTACTTTGCCTTTCCTCCCAAATAATTCTCTCCCTCTCAATCTCTATTTTTCTCTTCTCTTCTCTATCTATCTATCTATCTATATATATATATATATATATATATATATATATATGAAAATATATTCGATCGGTTTGCATCGGGGTGACACATTCTATAATTTCAAGTCGAGATCTGTCCAGAACGCAGCGACGTAGAACAAAATTCAAAATCACATCTGAAAGTTTCAACTTTAGGTGAAGCATGGATTGAAAGCCCCTTCCCGCTAAACGTAAAATTTGCATGCGCGGATGGTATCACGTGACAGAAATCAGAAAAATGGACAATGGCGTTGGTAAAACTTCTCTCCTTCTCGACTCCTTTTGATAACTGAGCACGCTTAAATAGCCATTCCCCTGTCTTCATGCGCTCGATCATACCGTCCCCTATAGAGAAACATTCCCACCAGGCCCTCCCAAAACGGCACTTTTAAAATCAATACTGACAGACAAGCGTGTTTCTTGTAGCAAATATTTTTGATCAACTTCCCATGCACTGAAATGTTTTGAGTGATACGTCTTTGCAATCTTCTCTACATTCGGTCCGCGAAACAAAGATTCAACAAATTCAGGTTTTCAGAAACATTTAGATGTGCTTCGGTAAAGACGAAATTTTGTTTTAGGCATTTTTTATGTTCTGGTTACTTGTACCAAGCTTTCATAAAATAATGAAATACGTTGTTTAGAATAACTGTTACATAAACACCCGTTGATCTAAAACCATGTGGATTCATTTGGAATAATATTTAGCGAGTTCACTACATTCGTTCTAATACCATTTGAAAAGGTATGAATCTATCTCTTCTCCCCCAGCTTTGGGTAAAATAGCAAGACAGGCTGGGCCCCATAGCCTTGGTTGGAAACCAGTCTAGAAAAAGGAAACTCTGAATTCAAACCGGATCGCATTATTGTAAAGTACATATATATTCGGCTGGGGACCACTTGTGAATGCAAATTTCCGCTGAAAATTGTATTTGCACGTCCGAATGAATAGGACTTCTGTTACGCTTGGTTCGGATGCGGCGGGTACGTTTGACGAAGCCGCCTCAATCGACCGGGTGAATGCAGCAACGGGTACAGGTAAAATCTGGAATCTTTCAATATCAGTTATTGATTTGATAACATCTGGCATAATGCTAATAAAACCACGAGAATGAATTTCCAGGAAAATTTATTTAATAATGAACTGTTAGAAAGTATCATATTCGTCCTTCAGGCGATCATGTTTCTTCACAGATTCCCGTTGTCCTGGGTATGCCGATGAACTAGATCCGGCAGCAAAGCCTCTGATCGGGAGACTGGAGCTTTTGAGGAACGTGAGAGCTCCTATTAATTGCTAACAGATCCACCCTTCACTCGGTGTGGTGAAACCTGTTAAAGTACCAGCCATGGGCAAATAGTGCACACCTAAACAAAAATCAACATTACATTTTTATAGTAAAATAAGCAACAATATATTTTTATAGCAAAACGATAAGTAATACAACATTAGAAAATATAAAAATACTTTTTTATAGTAAAAATAACAAAGTCTTTCTATATTTCTGAGATGAGGTATTATGTACAGTATTTACATTAGTCGGGCTATTGTCCTCATCTTTGTCGCCATATTTGTCACAACGTTTCGGCCGTTGTACACTCCGGCCTTCTTCAGGTGGTTGGAATTTCGAACCGAACCCTTTATTTCGATCACTGGGGTAGACTGTTCTAGTTCCACGAGCCATGTTTGATGGATGTCAGTTATCAGTTATCTCCTGGTAATTTTCCCTCTGAAAGTTCTCCACTGCCTGAACCGAGTATTGAACTCACACTCTTTGGGTCTGTCACTGGATCTAACCAACGCCTTTATCCACTGTACCATGTGTTCTAGATACTGATTCTGATATTAGAATGAGTTAGATCTAGTGACAGGACCGAAAAGAGTGTGAGTTCAATACCTGGTTAAGGCAGTGGAAAACTGTCAGAGGGGAATTAACAGGAGATAACTGATAACTGACATCCATTAAAACATGGCACGTGGAACTAGAACAGTCTACCCAGTGAGTGAAATAAAATGTTCAGTTCGACATTACAACCACCTGAAGAAGGCCGGAGCGTACAACGGCCGAAACGTTTTGACAAATATGGCGACAAAGATGAGGACAATAGTCCGACTAATGTAAATACTGTAAAAATAACAATAATCTATTTTATGATCTCCAAACTATATATCTTAAAAAGATACCTTTACTCTGAAAATATAAAATTGCGTTCAAAATATTTAGAGTTCGGCATTAAATAACACACAGAGGTGTTGGTATGCCATGAAACAGAATCAACAAATCAACCAACCACAGATTCCCTTTCAATGTTAATAATGCAACAGGAAGCAAGATAAAATAGTTTAAATTAAGTTTCGGTTGTCAATATATAGTAATTTTTGTCTGAAAATTATAGTTCCTTGATAGTTGATACATTTTTTAAATATTGATTTAAATGATATTTCTTTTTTTTAAAAATGGCATGTCGCCAAGATTCCATTTCTTTATTGTTTGCGATTTGCAATGGCTTCTTGGTAACAAAATGTTATCCCGTCTACAAATGGCCGTTACTGGTAATCACAACGATCTGCTCTAGAGAATGGCATCGAGTTAACGGAAGAGTGAAAATGTTTGCGCGGTTCATGCTCAAAATTTTAGGGATATAGTATTTCTCGTAAAAGTGACTTAAACAAAATTATCTCTCTATATTTCTGAGATGAGGTATTATGTACATTATTTACATTATTCGGACTATTTTCCTCATCTTTGTCGTTATGTTTATCACAACGTTTCGGCCGTTGTACGCTCCGACTTTCTTCAGGTGGTTTGAATGTCGAACTGAACATTTTATTTCGCTCACTGGGTAGACTGTTCTAGTTCCACGTGCCATGTTTTAATGGATGTCAGTTATCTCCTGTTAATTCCCCTCTGACAGTTCTCCACTGCCTTAACCAGTTATTGAACTCACACTCTTTGGGTCCTGTCACTAGATCTAACTAACGCCTTTATCAAGAACACATAGCACAGTGGATAAAATCGTTAGTTAGATGCAATTAAACCACCTTATCTTCCAGCGGACTTCATCGAACTCCGCTAGATGTCTTTGTATTATTCATCACTTATTATTCGGTCGAGTTAGCTCGGACATTCACGAGTCTATCAAGCCAAGCAAGACTGCATCAAGTTCGGACGGTCATTAGCGAGGCATCCTGTAGTATAACATAGCTTGTCAATGTAGGTGGTTGCTGGGCGACCAAGACGTTTTCCTACAGAGCTAGATGTCCGTGGCAATAGATCACTCTAGAGTTCTTGTTTTGCTCGCGAGCAGTGTCCTACAAAGCGCATTTTGCGTTGGCGTAAGATTGAGGAAATATCAGAATCAGTATCTAGAACTATATCCATGTCTCTTGGTCTCGCCACTTCACCTGTAAGTAAGTTGTTCTGCATTCAGTGCTATATAAGTTTACTTGATTTTGTTTCGCGGCATATCAACCTTTATGGATTAATTAATGCTGAAATCTAAATATTTTCAATACTATTGTATACCTTCCACTATTGCTGGTCATTTTGCATTAAAAATTATATTGCTGGTAATTTAGCACAAATATGTATTGTTGGTAATTTTTAATATTTTTTACGATGAAAATGTAATTTTATACTTTCATAGCGTATTATCTTTGTTTCGTGGGATTCATTATTTGCTATTATAGTTGGAATCTTAACAGGAGCTATCACCCAGGTTAGGGTGGGCCTGGGAATAACAGCAAGTAAGAGGTGATTTCACGCTTTTCAAAATCTTCAATCTCTACATCAGAGGCCTTTCTCCGAATGTCATCTATTGTCGTGCTATATAACATGTTAGATAAAATAGAGTAGTTCCGTAATCATTTCTTTGTTTCTAATGATCTTTTCATTCTTTTAATACATTTTCTACAGTCTGAAAGGCATGTTTCTCAATTCTAATTCGACGTTCCATTTCTTTTTCTCATTTTCCGCCATAAACTTTCTGCTAAAACAGCAAAATCAAGAACAACAACAATAATAATAATAATAATAATAATTTTTAATTAAACTACATTTTTCGAGAATGATTCTCGAGTACGTGCTAATTATCTCAGTTGAATCAGTTGATATAATAAACATTTTATTTTATTATAGCAAAATATATAAAATACAATAGCGCAATATATAAAACAAAAATTCGTTTAGATATATAAATCCTTTCTTTGTTTGTAACGAAATTTTCCTATCTCAATACTTTGTTTAGTTTGTGAAAGATAATTTTTTCTAATGCAACCTTATATGAATTTCTGTGTTATATTTTCAGGTGGGAATCTTGTACTAATACTACTAATACTACTACTACTGCTACTAGAACTACTACTACAACAATTTAGTTTTCTTCTAAACTTGATATTTGCTTAACGTATATATGTCGAGATAGATTCCCTATTAGTTGCCAATTCTCTAATTGAAATAGGAAATATAACCAATTTACTTTTCGATAACAAAATACCTAATAAATAAATAAATAATAATAATAATAATAATAATAATAATAATAATTATTATTATTATTATTATTATTATTATTATTATTATTATTATTATTATTATTATTATTAGCTATATTATGCTAGTAACCTTTGATATTAAGGGGTGACTATTTAAAAACACCTTTTTGTCTTAGGTTTATTACTGGACATGGTGATAAAAATAGAAATCTATTTACTAACATTTACACGAACGCCAAAAAGGACATCTAATATAGCTATATCTGTCGATTATCATCAGAAGTTGACTTCAAATTGAAGCAATACCTGAACTCAATCTTTATTCCTGTACTATTTTATTTCAATATATATATATATATATATATATATATATATATATATATATATATATATATATATATATTCGTGAGAGTGAATGAAAGTTTTAACATATTTCCTATACATTCTCTGCATGAGAACAGGAATTACATTAACTGCTCGTCGTACTATCTTTATAATCATCTTCAAAGAAAAAGAATATGCTAGTATTCCAGCCGAGTTCGCTACATTCATTATATGCATGTACCCTTGGTAAAAGAATGAATACATCTCTTCCCCACTCCATGATAAGTAGACGGAGCCAATAGGTCCTATATTTTTGGGTAGCAACCTGTCTAAGCAAGGACAACTCGGTATTTTACCCAACCCTTCCCGACATGGTGGGATGTGGCACAATCCGGCTTTTAACTTGCAGCTTCTCGAGCACGTTTGGTAGGGCAAATTTCCTCGTAGACACCCGCATTCACGAGGTCAGGTCGTTGTCTATCTCTACAGATGAAACACTGCCCGTAGGTACATCCACGTCTGAGTTCCTCTCCGCTCGAAGTCAGAGATGTCGACATGCAGATTGGCAAACTGAAATATTTGGTAAACTCTTAGAGCAAGGTTAACTCTGAATTCAAAACCTACAACTATTGGTTAAATAAGCTCACCAACCCGCAATTGGCCAATTGTGCTGCGTAACGCTACCTGCCCGAAGACATTTTAAATCTGGCGGGGGCTTCCTTCAAGGAGTGATAAGCATTTGCTTCTGGATATGTATAAACGAGCTTTAACCTCTGCTAAATTTTTCTAAATTTATTTTTATATTAACATTATTATTCGCAATTCTTGCATCGAGGGACATTTTAATTAGGGAAAAAAAAATTTAACGCCAGACTGATTTGATTTTATATACAGGGTGACAAAAAAAACGGGAATTTTTTTAAGTCCGTATTGCCATACATGAGGCAAGTGGCAACACTGCGAGACAGTGACCTTGAGCAAGTAAACATTTCGCCATTTTAGTAACGAGAATGAAATTCACATTATCCCAGCTGAGATGTTGCAGCAGTCAATGAGGAAACTCAACAGCAGATTTCAAGAATGCATTCGTACAGGAGGACGCCATCTACAGGACGTCATTTTTAAAAAATGAAAATTCCATCATTGTTTCTTAAATGTCATGTTTTAAGGTTTCAATTACTATGAATTAAATATTTTTCTTCCATCACTCTTCGTTTTATTGGATTGTTAAAAAGTTCCCGTTTTTTGGGGGGTCACCCTATACATGAAAGAGCAAGTTTGAAACAGTCGTTTGAGTAATTTATGTTCGACAGCTTTTTATGAACAGTGCGCCCCAAGTCGTTACAGAAAGACTCATCCACTCTCTGTTAACGGCAGGATAAAAGAAAATCACTTAGAAATGGGTAAATAAAAAATCGTGACTGAACATAGCAAGATCACACGTAGACTAATGTTGGCATTTCGGGCCTAATTGGTATTGGTGTATTACTGAATTGGCAGCGGCTTAAAAATAGCAAACATTTAATCCCTTGGCAATGTAGGAGAGTTGAAATTCAGGTTGCAACTGGGGTGATGGGCTTTGTTGTTTTTTTGTTTTTTTTTAAATATTCTGAATCATATCTTTCTTTTTTTCAGGCCAAACAAACAAACCAGACATTGTGATTTCAGTAATGGTTTTTACGTATAATTGGTTGGTGGCATTTCTTTGAGCTTTTTACAGGGACGATTCATTTTTTTAACAGACCTCGTAGGAAGGATACAACTGGTGAGCTAATATTATTTGATTACTAATCGTGATAACTTGCTTTTATCAGGAACGAATCATTCTCATCAACACGTGCGGTGGACTAGAAGTTAAATACTGAAAAATACTGGAACTGATTACATTTAAATTTGTGTTATCATCGATTACTGTTCCCGATCAGTATAACGAGTACCGTAATCATTACGGTCTTAGGAGTAGCATGTACTGTAGTCGTAGCGGGTTGAATTAAATTTTCTTTCTCATACACTGGTTGCCAACCAAGGCCATAATGCCCAATTTGTAATTCTATTTACATATAGCTGAATGAAGGGATGGACTCATATATTTCCGATGGGTAAAAGTGCAACGAATCTGACTGGAATTGGAACTTGGCTCTCCGACCTCCAACACCGAGCCGTTATTTATTAAACCATCCGCACATTCAAGTTTACAGCACCTAGTATTCCTCGATTAGAATTCGATCTCGGCTCTCCGATTTCTCATTCCTAGCCGCTATCAATTACTTAACAAAATATATATCCTCGATTATTGCTAAAATATTCGAATTCGACCAGCAGATTCAAAGTGAAATCAAGCAAGCCGTAGCCTGCAAAGTACGGCTTCTGCAAAAACACAGTAAATTCCCCTAACAAACTATCAACACAGCTTGCGGAGCTTGAAATAGTTTTCTATTCTGTGTCTTAAGTAGAATGTTTCTTAAATCTTCATCTTTATCGAAGTGTTCATGTAAAAACGCTCAAAGTCAAATCCTACACGAGCAAATGGAAGAAATAAAGAAAGAAAAACTACTAATTATAAATAGATAAACTTTGTTCATTAACAAAGAAAAATGAGTGTTTCTCTTGTCTTGTTTTTTTTTAAGCATTTCACTCCAAGCAAGGCGGAAGCGTAACTAGAACGCAAGGGGTTACAGAGAGTGAGAGTAAGAGTAAACATTGGTGTTTGGGGAAAGGCTCAAAAGGACGGGGATCAAGATCAAGTCATCAGAAGATATCGATTGTCATTACTTTTAAATATTTGAAGATTATAGTTATCAGGGAAGCAAATTAGACGAAGGGAGTTCCACTGTCGTGAAGTGCGAGAAAAGGAGCTGTTGGAGTAGAAGATGCAGTTACTTTTATCTGTTTCGACAGTGAAAGGGCGTGGCCGAGATGCCAACCTAGTAGCACGCTTAAATTCATGCAGTTGAAGAAACCAGTGAAAGTAGCTCCTCAGAGCAGTTGTCATGAAAATATTTGTAGAAAAGACAGAGGGAAGCCACATCGCATCTGTGAGAAAGTGACTGTAGTCGAGATGACAAGTCAGGACCTGTCACATTGCACATCCGTCTTTGTATTTTGTCGAGAACCTCGAGATGAACAGCGGGGACACCAGACCATATATGGCAACGGTATTCAGTGAGAGGACGAATGGTAGATTTGTAGATTTGAAGGATTGACTCGGACGAGCCACGAATTGGAGACATTAAAAGTAAGAAAGTCCACAAAGTTAAATGTGACGCAGAGAGCCGAATGTGCAGTGGATACTGAAAGCTACCTTTCAAAAACTAACCAAAGCATTAAGATGCAGGAAAACTGTTGGAAAAAAAGAAAAGAGTGTCCAACTGCTATGCTTTACCAATCCTCCTTTATGGCAATAAATGTTGAATTATCTTCTCACAGATGAAATGGAAACTTCAGTCAACAGATGTAATTCTACATGAGTTTACTTAGAATACATTGGCAGAATATGTGACAAACGAAGATTTACGGCAGATGGTAACTAAAAGAACAATGGTACTTAGGAAAATACAATTGAAATATTTAGGATAAATGACAATTTGGTACACACATTAGATATTGAAGGAAGTGGGTGTAGAGGGAAACATCCTGTAATCTACACGACAAGCTTGTAAGGCAGAAGATGGATTGGAAGTGATAGTAAGTGGACATTAGTATTCATAGTAACATTTTATTGACTCTCCATAACTAGGACTGCCAAACAAGGCTATAGTACAAAGTGCCCTTCTTTTTAACCCATATCTGGGGTACTTTATTTCTTTAATTTATTACATTTAGCTTATTTTAGTGTGTACAGTACATCCTGGAAGAATCGAATTAACAGAATAGTAAATAAATGTTCGCAAAATACAATGCTCAAGAGCCACTCAAAATAGAAGTTTATTAGATGAGGTTTTTACGAATTCATTATACTACTATGTAATGTATTTAAGAAGTAACTGGATCATTTTCAGGGAGCACAGCCGTAATTGTATCACCTCAGCATGGCATTAAGAGGTCCCACCAGAAACTAGACCGCAGTCAGCAAATAACATTACAGTAGTGTTGATGGAATAGCCTCTTAGGTGTTAGGTTATGTTTTTTACCCCTGTTTACTGAGAGAACGACACCAACTAGGAAACCATTTAACACCAGCACATTTAATAACAAAGCAGTCATTCCAGGAAATACGAACATGCTGGCGTAGTGGTATGCCCTCATAACTAGAGCAGTAGGCGTTCTCCTTGAGTCATAAACTTCGTACCTAAGCAGGGTGACAGTAATCGAGAAAAGTTTATTTGCATGCGAGGAGTCAAAATGGCCAGTATAGTCGCATTGGAATATCTGCTTTGCGGATTTTAGATTGGCCATAAAGTCTGAGAATTTTAAGGTAGTATTCTATTAATTTAGACAATCACTTGTCCTCCTAAATTTTTAATGGCTTTATTAATGTTTTGTGATTCTGAAATTAACTTTCTAACATCGATTTTCCCATAATCTTTAAGATAACTAAATACAATATGCTATCTAATAATTATATCACAAACTAAAATTGAAAAGAATTTATCTAAATTCAACATAATATTTTAATCTAAAGCAATAAGATAATTAATTGGTACAAAATAAAATAACACCTTAAAACGAGAAAAAGAAATTTACTGTATAACCTTTAATAATTCACAAAAACTACACAGAAGTGACTTCCAGAAATTTAAAAAGAGAATTACATGAACACAAAAGATATTTTTTAGAAAGCCACACATTCACTGAATTAGTCAATCATCGCAATGAATGGGATTATAATTTCGATTAAAAACATGCTGTCATTTAATTAAAATGGAAGGGGATTTACAGAGGCGGAAATGAATAGAACGTGCATTCATTTCTGAAATTTCAGTTGGAATATTTGAGCCCGTGTTTTTACAATATTTCCTCTTTCCTCACAAATCCTCTGTTGGCACAATTAGGGATATGTAACATAAAAAAGAACACAAAACCCATTGCAAACCTGATCAAATGGCAAAAATATAGAAATGCAATATTTTGCGTTCCTGAATCTTCAGCCTCTATCCTCAATGCAAAAATGCAACCAATGTTTACGCTGATATCTCCCGTTATATATATATATATATATATATATATATAGACTTGTCTCATTAAATAATTTAGACAAATTTTATCCACGTATTTGTAATAGGAGTCTCTGGTGATTACGGACAAGTTTCTTAGTTTCCTTATTAAAGGAGGAAAGAAAATTACTCTGTTGATACACATTCAGTTATTCCGAGTACTTTTGACATTAGCACAATACTATCAGGGTTTTGCATTTTCTAATGCAGAAAATTGTTGTGTTCATCATTTTTCGAAAAAAAATAGTTGTGTTCATTAAATTTTTGCTTGTGAAGAGAAAAACGCTAAGGCTATAGTGAATTTGTAAACAGTGATTATTACTGCTGCTGATGCAAGACTCTTCCTTAAGACGAATCGAGTTCTTCAGTCACTGTGCAAATTCGCCATTATATCTGCCGCAAATCCACAGAGGATTTGTGATGAAAGATGAATTATTGTAAAAAATCGGGCTTAGTGTAGAGTCTATGATACCAAATCAGTCGGGTTTCCATCCTGTCTTGAGGCAATCCGATGCCTAGCCACACTGACGAGCTGCGTAGCAGTCTGTCTGTGAATTACAATATATATATATATATTTGTATATATTTTTATTACAATATATATATATATATATATATATATATATATATATATATATATATATATATATATATATATATTTGTGCATTTAGGCAGAAAGTGCTCTTTTAGTCATGAGAGAAAAATGTTATAACTGTTTAAATTTGGATTTATTTTCATTTCTCAAGTACTTTCGATTTTCTTCCAAGATCATCTTCAACGCTGCAAGTAGCACAAAACTATCTGTTGTTCAGGTATACAGGTATTTGTACGAAGATGTGCGTTGCTATCAATTACCGTAATTCTTCATTATGATTTCAAAGCAAAAGGTCAACAATGTGCTCAGTGTTCATTATATATATATATATATATATATATATATATATATATATATATACATACATATATATATCTATATATATCTATGTATACATACATATATATATATATATATATATATATATATATATATATATATATATATACATATATATACATATATATATATATATATATATATATATATATATATATATATATATATATATATATATATATATATATATATAAATATATATAATTCCATGAATAGGAACACTAATTTCGGTCGATTTAATCCATTTTAGATGATGAAATGTGTTACATTAAATATTTACAATTTATCATATATTTACATAATATTGTTGTTATATATAAAGTCATATACATCATATTATCCGATATACATATGTGTGTGTGTGTGTGAGTGAGTGTGTGTGTGTGTGTGTGTGTGTGTGTGTGTGTGTGTGTGTGTGTGTGTGTGTGTGTGTGTACTGCGCGGGCTCGTTGGGTTCCAAGTGAATTAAACTGGTTTTTAATCAAATATTTCAAAGGTTCTTGTTTATGAAAGCCTCTGTTGTATTTTTTAAATAATGTTTATATCAGTCATATTTTTTTTCCCCAATGACGCCATTCCTTTCTATTTAAGGCCATCTCTTAACGCAGACGTTCTACAATGTCTGTCTCTGTCCGTGTAGCATATGGTTTATGTTGGCAGACAGTCGTCCTCACTCCCTCCGCTTCACGCTGACAATTATCTCTCCTGATTTTAGATAGAAACGGATGCCTGTTTCTACGATCTCAACTCACGCACTCTGATCACAACTGATCACCGATGACAAATGGGCGGCAAGATCCCCCATGCCAAGCGGGAGTCACACGGTGGCTCCTCTTCAACCTTACGTTCTTACATACATTCCTCAGGCCCTCCATTACTTCTTCCTCGTCTGCTGTTCTTCAGATTGGCCTGACTAAACGCAGTCAGGCAGCTCTTAGTAAGGTTTATATCTACAGATCGAGAATGGCCGGCGTCACGCACAAGACATAATTTCCAGTTGATTTTCCCGGTTAGGACGATCAGCTCTGGCATTGTAAACTGTCTCTTCTAATAATCATAGATATCAATTTGTTATTGTATATCAGCTAGGGTTATCAGGAACATCAATCATAGATTGAAAGTTTTCTACGACATTCTCTAAGGCTGAAGACGCACCCCCCACATCAACAGGGAGATTTTTAAAAAATAAATAAAAAAAAATGTTATTTTACTTTTGAAATGATGATTTCCAAAGAGAATGTCATTTTTCAGAAAGAATCTATTGATTTTTGTGATCTGATATTATAAATACCCTTTTTTCTTGTGCATAATGCGAGAAACTTTGAACGACCAATAAAGGCAGGAAAGGCGGAGTCGTATTTTACCCCATTTCAGAAAGTTCTACTCAGCTTGAAAACCACGTATTTGAAACATAAAAATTGAAAATATATTCATATATCAGAGAAGAAAATAAAACACGCAAGGATTTGCACAAGGTATTCAATATAACAGCAATATTTGATAATATAACCTTTCTTAACGAAGGCAATGGTTAGCAAGCTTGATTGTTCGATCCATGACGACTGACTAGTGAGTTCGATCCTGAGGAGGATGGCCCATACATTCGGCCTTGTGCCACAATTAAGCTACGCAAGGAAAATCACTATATCAATAGATAATGGTTAGCAAGCTTGATTAGTTCGATCTATTATGACTGAGTAGTGAGTTCGATACTGACTGGTAGCCCCATACATTCGGTCTTGTGCCACATCTAATCTACGCTTGGAAAATCACTGGACACCTCAAGGCATTGTAATGGTTAGCAAGCTGATCTCGCTAAAAGAATTACGACAGAGGAGTGAGTCGATCCTCACTGGGTGCCCCTAACAGTCGGCCTTGTGCCACACCTAAACTACGCTTGGAAAATTAATATATAAGAAATTAATAAAACACACAAGGATTTGCACAAGGTATTCAATTTGTCGGCAATATTTGTTTATATCTTCTTTCTTAATGAAGGCCGTGGTTAGCAAACTTGCGTAATTTCTATCTATTACGACTGAGTAGCGACTTCGATCCTCACTGGGTACTCCTTAAAATCGACCTTATGCCACACCTAGTCTACGCATGGAAAATCACTATATCAGAAGATAATAAAACACAAGGATTTACACAACGTATTCGATATGTCGGCAATATTTGTTTATATCTTCTTTCTTAATGAAGGAAGTGGTTAGCAAACTTGCGTTGTTCCATCTATTACGACTGAGTAGCGAGTTCGATCCTCACTGTGTACACTTTACATTCGACCTTGTGCCACACCTAGCCTACGTATGGAAAATCACTATATCAGAAGATAATAAAACACACAGGGATTTACACAATTTATGCAATAGGTCGGCAATATTTGTTTATATCTTCTTTCTTAATGAAGGCAGTGGTTAGCAAGCTTGATTTGTTCGTTCTATTCCGACTGAGTAGTGCGTTCGATCCTCAATGGGTGCTCCATAGATTCGACCTTGTGCCACAGCTAAGCTACAATTGGAAAATCATTTATTAGAATATAATAAAACACACAATGATTTACACAAGTTATTCAATATTTCGTCTATTTTATTTTTATCTTCTTTCTTAAAGAAGGCAGTGCTTAGCAAGAAGTGAGTTCGATTCTAACTTAATGCCCATTACATTCGGCCTTGTGCCACACCTAAGCTACACTTGGAAAATCACTATATCAGATGATAATAAAACACACATGTGTTAACACAAATTATTAATCATGTCGGCAATATTTGTTTACATCGTCATAATGAAAGCAATGCTTAGCAAGCTTGACTTATTCGATCTATTACGACAGAGTGGTGATTTCGATCCTCACTCGGTACCCCTTACATTCGGCCTTGTGCCACACCTATGCTACGCTTGGAATATCAATATATCAGAAGATAATAAAACACACAAGTATTTACACAAGGTATTCAATATGTGGACAATATTTGTTTGTACCTACTTTCTTAATGAAGGCAGTGGTTAGCTCGCTTGATTTCTTTGATCTATTACGACTGTGTAGTGAGTTTGATACTCAGTGGGTTCCCCTTACATTCGATCTTGTGCCACACCTAATCTACGCTTGGAATATCACTATATCAGAAGATAATAAAATACAAAAACATTTCGACTAGGTATTCAATATGTCGGCAATATTTGTTTATATCTTCTTAATAAAGGCAATATTTAGCGAGCTTGACTTGTTCGATCTATTACGACTGAGTAGTCAGTTCGATCCTCACTGGGAGCCCCTTACATTCGGCCTTGTGCCACACCTAAGCTACGCTTGGAAAATCTCTATATCAAAAGATAATAAAACACACAAGAATTTACAAACTGTATTCAATATGTCGGCAATATTTGTTTATATCTTCTTTCTTAATGAAACCAGTGGTTATCAAGCTTGATTGTTCGATCTATTACGACTGAGTAGTTAGTTCTATCCTAAGTCGGAGCCCCTTTATATTGGCCCTTGTGCCACACCTAAGATACGCTTGGAAATCACTATATGAATATATAATAAAACACACAAGAATTTACACAATTTATTCAATGTGTCTGAAATATTTGTTTACGTCTTCTTTTTTAATGAAGGCATGGTTATTAAGCTTGACTTGTTCGATCTATTACGGCTGAGTAGCGAGTTCGATTCTGACTTGATGTCCCTTACATTCGGCCTTGTGCCACACCTAAGCTACGCTTGTAAAATCACTATATCCGAAGATAATAAAACAGAAAAGGATTTACACAATGTATTCAATATGTCGACAATATTTGTTTATATCTTCTTTCTTAATGAAGGCAGTGGTTATCAAGCTTGTCTTGTTCGATCTTTACGACCGAGTAGTGAGTTCGAATCTTCACTGGGTGCCCTTTACATTCGGCCTCGTGCCACATCTAAGCTACGCTTGGAATATAACTATATCACTAGATAATAAAACACACAAGTATTTACACAAGGTATTCAATATGTCGGCAATATTTGTTTATATCTTCTTTCTTAATGAAGGCTGTGGTTAGCAAGCTTGACTTGTTCGATGTATTACGACTGAGTTGTCAGTTCGATACAGACTGGATGTCTCATACTTTCGGCCTTGTGCCACATCTAAGCTATGCTTGGAGTATGACTGGGCACCTCGAGGCTGTGTAATGGTTAACAAGCTTTTCTGGCTAATACAATTACGACAGAGTAATGAGTTCGATACTCACAGGCTTCCCCTTACATTCGGCCTTGTACCACATCTAAGCTACGCTTGGAAAATCTCAATATCTCAGAAGATAATAAAACACACAAGGATTTACACAATGTATTCGATATGTCGGCAATATTTGTTTATATCTTCTTTCTTCATGAAGGCAGTGGTTAGCAAGCTTGACTTTTTCGATCCATTACGACTGAGCTGTGAGTTCGATCCTGACTGGATGCACGATACTTTCGCCCTTGTGCTAAATCTATTCTCCACTTAAAAATTTATCTGCAATGAAATCAATATTTTTCATAGTTTATTAATTAGAAATATAACGTCATAGCAAACATGAAATTATTTTGGATTAATTAACACCTTAATATATATGAATAGTTATGTCTAGTTTGCATCTTTTTCAAAAATTCAAGAATAAATTTTGCAACAGAATTAGGAGTCACCTTATTGCTAAACATCCAACTCATTTCTGTTCTTTAAAATCGTGCAAAATAGAATATTTTAGTGAAATATGTACGTCATTGATGTTTTATTTATTAATATGGTACAAACTTTTAAAAAAATACAGAGGGTTGGCTGTCATTTGGGTTCGTATTAAACTCAATGATGTAATTTGTAACCCGTTCTTAGCTTCAGAAATACGTATTAATTCAAAAAATTACTTAAGCTATTTGTTAGTTTCGTTTCTAGTTATGTTTTCGCCAGTCTATGAGGATGTCTTCCAGTTCCAGATGTCGGTTTCGTTTGTCTTGCATTGACCAAAATGTCTGATCATTTTAGGGGACAGTTCCATTAATTTTGACCATGATTCTTTCTCACTACTAACTGTTTAATTTCTTTATAAAATTTCGTCAGAGGATTATTGTAAAACTCGAAATGGTGTATTTTCTTTAAACTAAACCCAAAATAGAGCATTGTTCGTATATCTGTCCTCAAGCTGGTCAATCTTCACCTTCAAGCTTTAATAGTGTCGAATATGTTTTCATGGCAAAAGACTTATTCTTCACTACTAGAAAAAAATAAGCTGTTCAAATATTTTTATATTCGGTGAAATAAGAAATGTTCTAATCAAACGAATTCGCGCACGCGCACACATACACACAAAATACACACAAACACGCGCACATACACGCACACAAACACGCACACATAGAAGCACACATACACACACACACACATACACGCACACATACACGCACACAAACACGCACATATACAATCACACATACACACAGACAAAATACACACAAACACGCACACAAACACACACAAAATACACACAAACACACACACATACAATCACACATACACACACACAAAATACACACACACGCGCGCGCGCAATACACACAAACACGCACACATACAAGCACACATACACACACACAAAATACACACAAACACGCACACATACACGCACACATACACACACACAAAATACACACAAAACGCACACAAACACGCACACATACACACAAACACGCACACATACACACACACAAAATACACACACGCGCGCGCGCAATACACACAAACATGCACACATACAAGCACACATACACACACACAAAATACACACATACACGCACACATACACACACACAAAATACACACAAACACGCACACATACACGGACACATACACACTAACAATTCGTGTTGTGTTCGTCAAGTACTCTCAAACGTCTCAATTATTTTCAATAACCACTGCGTTCTCTGTCTATATCCAGTATTCTTCCTGGATAATTACAGTCTTACTCTATTCAAGTCTAGGTTCAACCATTATCTATCCTATATATTCTCATAATCTGCACTTACTTCTTTCATTACACTACCTCATTCAGTATCCTTCTAACATGTGTACCTCTTGGGGCATGTATTATGTTGCTATTTAGTAAGAAAAATTAAGGTTAGATTAAATGGTGAATGGGGTATATTGTTTGCGAGCAGGTTCCAGTATATATTTCCCATGTCAAAAATGCCTTTTACCTCACGTGTCGAATACTGACATTATCTAAAGTAAAAGAAACAGCCATGGGCGAATGGTCCGAAATTAGAGAGTTCCACGGTGTCATGTAGTGTTCCAGAATTCGAACCATTGTACTGAGGTAATAGCGCGTATCTGAATGCAATCAATTCGAACTCTGATTTCCGATTCAGCAAACTGAGCTGTAATCCATTACTTCACCTTCGCGTCGACTGTATTAAATTAAAAACCGAGAGCGTAACGAACTTAAAAATCTATAATTATCTTTTTTTAAGCAGTCTAATCAATATTTGATTCGTGTAGAGGCACGGTGGAGGAATGGATAGCGGCTCGGATTGAAAAAGCGAAGAGCCTAGTTCGAATTCTTGTCGATTCCATTACATTCGCTTACGTACTAATACCCTTGGGGAAGGCATTAATCATCTTCTTCTACCTCCAACTAATAGCAGGATAGACCGGATGGCAACTAGTGAAAAATCAGCCTCGTCAGTCATGTATCGAAAGATACATGATCGCCTAAACGTGTATCACGCATGGCACGTAACTGACTGTTTGCTTCGAAGAGCAAATCGGGGTCGAACAATAAAATAAGCTCAAAATGTTTTTTTCAACATTATTTTGAAAATCAATGTAGATATAATTAAATTTCAGCGTAAAGTCTATTCTCCAAACACTTGTTTATTCTTCTACATCAATATCTGTTATAATATTTGCCACGTCTTCCTCGGTTCTATCTTGATATTTGGGCTCGAGGAAGCTTAATTTTAATACAGACACCTGTAACTGTTCCAGCTTGTAAATTCTTCGTTTTCCTCTAAGCGAACTTCTCCTATGGATGTTGTGATCAATTCCCTTTTGTGGTCTACCTGTCGCAGAGATACCTATGAGTTAGCATATCTGCTGTCCTGACTCTTAGATACGATAAATTCCAAAGTTTCGAACGTCCAGTTACGCAAAGATTGATATTTAATCAGACAATGTTTGACATCAATGGCTTCCCTAACACCATGCTTTATTTTCTGAAACAAGGCGATAATGGCACGAAGATGCCAGTGGTAACTGGGAGCGAAAAGAATGAGAAGGCTTTATCGAGAAGGAATGACAATAAAAGAATAGTGTCCAGGAAGAGAGAAGATGGCCGGAGATGCTGCATTTAAATTCTTGAAGATTTTAGATGAGAGAAAAGTAGGAAACAGGAGTAATTTTCGCAGGCAAGAAGCGCGGGGAAATATATTAGAATAGTTGCTGGTTGCTGAGAGCGGAAAAGAATAATAACAATTTTAGTCAGGAGAAAGGACAATAAAATAACAGGTTCGGGAAGACAGAAAATAGAAAACGACTTTGAATTTCAAATTTTTGAAGATTGTACGTTACAGGAAAGAAATCAGAAAATATGCCTGCAGACGAGAAGTGCGGAAATATGAATTATTACAACAGAAGTTACGTATTTTTCAACAGTAAAACGATGAAATCTTGTCGATCGAGTCGTGCCCTTAAATTAATCCAGTTGAGACACCAACGTGAAGAGCTCAAGTGCCATAGAAATAATTTTTCAAAAGACTGCAGGAAGCCACATCACAGCGTTGTTAAAGTGAGTGAAATCCAGAATCTAGGTGGACTCCATTAGCTATTATCTCTCTAAAACACAAAATGGCGACAGATGTAAATATATACCTAGACGTTCCTGCTAGATAATAATATAAAAAAAGCCTGACCGATTTATTTTATATGCCTGTAGGCAGTGTGCCATTGGTGCAGTTTCAGACATTAAGTAAACATGACATGAACTCTGATATCAAACAAAATTAGAACCATGACAATATAAACTTACTATATTCAAAGCATTGCATCAGAATGTAAAGTGGACCAATTTATAATGGAGCTATAAAACATCGCCAGGCACGCCGTAGGTATTAGCGAGACGTACAAAAACAATTTAATAAATTAAGCTACCGTAAGTGAAGCGAGAAGGTTAAATTCGTAAGATTTTAGTCAATATTTCTAATGTGGTAAAAGGATAGATTTTCGAGCGTATATCAGATTATTAAAATGAAAGCGCAAAAATATGCACCAATTTTAAAAAATTCATCAATTTTTAATATCAGTCACATTAGAGCTAACGGAAGAAAAAAGACACTACTTACCTGGATGAATAAAGTACGTCAAATAATGGTAATCTAGTATAGGAAACGTTGATAAAGAGAAGATAAATTAGACGGAAAAGTTAATTACTAGAAAAGCTAAGAAAAAAAAGTCTACTACGAATATATTTGCGCAAAGCGAAAGAGCCGTAAATGATCTTGGAAAAGACCAAATGGAGACTCAAAAAGCGGAAATTAACTTCAAAGTTGATGATAATGCCAGTGGCGTTAATGTTGGTCCTGCCATAAAAAAATTAATATATGAAGGGATCTTTGAATGTTAGCTTTCAAAATCAAGTTTGACTTCAGAGAACGTAAAGTTCTTAGAATCATATAATAGTGTCATAAATTTAGAGTGTATATCAGAAGAATTCCGAAAAAGACGAAGTACTATATTGAAACATTTTGCAAAGATAAAACAATATAAAATTTTAACAGCAAATTGGTAACTAACAGCAGAGTTAACACGGAGATAACAGTATGGGATAATTGTCTATCCTACAAAATGTTTAATATCTAAAATAACATTAAACTGATTAAGTTTCTTTTTTCCGCGTTTTCAGGTAAGACGTTTAGACATCTTGGCACCATTTGTCATAGAAATCACTAAAAAACCCTTTGAGTTATTCAGATAGAAAGCGGACAGGTTAAAATAGTTTTGTGCCAGCCTCAATATTTCTTACCAACTGAGCAATGGTGAGAGAAAAAAGATCATTCAGACTTTCGGTAATGGAGCAAACACTCATACTCTGGATTCTATCTTCAAAGTCCATTCAAGAATCATCGACTGAACGGTGAATAAGTTTTATAAAGACGGAGCCGTAGAGAGGAAAACTGGATCAGGAGGTCACAAGAACAATAGGGATCATCATTTGAACGTAGATACGTATATTCTTATTGCTCATAATAGAGTCCAATAGTGCTATAAAAATGTCGGAGAATTACAGTAAGATTCTAATTTCTAAGATAAAGTAAGATCATTTCTAAGATAAGACGGTAGAACTTAATCTAACAAGTAGGCAATTTTGCTGTTAAAGCTGGTATATCGAGACAGCGATACCGAGGGACATGAAAGAGATAAATAAAGAGAGATTGAGGGAATTAAACATGCCGAGATACTTTTAAAACTATAGGACTCTTATATAGGTTCAAGTTAAGTAGGGCGTCTGCTAATTTGTTGTGCTAATCTTCTAATCGAATTATTAAGGGAATAGTACAATACGTTTTGTGCTTACGATCAGGCTCCGGTCCAGCCCTATCTAACTGGAACAATCAATTGCCCAAGATCTACATGTTGGGATATTTGTACCAATGTCTGCAGAAGGTTTCTCTGCTAAACGAGTTAAAAATTCCCCACTCAATATTCTTGATGATTTCGATACATTTCGTTATTTTATGTTCAGCAGCTCAAGTGGCTTAAGCATTTTAATGTCACTGATGTTGCTGGTATTCAAACGTTCAAAGTTTCCGTTGCTGAGTCACGGAGTCACATAGTGGATTTCTCTACTTGTTTCCCTAATAAATCTGATCGATATTCTTCTTTAATTGATTTGTTCCTTACCCCCACCTTCTCCTAGCTCTTTTCGGGCAACACAACTCCGTCTTCTTGGTAATACGGATGACGCTCTAGTATCTGTTGATATTTCTCTTGAGTCGTCTATTACACAGGAACCTCTTATTCCTATAACTTCTTTCTGTTGCCTGCATTCTGATTGGGATTCATTTCGAAAATTTCTTCGACACGCCATTTGGACTTATATTCTTATCATTCCTATTGAGAATTGTAACACGTGATCTTTTCTTGGCTTAAATCGGCATCAATGCTTTTGTACTTTCTTGGAATTACCAGGTGAAACCACAATCATCTCCTTCTTTCACACTTGCCTGTTCAGCCCCTATATCACAAAGATACACTTTCTCTGGGTGTAACTGCGTGAGAGTTCCGGTCACAAACGAAGCCTATTTGGGTCTGCTCGTAATAATTGTAAACCTGTCCTCAAAACGGCTAAGACTGTGTGTGCTGATAGAATGAGGTACCATACAGCCTCTGACAAGTTTGGCTCGCCTGACTACTGGCGGCTTTGTAATTCTTCTGTCACTTTTGTCCTTAATCAATTTGAGGTGTTAACATCTTCTGCTGATATTGCAAGTCAATAAGATCACATTGTCTATGCGTTACTCAGTGCTCGTTTCCTGGGCAAACCTGTCTTAAAGAATGATTATCCAGTCCCCGTAGAAGACACCTTCTCCGGTACATTTTTATTTGTTCAGCCTCCACAGAGTTTATATGTGGTTTATAATGCAACTATGTTTAGCAGACAAGGGAGAGCGCCGATAATTTGGAGTGATCAACAATTCAAATATGGATAGTACGCTCAAACACTCAGTCACTGCAATCGACGTCACATTCTTTTATTTGACACGGCTTGAATCAACACTGTTTACAGGCACTTTTTAAATGTACGTTTCGCTAGGACCACCGTCACCATGCCGATAATATTGAGGAGCCAACTCCGTCGAAAATGGCGAGATTAGAAACAGGAAAACGAAATTTTAACCAAGACAACATACACCCGTGTGTATATTGTGGGTGTGTGCGTAGAAGAGATAGATTAATATCATAGCAAGAAGTGTTGGAAACAGATTTGAACAGACTAAAATAGATAGATAGATTGATAGATAGATTCCTGCAATAGCATGAAATGTTGATTTCTGAGGACAAATACTAAGATTCGGAAGAGACTTGTCATTAAATGATTAGGTGAATGTTTTTCGAGCTTTCCAAACTAAAACAAAGAATATAACAGATTATCAATCTTTGACTTCGAAAAATTCTTGAACGTGATGAAAGTAACATCAAAAGAAACGAATCGTTAGTCTAATTTAATCTGTAAATTTATAATTCAATTTACAGCTGCGTTTTCATATATATTTATCAAATACTCAGTTGGATAATTCGATTCTCTTAAAGTATTTTTCTTTTCGTTAATATATCAGCATTTTGTGCATTCAATTGGATGCCTTTATAAATGCCTCATGTTAAATGTTATTATTTATATTGGAAACTAACCTGTTAGTTTTTAATGTGAAAACATGAATCATCATCAATCCCTTGACTGTTTTCGGTAGACGCGGGGTATCCGACGACATAAGAAACAGACTTTGATTCTTCTTCCTCATGATCATTTTAGTGGGCTTTCAGATATTTAGGCGGCGTCCATCTCCTGTTCAAGCACTTGATCTACAGCCGAAGACTCATGTCGGTCAACCTTGGTCCGTACACTAGACTATCATGCTTTGAATTCAAAGTTGTATATTTCCCTTAAGGATATAGGACCCAGGCTATTTACCCATAGCTGAGGAGAGAAGAGATGGAGCCATACCTTTCCCAACGGAAGTAGCACATACGTGAGTGTAATGATCTCGACTGGAGTTTGAACAAGGTTTTCAGTCCGAGTCAGTATGCCTTACTCCACCGTGCGTAAGACTACTTAAATAAAAGAATATTACAAGCAAAAGAAACTTTTAAACTTTTAAGAAAAGAATCTATCATTAGAAGGAAACGGCGCGGTACAAAATGGAGCCGTACAAAATGGCGCGATACAAAATGGCGCGGTCCAAAATGGCGCGGTACAAAATGGCACGGTATAAAATGGCGCGTTACAAAATGGAGCGGTACAAAATCACAAACTAAAAGTATAGTAAATAATAACAAAAAACATCACTTGAAGATTTCCAACAGCAGCAACATCTAAAATGGATTACACATGTAACCAGAAATAGAAATATATGGTCAATGAAAATGCTAACTTTCAATAATACCTTAACAAAATATTATGAAAAAATCATCATTAGCAAAATCATCAGATCCGGTGTGACCGTAGGGCCGCTCAGCAGCTGAGGATGTGACATGTTCTCTCTGCATATTTTGTCTGGAGATGTATCCAATCATGCGTAGCGTGACGTGAGCAAACAGAGCTACAGGGGTCCATCCATCTCAAATCGCAGCCGATAACTTCCAACATGTCAAATCTGCTTGGTTACGGATGTGTGTGCGTTGAATCCATCGAGGTAAACTTCCAACCTGATCACTGATTCCAGTCTAGGACAGCATTACTCAACCGGTGCACCCGGCTGCACGAATGAACCCCGAAAGTTAGCCGGGTTCGCTTCAGTTAACAAAAGAGTAATTCATGAAATTGTTTTTATATTTAAATAAAAATCTTTATTTTTAAATCCAAGAAATGCCAAGGACATGGCTTCCATGTCTGAGTCAAGTTCTTGTCATTTTATATTTCAAAATGGATGCTAAATTACTTAATATTTAAGAAGAAGTGGATTATGACTTCCCTTTTATCTTCCTCGAGGATTCTGAACCAGTCAGCCTCTCTAATAGTATAGCAGATTCTTTTTAAATCCGTTTAAATGAAAACTCTACCGCTTACCGTATTTGGGGATGTTATACCAAAATTTCATAGATTCAAATTTCATACATTTTGTTTCCTTATGAAAATTTAAAGTGAGCTCTTTAGTTTTTCTACAATTGGGCCATAAAACAAAAGTTGAGAAATATGGTCTTACCATGTCATCACAACTCTGGCTATAGACATATCGATCAAGCTCAGTGTACCCCATAGACGCTTTGGGTGTGACGATAAACTACTTCCGGCAAAAATACCTCTGATCAGAAGGCTTTAAGGAGCGTGGTGTGACCTCTTAATTGCTGCTGACCCCTTGTCCACACATACCCGGGTTTGGTATCACAACTATTGCAAATAGTTAACACTATGAAAACATAAAAATACATTTTTGTAAAACTACCTTCATTTTTTATAAAAAAATAACAGCAATAAATTTGACTCTGGACAAAAACTCTCTTTACAAAAATAAGTCAATGAAACCTGATTTACAAAATATCTTACAAAGAAGACATATTCTATTCATATACGAAACTATCCTAAAAATCATGTCGACATTCAATAACCCATTGAGATTGATATATCGTAAAACAACATAAACGAAACCAAACTAAACCAAAGAATACATATTCTATTCATACGAATCTACCTTAAAAATCTTGTCGCCATTCAGTAATCCATTGAGGTTGTTATTCCCTTAAACAAAATAAACGAAACCAAATTAAACCAAAGAATACATATTCTATTCATACGAATCTACCCTAAAAATCTTGTCGCCATTCAGTAATCCATTGAGGTTGTTATACCGTAAAATAAACGAAACCAAACTAAACCAAAGAATACATATTCTATTCATACGAATCTACCCTAAAATCTTGTCGCCATTCAGTAATCCATTGAGGTTGTTATACCGTAAAATAAACGAAACCAAATTAAACCAAAGAATACATATTCTATTCATACGAATCTACCCTAAAAATCTTGTCGCCATTCAGTAATCCATTGAGGTTGTTATACCGTAAAATAAACGAAACCAAACTAAACCAAAGAATACATATTCTATTCATACGAATCTACCCTAAAATCTTGTCGCCATTCAGTAATCCATTGAGGTTGTTATACCGTAAAATAAACGAAACCAAATTAAACCAAAGAATACATATTCTATTCATACGAATTTATCCTAAAATACTTGTCGCCATTCAGTAACCCATTGAGATTGATATAACGTAAAACAAAATAAACCAAACCAATCTAAACCAAAGAATACATATTCTATTCATACAAATCTATCCTAAAAATATTGTCGCCATTCAATAACCCACTGAGGTTGATATACCGTAAAACGAAATGAAAACTAAACCCTACCCAATTGAGCTAGGAAGGAAAATTTCACCAGTACAAGAAGGAGCGATAGCAAATAGTGGGTGTGAGAAATGTATTTCCTGAAAGAAATTTAAGAATATCACTGCATAATTTTCAACCGAGAGTAACGCTAGCTTTTCTAGTCAATAAATGATGAATAGTTACTTTAAGAAATCGTCTATTCCCACAATGACAATTTCGAACTTAAAATGAAATTGTTATAAATGGTAGAACAGTTCTTACGTTCGATAACTCAATACGAATTCTACAAAGAATAATTACTTGTCTCCAATCATTCATTTTTGTTTTGGTTGGCTAAGTGTATGCGAAGAAGAATTCTTCATGTTAAATATTAATTCTCTTTTAGTTATTGTTCTATTCTCGGTAAGAAGAAAATCAATATGAACCAAATACTTGCTATAATTGTCTCGGTTTCTCAAATGACGCTACACTGTCATTCGCTAGTTTTAGGCTTAACTGACGTGGAATACAAATAGAATTTAAGAATGAATAATTCATTTTCCTTTTCTTTTTCCAAAAAATACGGATAGAATATGTGGGAGTTCTCTTTTCCACTAACTGCCAATATATTTTGTATTTTATTTTTTTATTTTTATAATATAATCGGATTAAACTAACACAAAATAAAATGCAAATAATGTTCTTGTGTTTTAAAATATTTGAAAAATTTATTTTCTTTAAATAAATCCAGTAAATTGCCAATAACTATTTTCGTATGTATGATTATGTGAAGAGCATTTTTTAATTGTATAAAACATTTTTTATTTAAAAACATTATTAAATATATTTGCTCATATTAATTTGTATAATCGATTCACACACACGTATATAACGAGGGAATATATAAAAATCAGATGTTTTAAACTTTTATCTTGTTGTTAGTGTATTGTTCAATAAAGTACATCATCACAGCAACTAAAATAAATAAGAGAAAACTGTTACCATGGCGAAATTGCCACTTAGAAATCATGTAGTTAATTTGAGTATTTTCATTAACTGTTAAATTCAAATTGAACACAGGGTATCCACGTCGTAAAGTTGACATGATAACGATTCCTCCTTATTTTGTTTACTTATTCTGTTGATATACTTGTAATGTCAAAAGTACGCAGGTGTACCCTTTAAGAAAGCTTTATTCAACTGAGAATACAAGGTTCGCGTATAGTATCATTTTATAACAACAATGACCGAACGAAACAGTTACAGAATAAAAATGTAAAATGTACTATTGTTCGCTATGTACATTATTCGGACTATTGTTCTCATCGCCATATTTATTACAACGTTTCGGCCGTTGTACGCTCCGGCCTTCTTCAGGTGGTTGGAATGTCGACCTGAACCCTTTATTGTACTATTGTATTCCCATATTCATTCTTGCATATTCTTACGTATTCATATGTTGTTATATACTTACGTATCCTTCTATTCTGACGTATAATTATAATTTTCGGATGTTTCATATCAGGAAATATAACACACATAAGCACACACACAGACACACACACACACACACGCACACACACACACACACACACACACACACACACACACACACACACACACATATATATATATATATATATATATATATATATATAAATATATCCATCCAGAGTGTAAAAGCAAAATTGTCCAAATCGTGTAAATGCAAAATTGTCCAAATCCTTTTTCCACGTCTTCAGATAAGCCTTGTAACTATCTCGACACCATCTGTCGTAAGAATCATTGAAAAACCTTTTGAGTTATTCAGCTAAAGTAGACCAGGTAAAATTGTTTTCTCTCAGACCCACTGTCTTCCTAACTGAGAAATGGCGAGAAGAAAAAATTGTTCAGGCGTTCAGTAATGATACCAAAATTAATACTCTGGCTTCCATCTTCAAAGTCCATTCAAGAACAATTAAAAAAACGGTGAATAAGTTTTAAAAAGACGGAAAAGTGGAGAGGAAAATTGGACCAGCAGACCACAACTGGAAGAAGTATCATCATTTCAACTTAGAGCTAAAGAGATCAATTGGAAAAGATCCAACTCAATTCATAAGACATTTGGCAGGTGAGAGAGAATTATCAGCTATGCCAGTCCAAAGAGCGGTGAAAAAAGACTTGTAAATGAAATCGTACGTGAAACTGTGAAACACCTTGTTACTATAGGACAGAAACTTAGAATTTTAGAGAGGGCGTAATAATATTGAATAAGTTGAAAAAGGATCATGGAATAATATATATATATATATATATATATATATATTTGAACTTTATTTCAATCTTACATGAGTTTCCGATCCTAAGCTATGATTATTTATGATCGATTTCATCACGATTCGACTGTTAAGCGTAGAGAGTAATTATACATGCTTATTTTCAATGTAGGGTTCTATAGTGTTATAAAAACCACGGAGAATTCCAGTAATATATCTTTAATCATTTCTTAGATACAACTTCCGTTGAATAGAACAGACAAGGGCATTTTAGTTATTCTTTTTATTTAGTTTTTGCAGAGCTCTTACTTTTTTCCGTTTGGTGAGAGTAATGGAGTAAAAAAAATTGTCCACATTTTCTATTGTTCCAAGCGCTTTCGACCACTTATGCGTTTTTATTTAGGCTGTTACTTTTTCTTCATATTGTGACTGTTTAATAGGGCGTAAGTGAATAGCATACGGAAGTTGGTATTCTCAAGCTATCGGTCACCCACCTAGGTACTGTTTAGGCTCGACTATACTTAATTTCGGTGATAGTATGACAACCGGTGTTTCACCGTGATATAGCCGTAAGCCTGCTTAACCTAAGTGTATATCCTTTGCGAATGGTTTCTTCTCTCGCATTTCCCGCTTATATAATTTTGCTACCTGCCAATTAGGATCTTACAAAATGAAAATCAAATGTCAATCGTCGTCTTTTCACTCCTTTAACCTTGAAATTTTAATGTCGGATGATTTTCTTAGTTTCTTTTCGTATGTGTAACGGCTTCACGATATTTTCTCTCAATCGACAAGGGGTGAAATTATTAAAACACACACTCACTCGCACACACACATATACACACACAAATACACACACACAAATATATATATATATGTGCTGCGTGTATTTTGGTGTCATGTTTTCATTGAGACATGTTTCATTGAATAATTTAGACAATTTTTGTCCACTTATTTTCAAATGCGTCCTTTTTTATTCACGGACAAAATTATTCGTATCCTTATAAAAGGAAGGGAAAAAATTACGTGTTGATACATATTATTTATTCAGAGTACTTTCGACATTATCACCATTTTATCATCAGGGTGTTCTTTTTTTTTCATGACAAATATAGTAGTACTCATTTTCAAAGAAAAAATGCTGTGTTCAACTGAAAGTTAACATTTTTATACCAGTGAAGTGCAGAATTCTAAGTTGAAGCTTCAGGGGAGGAAACTAAGTCATTAGATGTTTAGAGTTTTTCTTTTTCTTTTCTTTAAGTATTAAGCTCTATTAGTAAAAGCCTCAATATTTTAAACTATGTACTGTACACATTATAAATTTGTGCAATATTTTTCATTAATGTTATTTAGGTTTGTTTTCAGTATTTCAATATAGATAGCTTCAAGAATTTTTAGTTTATGTTTATTATTTTCATAAAAAATTTTAGATAAATTTTTATTAATAATACTTGTTAAAAATAACAAGCATTCTTAATAATTGACACCAAAAAGCTTGTTCGTGAATATGAAAGGATCCAATTGAAAATAAGTAGAAAAAGCTTGTCACAATTATTCAATGATATAAGACCACTCTTGAAATAGAATCCCTATTGTAACTTGATACGCAATTTTGGAAGGGGACTGGCCTGTAGATAAAATTAATTCTTAATTCTTAGCTCTTTAAACCACCTAACTTCAACGGCCGAAACTAGCCGTTTCCATAGCAACTAATGTTCCAATGATACCGTACTTATAAACACTCGCTAACCAAAAGATAGCTTATTCCCAAATTCTCGCTTGACATGGAAGCAGGTCCAGACACCTTAACTCTACATAACTTCAAAAATTATGTTAGAGGTCTCGGCTCTCGCTTTTGAAACATGAGAACTCTTATGTAGCGAAGGAATCATATTTTTAAAAAAATAAAAATATTATTAATATATTATATATATATGTGTGTGTGTGTGTGTGTGTGTGTGTGAGTGTGTTATTGTTATTAAATAGATTGTATTTATATTATGCTATATATTATATAAATTCATATATTACTAATTTGAAGGAATATCGACATAGTGTAACGGATATCAAATCTGACTCGTTAAATCAATTGCCACTGAAAAGTGCGCTGACATCTCCCTTGTGCCACATCTGACCAATGCAGAGAAAATCACCATATATTTCTATTTTGCGATATTAATTCCAAGCTTATTACAAAATATATCATGTGTGAACATAATGACATGCATTAAATGGAAAATGGCGAAAACACATTATTTCCGGTTAGAAAATGAAGGGATATTGTATACTCACAGCTCAATAAATAGATTGTCTGTCAATCTATTAAAACTAATTTATCTATTTAAATTATGTGTTTTTTTACCAATAAATTTCGATTATTTAATTTCAGATGGAGAAAATGATTTCAAAACTTCTTCAATTGTAAACTTCGTAAATTCCAATCTATGGCAATAAAATATTATTAGAATAAAGTTGAAATAAAACGAGTTGAGTTTCTTTTCCATGCCAAAACTTCAGGGTTATATATGTTGACCACCTTCCTACTTCTTCAATTCGGACCCATTAATATCGACAATAAAATTATAAAAAAATAAAATATTCCGTTATGAACGTGAATTTGTTAAAATTGTTTGACTTTAATCCATAATTAAACTAACACATGTTTACCACAAATAGTGACTCTTTTGCTTAAATTTCCTTCGTCCTTGATTTCAAATAAAAATATGGATATTTCCAAAGGTATTTACATCAAAAATGCACTTTCGAAAAATTATAATTTATGATGATGTTTTAAATAAGAAGTCATCCGGTAAAATTCTGTTCATTTTATTCGATGTTTGTAAAGGTACGGCATGATTTTTAAGTTTCTGCATATAATCATTTGACGCCTACATTCCTAAAAATGGATATGTAAGGAAAAGGAAACATCTGTTGATATTTGTAAGATTTTCTAGCACTCAAATAACTATACGTGTATTTTTCGCTGTGGTCATTTCGTCAAAATGCAGACTATGGAGGAAAACCAATTAAGGACGGTAGCATTGCATAAAATTACATCCAAATACATCGTTGATAACTACTGTCTAATTTAGCACTCAACGCGCGTTATATTCTAAAAAAATTTGTAGTCGTTGATTAGCAAGTCTACCACTATTATCACCTATACATTTCTCAGTGGACTTGAGTAGCCTGGGAGCATATCAACTGCTCAGAGTTGTTTCATTTAAAGCTTATTGCAGAGGACGGTTGAATTCGTGATTAGAGAAAACTGCAGGTTCCTAGCCTTGAACAATGTTGTGAAAGCTGACAGTGTGTCTTTATTCGCGTGCTTTGCGATCAGAGGGATTAATAGCGAAATTGTAATCTCCCTTTGCAGATGGAATACACACGTGTTTGGTTTGAGACAATTTTCAACCTATACGTTCCTCGAGCCTCACTGTGATGGAGGCTATTTCGGGCAAGATAACACAAATTCCGCATCGACTGTCGGTGACACTAAACTGCTCCAGGAACACACAGATGTCCGTCAATTAATCGACTCATCCTACAGAGAAAATGTACCAAACTTCAATAAATTCCCTGAAACCTCATGCGAATAATTATAAATTAATCATGAAGTAGCAGCCTTGAAACGACGTAGATAGCAAAACATCTCATGTTATTGAGGCAGGGCGACAAACCAAAGTTAAGTTTCTTATATTATTGTTATTATGTGTTGGGAGGGGGGTGAATAGGATTTTGTTTTACCCTTGCTTTTCGGTTACTGAATGCCATTATTATTTTGATTTTTTTTGTTAGCGGTTACTCGGGATTTTATTTCAATATATAAGATTAATTGCATATTTATTAGGAATGGAATGGGGGAGATATAGTTTCGTAGTAATAATAGTCTGGAAATTTGAGGAGTTGATGCTAGTACTAATTGAGTAGAGTTATTTTGAGAAATATGTATCAGATTGTAAATATGTGTATAGGTTACTTAATTAGTAGATAGCACAATTATTTATTTATTTATGTTCATTAGACCACCGAATTATTTTGTCCGGTAAATGACAAAAGGTGTATACAAGATTTTTTTTGAGCTGATAATTAGAATAGCGAATTTCTTTTTAGAAAGTGCTAGTATAGGAAAGTTTTGAGTTGGGATTGAGTGTAGGTTTAGTTAAAGATTTAGTATCGCTATGGAATTAGTACTTAAAAGTTAAATCATGGACATAAACAATGCAATAAAGACTAATGATTATTGATTTTTGCAATGTCGCGGTGCGTAGCACGACGCTTTCAAGGAGGCGGCCTGACACATCTAGAATCATGTCGGGGTTGCTGTTGGAGCCGATATGATGCAAAACCCGAAATCGGCGATGAGAACAGTGCATCACTGAAGACCACCCTTGATGCATCTAAAATGTATGATTTAACTACTAACTTTTTGGTAATTCAATTAATATATATTAAACGAAATGCGTATTTGTTGGGTGGAGTAACAACTCTTTGGATCAAGTCTCTCTCTTACGAACCCTCAACCAACACTTTTATCCACTGGACTATTTATCCTGGGTTACCTAATTCCATCTCATATCACTAAAGAAGGTCGGAGTGCACAGCGGCCGAAACGTCGTAAATATGGCAATAAAGATGTGGATCAATATAAATAGTGTAACTCTTTACATTATCTCACATCAGAAATATAAACAGATGGTAAAAATATAGTTTTATTATATGCTATATTTATCGATAATTATTCTCAATATCAGTAATCATGGCCTGACGATTGAGTCTAGCATGAAACAGCCTGTCGCCTCTGAGTGTTGACTTCAATGTTCACTTTCACACACACACACACACACACCCACACCCACCCACACACACACACACACACACACACACACACACACACACATATATATATATATATATATATATATATATATATATATATAAGGCTTGAATAATAACTTTACAATTTATTACATTGAAATCGTAAACACGATTCAATTCATCAGACCTACAAATTCAAAAAGAAAACAGAAAATATAACTCTGGGTATAAATAACAACATTTCAGTGAGAGAGTATTTGCGTGAGTGAGAAACAAGGGTGAAAGGGAAATGTATGAAAGCTCGAGACAAAGGTGTAACGGAAGAAAGGAGAACAGGAAAGGCCTTAAGGTGAGGGTGGGGAATAAAATTTAAAAGGGAGAAGTTTTAAAGAGCGAAGTTAAATAACGGTTCAAATGAATGAGATACAGAAAAATATGTGTTATTAGAAGATGCACTATCGATTCGTTGACCTAAAATTAAAAAAAACAAAAAACAGACACCGGAAAAGTGTGAATACATTTGTGGTGACATTAGGCAAAATAAATGATTATAGGATCCAAATTTAAAATCTAGCCAATTTACACTGTCGATGTTTATATGAAAATGTGTCGTGTGGTTTGCATTTATCTTATGTATACATGAAAAGAGAAGATGAGAGAGAGGAAGAAAAGGCCCAAGGGAAAACAAAAGGCCAAAGTGAAACACGGCATTTATAAGAGAAATGATGTGTAATCAAGAACAATTTTTAAACGTATGTAATCTTCCCCGGCAGATAACAAATTTAACATAAACATATAAAAATATTTAATCCAGTAAAAACCTTAATATTTATTTCTACATACACACATAAACGCATATGCATATATACACAAACACACATATATATATATATTATAGTAAAAATGAAAGAACAGTAATATATATAATCCGGTGTTCTTATTGATATTTTTATTTTTACAAAACAGTGCTCCATGTAAATTTACAGAGCATAAATTTTCTAAAGCGAATTATGGAATTTTGGTTTCAGAATTCAAAAATTCGCTTGAAGATGAAACAGATCTAATGCTTTTAATTTAATTATATAATTACATTTGAAGGTTTTAGCTTCGGTTTTTGAAACATGGTAATTCCTGTGTAGCGAAGGAACCATATTTTTAAATCAGTTAATATATATATATATATATATATATATATATATATATATATATATATATATATATATATATATATATGTATAATGCTAAAAGTATAGTTTATGGTATGCTATACGGGAAGAGTGACGAAAATAATGGCAATCATAGGAGATAATTATGGATCCGAATGCCATTATTGGTAGCTATAATATAGTTTTATTTGTTAACTTTTAAGTCATTATTAATTATTCATTACATCGTCTATTTTGCGTTTATTTATTAATTATTTGTTGTTGACTATTATTATTGCATTTGCTTGTATTATTGTGTGCATTCGTATTTTATACTTTTTTAAAATTATTAGCGTATTTTTTTATTATTTAATTTTATTTCATCCTTATTGTTCATTTTCAGGAGTTTAATCAATGACAAATAAACAAATATATAACATAAAAAATAAAAATGAAAATAAATAAAAACAAGCAAAACAATTTGACACAAATAAATAAGCGAACAAGCGATTTCCGGTAATGACGGCCATTATAGACTACCAACAATAAGCTATATAAACAAATTTTGTGTATTTCACCTGAAGGTGCTGGAGGGACTTTACATCGGGTCCCGCAAACCTTCCTTGTGTAAACAACGTGAGTGTTTGTTGGGGCTCGCTGTCATTTGCCTCTAGCTCCTTTTGCTCATTTTTTTTTCCCCTCCATAATTCTTTTTAGTGTACATTTTCTGTTTTTTAAATTAAAATCTCCCGTTGCAAGCCTGATGAGCGGGAGCGAAACCGGTTGCTTCGCGCGTTTTAATATGTCTAGTAATATTAAGCTGAATACCTTTATTGCCATAATAAAATTTTGTACCTTTAAAAATATCTTCATATATATATATATATATATATATATATATATATATATATATATATATATATATATATATATATATATATGCCTGTATAATTCTTTGCGGTTGTCTATGGAAACATTAAACTTTGGTGTTTTTATTAACGTACACTGAAATAAATTATACAGCAAATATGTCATAAAATATTAGATTAAATGTGCAAACCTTATAATATAAACGATTATTTCTTCCTTGCAAATTTCCAAAGAGTTTCTTTCTTGTAAAATTCCAACAGTTTCTAAACAGTTCACGGATGAAGCATGAAGAGGTAGTAGCAGATCATAATATTCCAAAACAAATTATGATATTTGTTTATTAGCTCAGATTTCGTGTACACTTCGTAATAAACATCTGATTGTACAATTGATTCATCCGATTAGTTGATCGAAACAGCAACTGTGGAAACTTTCTTTAGAATTCACTACTTAACCATAATGAATCTAACGAGTCAATCTTGCTAAACATTACACCCCATCTAAATGTCAAGAAGCGTAATGCATTTCTGATTTTTAAACGTAGTTTGTAAATGACACAAGATCGCTAGTAATGAGTATTCATTGAGGATCAGACACACTCCTCACTTGTAGCCAATCTGCGAGACAAGCCTGCCAACCATTGTACCACGTCGAAATGCAAAGAAGTGTAATAAAACCCGGTATTTACTCAGCACCTCACGATTTTAGGTGAGAAAAGCAAAAGTTATTCATTTGTAACATTAAGCTTTGAACCGTGATTAAAGATATCTTACTGGAATTCTCCCAGCTTTTTATAACACGATATACGTCCACTTTGACCAATAAGAATGTATAATTACTCTCCAAGATTAAGAGAAGAATCGTGATGAAATCGATCATAAACGAAAATTACATGATCATCACTAATTACTCATAGTTAAGGATCGGAAGTTCATGAAGGATTAAAATTAAGTTTAACTATAAATATCTTTTTACAGGATCATTTTCCAGCTTATTCAAGATGATCTTAGACCTCTCTAAACTTCTAAGTTTCTGTCGTGGAGTAAAAGGTCGCGTCACACGTTTCAAGTACGATTTCATTTCCAGGTCCTTTTTCACTGCTCTTTGGACTGTCATAGATGAAACTCCTCTCTCACGTGCCTAAAGTTTTATGAATTGAGATGGATCTTTTCTAATTGATCTCTTTAGCACTAAGTGGAAATGATGATCCCTATTCCTGTTGTGACATTCTGATCCAGTTTTCCTCTTCAGTGCTCCATCGTTATTAAACTTATTCACCGTTCTCTTGGTGGTTTTGGAAAACAATTTATATGTATGGAGAAGAAATTCTTATAAACATACTAGCAAAAACACACACAAAATACACAAAAATGTAGGTATGTTTTAACAGGTACACAGATCATGAGAAAGATAAGAATAAACACCCATTTCCTTCCCCCTTTCTCCGACTAATCCAAATTGATTATTACTCTTAAAGCAGAAGCATATTTTTACCACAAGTCCAAGAATATTTTGATTACTATTACACACAAAAGACAATGATTAAATATGGGGAAATACAAGAAAAAACAATTCCTTTAAATTATATATGGAAATAACCATCTTCGCCTGATGATTTCACAAGACCCGAAACCCGGGTAGCAAAAACATATGAAACATAAAGTATAATAATAATAATAATATATATATATATATATATATATATATATGTATGTGTGTGTGTGTGTGTGTGTGTGTGTGTGTGTGTGTGTGTACTTATTTATCTTATGCAGTGTTACATGAGATCATGCACATATCCACTACAAAATTGTACATTTTTGTTTCAAAGTCAAAAAAGGGAAAACCTTTTATAGGCGTCTCATCATCTCCTACACTTTGATATATATATATATATATATATATATATATATATATATATATATATATATATATATATATATATATATATATAATCACATTAAAATGTCTACATTTTAACCAAAAGTTTGCGGTTTCTCACTTCTCTTTAAAATATGCACTTTCCTCCCGTTTCAACAACTCTAATCTCTCCCTTATGTATATATATATATATATATATATATATATATATATATATATATATATATATATATATATATATATATATATATGTATGTATGTATTAAGGTGTGTGTGTAGTAGTAGCAGGAGGAGGAGAGTGTTCTGTGCATCGTAGATATATAATTATGTACACATGAATAGATAGAAATTTCTAAATATATTCCGTATGAACCATAGTAATTACCTTCATTTGCCGATGGAAATTTGGTGTACTTTCGTTAACTATATCAGGATGGTTTCACCGAATTTCGCATTTCAATTATTCAGCCTTCCTCATCATATTTGGAAAGAGATGTCTTTTACTTTCCACCAGCAAAACTGATGCTAACTCTGCGAAAAGTAACACATTGTGCCTCTTAGCTTTGACCTTTTCCATTGGCATCAAGGGGAACGAATATATAATGAATCAATTATTAGGTCTGGTGCAGGCTGGTTCCCTGTGTCGTGTTAGACATATTTTCTCGCCGGAATCTCTCTGGCACATTTATAAGACCCTCATTCTCACGTGCATCGAATATTGCTGACACGTCTGGTTTGGTGCGTCGTTTCTTTTTCCCCCAAATTCTCTCGACAGGTGAATCTGCAATATTATCGCTTCTGTACTGGCGTCTCGGATTCAGTCATATGTTCACTTCTGTAACGTAACTTCTCTGTCATGTTTATAAATATTCTCATGGTAATTTTGATTCTGAGCTTCCATATTCAGTGGCTTGACTTTACTAATTGAAACACTGTGCTTTATTGGTAGGTTTCTGTTGTGGATTCCGGGAATGGAATCCTGCACAAATAAATAAACAACGCCAGTAATTGAGATAGAAAAATAAGTGCATTAAAAGTAAGAATACAGACTTGAAGTGAAGATTAGTAGTCCAGGAATGCGAGTTAGTGGAAAGTATATGTACAAGTCTCTGTAAGTGAAGCCGTAATTATCTCTCTCGCTGGACTCTCGTATAACTCTCTGTGAACAGCCTGTGTACTGTCTCCGTATCTCTCACCCTAACTCAACGTATCTCAAACCGCAGGTATTCTTTCTTTGTCAGTATAAGTATACTTTGGACGAGTCCATCTCGTGTAAAAGGGTCTGCATTTTAATTGAAAATGCTGACTGTAAGCGTTAGTTCTACACTTGTAAATTTCTCGTCCGTTTTCTTTCTATCCTGTTAAGTAGGGTCTTCAAAAAATTAAATGCAGTGTCAGATGTCATCATCTTCATCTATCCATATCTGTTTATATGTCCGAGATGAGGCATTGTAATTATTTACACGATATGGTCCAGTGGATAAAAGCGTTGGCTGAAGAAATCCAGTGTCTTGACCCAAAGACTTGTGAGTCTAATACCTGGTCACAACAGAGGTGAAAAAGCATGCAGAGGAAAAGAACTCTAATTGAGATATTAAGAAAATTCATTGTACGTGGAACTAGAACGATCTGCCAGGGTGAACGAAATAAATGGTTCTGTTCGAAATTCCAACGTATATCACCTGATGTAGGCCGGAGCTTACAACCGCCGATACGTCATAATAAGACAATAAAGATGAGGACAACAGTTCAAATAATGTAAATGATATAAGTTCTTCCTTTTTGTATTGTGGTCATTCGAGGACTTAATGTTTTGTCTGAATTTCTAGGATGAGAATCTGTCATTACACTAAATGCATGCGCTAATTTCTGTTGTTGTTATATTCTGATCGCCTTCTATCTGAATTTCTGTGATGAGGACTTATGCTTATTTACACTAATTGCATGCAGACTATAGCGCTAATTTTTGTTGTTGTTATCACCTGATCACCTGTCTGAATTTCTGGGATGTGGACCTATTCTTATTTACACTATTTGCATGCAGACTATTGTGCTAACCTGTTGTTGTTATCATCTGATCGCATTCTGTATGAATTTCGGGTATGAGGAGCTATCATTATTTACGCTATTTGCATACAGACTATTGTGCTCATCTCTGTTGTTGTTATGGCCACGTTTCGATCTTTTCACATTCCGGTGTATTTTGTTCTGGGTAACCTATGCTATGCTTGAGGACTTCATTAGTCACCCTAGCATAGAAATAAATACTATATTGGAATCGCTAATAAAGAAAGAAAAATAACAACAGCAAGAACAGCTCTATGAAATGTGTAATGATTCAGTGTCCACACTAGCCTTGTGGATTAAAGCGTTAGTTTGGTCTTTAGTGCCATAGTAATTACGAGGTTAATCCCTCGGGGGGATATTTTCTATGTAAACTCAAACAGGGAGACCAATAGCCGAGCACTGACTAAAAATATGATCTATGAGAGATGGGACGCCAAGCAAGAACAGTCTCCTCTTATAGAGTAGATAAAGTGTTCAGTTCGGTTGTCCAGGTCGCCATACACTTGCTGAAGACCGGAGGACATAGGCTGAAACGTTTGATAACAACAAAGTTAAAAACAATAGTCTGCATGTAGATAATAATATTGTATAGACTCTTTTGTTCAATTTAGACATAACTTCCTTTATATATGCCTGACTTTGATTGCTTTATTAATTAAGAGATTTAAAAGAATTAATGACTTTCGAAGCAAAATAAGACGTGAAAAATACCAATCTGGAGATTTTGTGTCTTAAATAAAACCTTAAAAGGAAACGAGAATTATTTAAATGGAAAATTTACGCTGGGAAAACGGGAAATATTTATTGACCAACTGCTTTGATTCTATGTAATATATAGGGTAATGTATAAACATTTTAATAGACCTTTTAGATTAATCACTTACTGTTATTTTTTTATTTTTTTAAGCTTATCACCCCAAGCAAGGCTGGAAGCTACTAGCACACAAAGGGTTACAGAAGGTTTGGAGAAAGAGCAGATAGGAGTGGTAAAGGAGAGGATGTGGAGAAAGATAGTGGATCGATCAAGGCAAGGGGGTTACAGAAGATTTGGAGCGAGAGCAGATAGGAATGAAACGTGAAAGGATGTGGAGAAGACAAGTGGATAGATCAAGGCAACTGGAGATGTCGATTGACGTTACACTTAAATAGTTGGAGATTGTATTTGTCAGGGAAACAGGAATAACGAAGGCAGTTCCACAGGCGAGATGTGCGAGACATGAAGCTATTGGAGTAGAAGAGACGTCTACATCTAACAGTTTCAACGGTGAAGGTGTGGGAACTGGATGTCAGCCTCGTAGGACGTTTAAATTCACGAGGCCTATGAACCAGCGAAAGCAGCTCATCGGAGAAATTACCGTGAAAGTAGTTGTACAAAAGACAGAGCGAGGCAACGTCGCGTATTTAAGGTTATATTATTTGTCATGTAGACATAATTTTTCCTTTATGGAAATATTTTATTCTTTTTGACAACGCTTGCAACTGTAATACAATTAAAGTGACATTAACTTAATTCAGATGCATTTAACTAAGGCACTTATTATAGAAAACTATAATTTCGGAGATTTTCCCAGATGAATACGGGAAAGTAGATAACGATTATTAAGATATAATTACTTACATGTTTAGACTTAAGATAATTCCAAATAGCAAATCAATGAAAAACGTGTTGTTCTCAAAGAATTTTTTGTTGACTATAAATATATACATACTTTACACTACATTTTCTCATATATATTATATATATATATATATATATATATATATATATATATATATATATATATATATATATATATATATATATAAATAAATATATAAAATATAAAAGTGAACATAGAAGTCAACATTTAGAGGCATGAAACATTTAGAGGCATGAAACAGTCTGTTTCATGCTAGATGCAATGCATCTAGCATGAAACAGACTGTCGCCTCTAAGTGTTGACTTCTGTGTTCACTTTTATATTTACACACGCTCGATCTCTGATATTGAGCACTTTATCCCATAAATATAGCACATCTTAAGACTATATTTCTTCATATACATATATATATATATATATATATATATATATATATATATATATATATATATATATGTGTGTATATATATATATATATATATATATATATATATATATATATATATAATGTGCAGTGTGAACGGAGCCAATTGCAAAAGGATTTGACTTATAATATTTCACAACGGGTGTCCTCTATGTTACAATTGAGACCGTTTGGTTTCGGCAGCTATCTTAACTGCTGTGAGCAGTCATGTCTGGATTCTTTGCTGTCTTCATAGAAACTGGTGTTGGCAGACAAGTCTTGTCTCAGGGCATGAGGAATAGCATCTGTGTTCGTCCCATTACGACATGTCGTCATTCACCGAGCGCTACGTGATGCTCGTGACATCTTATCAAACGAAGGGTTATAATCGCCCTTTGCTTCCCGAATCATCCCCTAATAATTTTATTCCTTAATCCACTATGTAAGTTTTTCATTGGTTTACGAACATTTTTGCGTTGTAGCTCTGATCAGACACCAGGTGAGTTGTCATGGTGCGGCTTCTTCCGGTCTTAAAAATTTTCTGTTCAGGGTATTGACCACTTTTAGAGCTAGCATCATTATTTAGCACGTCGTCTAAAAAATTAAATCTATCTTTATTCAGTGACTTCTCTTTGTATGGGCCGCTGGTGAACCCACCTCACGATACTGATAAATATCAGTCGAAAATAAATGTTCCGAATCCATTTTTGTGACAGGTCCAGCTGTCTCCATTTAACAAGACCTCAGCTGACTGATATTGCAACAAAAGCTTATATATTCTTAACTGACTCGTATGATTTGTATTTAGGACGATACATCCTTCATTACATTTGTTCCCAAATTAGATTGATTGATTTGATTTCTTTCGGATTATCAACCTCTTGTGGATTATGTTTAGCAAGAAAATATTTATAGATTGTAAGAAACTCTTCGAGAAAATAAGGATTTATTGGTACAAGTTCGACAAATTAACCAAAAGCTGGGGGAGAAGAGGTATATTGAAAGCTTTTTTAAGGATACAGTACGGTAAGTGAATATTGACTGGAATTGGATCTCGGTTCTCCTATTTCCAGTGGCAAACTGTTATCCATTCCACCAATCGTCTTCAATCTTCTT
>OZ038480.1:38364085-38404085 GCA_964036315.1 Acanthosepion esculentum | reverse complement strand
ATACAAAGTATTTTTCTAAATATTTTTCGAACTTAAAAGAAGTTAATAAATCATCTACGGTAAAATAGAAAGTACTAAAAATTTAGAACTTTTATATCTTTAAATGAGAATTGTTTCTTATGTTTACATCTATAACTAGAAATCAAATTGAGAACAAAGATATGGGTACTACATGGAGATATTACCCATGAAAGAGATATTTGTAGCCTAAAATATAGCAACTTTTAAATAGCATATGTGTACACAGTTCCTTTAAATAAATAATGAACTCTCATCATTTTTACGTATAAATACGGATATATGTTTATATATATATATATATATATATATATATATATATATGTGTGTGTGTGTGTGTGTGTGTGTGTGTGTGTGTGCGTATGTGTGTGTGTGTGTGTGTGTGTGTGTGTGTGTTAGCGTGCATGTATTTGAATTTTAAAATGATATCCAAAGCGTGAGAATATTGGAAGACTATAAAAAAGGAAGAGGAAAAAAATGTTCGTCTATACAATTATGTAATGTGTGTCAGTTTTATTACCCACAAGCGACAAGTAAGGATAAATATAAATTTCTATAATTGGAATATAGAAAAGGTGGCAGCGACCCGAAGAACATTGCAGTTTCGCAACTGTCGGAAGAGGGAAACATTACTCAGAAACATTCTTTGGACTTTGTTGAAATTCTGCCACATCAAATCTGTGTAGGAAACACCGGACTGCAAATGAAAATAATTATTTTAAACACGTATTAAATCGACTCGATATGTTTTTGATTCGAATTTTATTTCTGACTCTGCAGTCCAACACAAATAAAATCTTTTATACAACATGTTGTTGCCAGTGATCATTTCTTATAGAATAATATCATTGTTTTGTTTCCGTCAGATACAGTCTTTTCATTTCCCTTTGTCTCTGCTCATTGTCAAGTTCTCTATTTTGCCTCGGGTGATGCAAAATCGCAGTGTTGTTCGTTTTTATTTCCAGTGTGAAATTGTCGTGATTTTTCTATATGCATTTTCACCTTCTATATAGTTACAATGATGTTCACCCTGTAAAATGCCCAGGAGCCACTCGAACTATAGTGTAACACAGTATGTGTCAAATATTAAACGGGTATGTGGGGATGGTAACCGTTAAACCGAGAGATGAACAGATTAAGATTATAATATAAATAAGTATACACGCACACGTATATGTGTGTGTGTGTGCGTGTATATATATATATACATATATATATATATATATATATTTACACACGCTCTATCTCTGATATTGAGCACTTTACCCATAAATATAGCACACTTTAAGACTACATTTCTTCATATATATATATATATATATATATATATATATATATATATATATATATATATACATATATAGTAGTACTAGTATAATAGAAGTCTTATAAGTATAAGACGCTATACTCGATCGGAAAATTTCGGTGTCTTGATTTGCACATAATCAAACCAATACCAAAGTGGAAAAAACGGTATAAAAAAGAAAGAACCAAGAACATGTACGTTAGCCGAAAATAATCGGCCAGCACGCAAGTCCAAGTTTTTTTTTGCTCACGTGGTTATGTTTTTTTTTGTTTATTGACTATAAGTTTCCGTTATTTCCTACCTTGTTAGCAGACCTTCCTTCTTCCCTGACGATCCGTTTAGGTGAAACCGTGGTAGGTTTATCTGGCTCTCTAGCTCTAACTAACTAACTAACTATATATATATATATATATATATATATATATATATATATATATATATATATATATATATATATATAATGAGTACAGACGCACCTTAGATTAACATTCGGGTATAATTTATTTCATGAATATATATATTCATCTCTTCAGACCGATTGTTTTTTAATGAATGGAGTCAATGTATCCACACGAAAATTAAAAGGATAAAAGAAAAGGAAAAAAATGTAGTATTAAAGATGAAGAAAGAAAAAGAAAAAAAATAAGGTCTTAAAAAAATTGGCAAGGGAAGAGAGGAGGGGAGAGAATGAGAGGGGGGAAAAAGGAGAGAGAGAAGGAAAACCCGAGAGAGGGAGCAAATAAAAAGAAGGAAAGAAGGGAAGAATTAAACATAAACCGATAGGGAGACCTAGAAATGATTTTTTCTTTAAGGACAACAAGTTAAAATGGAGGGTTAGGAGGGGATTGATCAGAGATAAAATAAATACATGGAATTGTCTGATATTCATGTTATTTTCGACACCAAAACAATGATCAACTCATTATTATGGTCACATTTTCAAAGTAATAATAATAATAATATTTGGCATCAATAAAAGAATGTAAGTTAAATATAAAAAAAAGGAAAAAAGTAGTTAGGAGAACAGTAGATAGCGATCGACATTGCATTTAAATTTTTCAGGTTAAAATAAACTGGAAAGCATAGAACCGGAAGTTGAGTTCCACCAGCGAAAATTGCGATTGAAGAAACTGTTAGCATAGAACTTACGGCTACATCTATCCAGATCAACGGTTAATTGATGGGATCTTGTCGCCAGTCAAGTACTGCGACTAAATTCATAAAGT
The DNA here is from genome assembly GCA_964036315.1 of Acanthosepion esculentum. Classification (NCBI taxonomy): domain Eukaryota; kingdom Metazoa; phylum Mollusca; class Cephalopoda; order Sepiida; family Sepiidae; genus Acanthosepion; species Acanthosepion esculentum. The sequence continues at coordinate 38,401,535 of OZ038480.1, read as the reverse complement.
CTAAGTACTATATATATATATATATATATATATATATATATATATATATATATATATATATATCAAGTCCCATAACTGTTTTCGTTCTTTCCAGTATTAATGGTGGAAGGTGTCGAGGCTTCCTTCCTAACATTTTGTTGAAGTATGGAAAGTTAATATATAATTATTTTCTCGTCGAGTTATTTTAGTTTTCCATTTTAGTTGCTGCGTTTGTTGAAAGTTGTCAAGTGATGTAGTTTCTTTTATTTGGTACAGTCATTTCTTTGTGGATATTTGACTTCGAACGTCGTACAACAAAGCTGGAATCGAAGCTAACACCTACAGGCTTCATTCGTTCGAAGCCACTTTTAATCATCGATGTGAGAAAGCAGTTGTACAGCTTATTCTTATGTACGACTTATTTCTTAACGGGTTCGTTGTCATGCATATTATCCGTATGAAATTTTCGATCTGACGAGGCTATTTTAGTGCATGACTAGATCGTTTAGATTAATGTTTTGGTTTTGTAACAAATCGCGGGGTTGGGCAAAAGTACAGCATATTCTATGTTCAATTTCCTTATCCCCTATACTGACTGTTTTTATAACAGATCCATAAATCGAAGTATTTGAAGTGTTCAGTATTTATAACAGATCCATAAATCGAAGTATTTGAAGTGTTCAGTATTTTAACAGATCCATAAATCGAAGTATTTGAAGTGTTCAGTATTTATAATAGATATATTACACGAAGTGTTTGAAGTGTGCAGTATTAATACCAGATCCATAAACCGAAGTATTTGAAGTGTTCAGTATTTATAGCAGATCCATAAATCGAAGTATTTGAAGTGTGCAGTATCTATAACAGAGCCATAAACTGAAGTATTTGAAGTGTTCAGTATTTATAACAGATCTATAAACCGAAGTATTTGAAGTGTGCAGTATTAATACCAGATCCATTAACCGAAGTATTTGAAGTGTTCAGTATTTATAACAGATCTATAAACCGAAGTATTTGAAGTGTGCAGTATTAATACCAGATCCATTAACCGAAGTATTTGAAGTGTTCAGTATTTATAACAGATCCACAAATCGAAGTATTTGAAGTGTTCATTATTCATAACAGAGCCATAAACTGAAGTATTTGAAGTGTTCAGTATTTATAACAGAGACATAAACCGATGTATTTGAAATGTTTAGTATTTACGAATTTCACGTCCTGAAATTTTCTATGGATTCATATTCATGCTATCACTACTTTCATTCCAAAACTAGACCATAGGTTCTGATTTGGAATAATTTATCATTAGTCGTATTTCTTGGAACACTTGGTAAAGGATTGTGTATTTTAGGTTCAATAGTTATCCCATCTCTGAATACCTCTGTCTATTTGTATATCTTCTCTTTTCTTTCGGTAAAGTGCTTTGCTTTTCACCTCAATGTCTCTCCAATTCGAATTTTTTAAAAATTCCCTATTTCATTTGGTCACGTGCTAGTTCGAAATGGAATATTTTGTTCTTTTTTTATATTAAAGACCATATAACGGTTTAGATCAATTAAAAAGAGTAGTGAGTTCGATTCTCACTGGGTGCTTCACATATTCGGCCTTCTGCCACATGAAAGCTATGCTTAGGAAATCGTTTTGGACACCTCGACATGGTTTAATGATTAGCAAGCTTGTCTCGCTAGATCAATTCCGACTGAATAATCTGTTCAATTTTCACTGGCTGCTCCACACATTCGGTGTTGTGCCGCATCTAAGCTACGCTTAGAGAAACAGCGTCAAACAGTTTCGGGTCTAGTTAAGTTCATATAAATAGACCGGTGTCTACGTTCTCACATGCCACCTAAATAACGATCTGACGTTTGCATGTTAATTAGATTGTTAGTGCATAATCAACATTGAAAGGCGAAAAGATTACTAATTGCTGCGTTAAAATAAGGATGGCCATAATATAATTTGCAATAATTAAAAATAAAATAGATTTTTATGAGATTTCTTACTAAACAAATTATTTTTTTCATCTGGGTTATCATTAATTTATGGAGAAATTATTTTCAATTCATTTCTTTTTTCCTCCATTATCATGGATTATTTTACTGTAAAAAAAAAGATCTGTAGGTTTGTGCATTGAGAAAACGCCTAACACTAAACTCATTATCAGTACGCTGACCTCGGAAGGGAAATCAGGAATGCTTTTTTCTATTGATAAAGCAAATTTATCCGTTTATTATCCTTCCCACATCCTGTTCTGCCATTCATTTACACAAGCACGTTGAAAAAAAGGAAATACGTACCTAAGTGTGGAATAATTCGAATGGCTCGATAACAAACTAACTAGTGGTGAAGCGTCAATACTGTTGCCGTGGACATGGTAACGGTAAATCGTCACAAGAAAAAAACATTGTTATACAAAAATGATTAAATACTAATTTATTAACGAATAATTCAGACCAAGCCACTTCTCTTATAAACTTATTGCATACTCTCTAGACATATGTAAAAATATTCATCTATTATTTGAAATTATTATTCTAGTCTTGGCTTTATTTAAAAAAACAACGTTTCGATCAAGTACCTCTGTCTCTCGTCAAATGTGCATTGACTGATAAGCTATTGTTTTAATTTGTTCCTCTTGAACTGGTGTTTCTCAAACTGTTACAGGCAATTAATGCACGACCAGTAAATGAAAAACTTTTATACACACCTTTAAATCCATCATGTTATCCTTGTGAAAGATATTAGTGGTGTGTTATCGAGATTTTTATATCCAATGACAGATGTTTAATTAAAATTTTGGTTGTGATGGCTGATTCGTACCCCTTTACATAATTTAGCATTTCATTTAGTTTTTCATAATTTCTTTTTTCATAATTTAGTATTTCGAATGAAAAAAGGATTTTGTGTTATCGTTCGATCGTCTATTGAATATGAAGCTTCAACAACTAAATTCGGAATAAATATTAATAAACAGACGTTGAATTTTATTGATTTTCTTTTGCTAGAAATAGATTCTGCTTGATTCTCTCTGCTTTTCATAAATGACCGCGAAAAAATAAATAAATAAAGCGATAAATTTACGTGTATAATAAACTCAAAACATTGCGTTTAACACCCGCAAAAAAGGAACATAATCCCTTGCTGTCTATATTTCTTATATAGTTACTGTTAACTTTTCAGCGCGAATCTCTAAAATTTATTTAAGCTAAATGAAAGATTTATTGGACAACACTGAAATACATTATAGTATAAAAAGAAATGGTAAGTTCAATCTAAGGGAAACAATAATTGAAACAAAGCAAGTTCAGTCGGCCAATGATGACAATTCCAGAACAACGTAACTATAAACAATTTTTTTTTCTATCCTCTGCCAGCCGCTATGATGGAGAAAGCATTACCTCGAACCGTCGCCAGTGAGACACGCTGCAAGGGCCACTCCGTTTCGCGAGGCTCGTTCCTTAATCGAGACGCAATCGCGCCAATCCTCCGAAGAAGCACCATCGAACGAGGGCTAATAACCTCTGAAGTCTCCACTGCCACAGGAGGAAAAAAAATCTATCAGCAAGAGAAGAATATTTAGCTATTTCTTTTTATCTCTCCGTCTCGGGCGACGAACCCCGGCTCAACCGCGGACCTGATCAAATTACCGACCGAGAATGTATCAGCACAGGTTGCATCCCAAATCAACGACTTACCCATTTTAAAAGGGAAGACGGTAATGCCATCCGGTCGCTTTCCATTACCACGGTCGAGGCATACGGGTTCGATTTGGGAAGGGAACCCAGCTGCATCCAAACCTCTTTTGATGATGTCGTTAATTGCTGCATGCCGTGGAAAGCGGCCGGCACTACGACGACAGGAGAGAGGATGCAAACCAAACTCATCGATGGAGGCTCGACATCTGCATCTGTGACGCTCACATAATTTGAGTCCAAGACGGATCGCGACTCAGACCCGAGTGCATTCATCATCTAAAAGGGTACCGGTAGATGAAGAGGGCACTGCCTTGAGCCAGGCGCCACTACTCGGTTGTGAAGCAGATAGTAGACAGGCGAGGCGAGGCGATGCTGGTCCAGAGAGAGCCTGAAAACCCGGAATGAGACCCTGGCGAGGGAGTTCTTTTTTTATTCGCCAGAGCAAACCAACTTCTTAATTAAAAAAAAAAACACGTGGCGTACTCATGCACGCGCTAAACGTAACCAATTACCTAAATGCTTTTTGTTCTTTTTCAGCTATGTCTCATTGTATATGCCTAATTTATTTTCTGATTTTTTGAGATTTTTTTTTGTCTTAATTTTTTCCATTTTTTTTTTTTACAGTAATGTTCACCCTGTACAAGGCCCAGTGTAGGGACATTCGAGGTAGAGGGTTACGTGAAGGTGTAGTTGATGCGGATAGGAGGGGAATTTAACGGTTAACTTTAGACTTGAACAGTTTAAGATTGTCTTGATCTGGGAAACATCCTCTTGGTATAAATATATGGATAGAAAGAACATGTTTCATGCCTTGAATTCATATATCTTGAAAATGATGGATTCAGTTATTTTGAATGTTTTCAGCGTTTGCTATTATTAATGACAATCGCTGTCCGTTACAAGTATTCTTCCTGTTACATATGTGCAGGGTGGTCCGAAAGTCTTATCCCCACCTTACCTCTCTTCCAAAATGTAAGAGTTTGTGTCAGCCATCTGGAATAATTACGAAGAGGTGACACGACTTTCGGACAACGCTGTATATAGTCAACAAGCAGTGATATTCATCCAGATTCAGACTATATTATTTATAAAATGTCATAAATGTGTTCTAATTTGGTGAAACGTTATCAAATTATTGCATTCAGAATGTTTGTTATTAATAACAATATGGAATATAATAAGACTATTAATAAGATATATCGTAGCATCTATGAAGAAGTAAAAATAATCGTTAATATGAACGGTGTCATTTGTTATATAAATAAAATGTACTGAGAAAAGACAAAGATCATTGTTATAAATGAAAATTTACATGGATAACACAAAGCATCATAAATCACAAAGAAGCTAAAAAAAGTATTTTATAGCCGTAGGAAACAAGCAACACACTTAGCACAACGTTTTAAAAAGCACGGTTGCAACATAAGCGATAATAAATGAAGACGATATTTCAGTTTTTCGTTTAGTCTTCTAAAATAGGATGAAAGAAAATGCATTAAAATAAGTAAAGGAAAGAAAAAGTGTTTTCCTTCTGCGTTTTTTATGCTAATTTTCTTTGTGTTTGTAAGAAACCCGAAATGAACGGGAAACCCTTAGAAAAATGCCTGTGTCAGTGAAAAACGCAGTTTGAAAAGATAGATTCATTATTTGAAGTAAGCTTTTATTTTCATCTTCTTTTTTTTTTTAATAAGGAAAATAGATGAAAAAATCGGTGAAGTCCCAAGGCAAAAGTTTGATGGATGATTGTTGTCGGTTAAAAAGAAAAGAAACCATTTCGAAATGGGTCACAATGCAGGACGAGTTTCATTGATTGTTTCGATTGTGTGACAAGGACAGAATCCACAGCGGCTATGTATATAGGAAACTATGAAGTTTCTATGGACACAGTGAAGGGCACGCACTCCTCACACAAATATACCTGTCCAATACGAAAATCTAACCTTAACATACGGCGCAGACACATACGCATGCATATATATATATATATATATATATATATATATATATATATATATATATATATATATATATATGTGTATATATATATATATGTGTATATATATATATATGTATATATATATATATATATATATATATATATATATATATATATATATGTGTATATATATATATATATATATATATATGTGTGTGTGTGCGCGCACTTAGGGAGGCATGGTGGAGTAATGGATAGCGGACTGGATTGAGGAATCGGAGATCCGAGTGCGAATTCCATCGAAGCATTTACATTCACTTACTCTTGGGAAAGGCATGAATACTATTCTTCTCCCTCCAGCTATGTGTAAATAGAAGGACAGACTGGGTTCTTTAGCCTTGGATGGCAACTTGTCTAGGAGAAGGAAAACTCTGAATTCAAAACCTGCGGAGGGTCGTTTCGACCCTTCAAATGTGTGGATGATCCTGCACAAAATCCTAACCACTATAATCAAATCTCATGTGCTGTTGTCGGGCTGTCGATTTCCGAGGAACTGATCTGCTTGACTCTCATACGTCGAATTCGACGGGAGAGTCGATTATATGTGTGTGTGTGTCTGTGCGAGCGTGCGTATATATATGTGCATGCGTATGTGTAATATATATATATATATATATATATATATATATATATATATGTATGTATATATATATATATATAGAAAGATAATATAAAATATAAATGATATTTATTGATTTTTTGCTGAATATCTAGTGGACAGTGTTTGATTCGAGGAACTGTTAAAATACAAAAGTATAAAACAGATTATTATTATTATTATTATTATTATTATTATTATAACTCTCTATTAACCAAATTTATTTAATCAGCCATATAAATCAACATTCTATATGACACATTCGAGTTTTGACTAAAAGCATCATTTCAAGACTTAATGTCATCCTAATGAAAATCTAACTCAAGTGGTCAGGGCATATTTATTGTATGTGCGATTGCAGACTTACAAAACAACTTCTATTTGGCCAACTTCTAACAAGCAGGTCAGTTGCAAGGCCAATGTGTTGTTTCAAAGACAAACTCAAGGTCAACATGAAGCGAAGATGCATCCCCTTTACTCCCTGGGAAAACAAAGAGCCAGAGTGATGGAGCTGGCCCCTCTTCTGCTTCTACCACCAATGGAAGTATAGCAAGTATTCCTATTATACTCATATATATATATATATATATATATATATATATATATATATATATATATATATATATATATATATATGAGGGAAATATTTTTCTCAGGTTCACTAAGTGCTCTCGATTTTTCCATTTCTGATGGAGACTTAATTTCTAACGTTTTTTTTTTCAAATAGCCTCCCAGCCATTGATTAGGCCATTATTTTCTCTTCAAGTTAAATATACTATCAATTTTTGATGTTGCTGCTATTGAAAGTTCCCAACGGGTGTTGTTTCTACTATTTGGTAAAGTTCTATTTGGTTCTATCACAACAGTTCACGTGTTTCCTTTATACTCATTGTTCTGAGAAAGTGTTCGCATACAGTTGACGGTTAAGATATTACTGAAACATTTTCGCGTTAGGTCTTGCTATTCACATATTTCTGAACGGTTTTGTCATCATGCATGTCTCAACAAAAATTTATGTTTATTTACTATTTGTGCTTACGGCCACATCATGTTGAAACACCGGTTCTCGCACTATCACCGAAGTTAAGCAACGTCGAGCCGGGTTAGTACCTAGATGGATGATAACTTGGGAACTGTAAGCTTCGATGTGTGGCTCCGAATTGTTAATTGGAGAGCCAAGTTTCAATTTCCGTTGGGTTCGCTATATAAAATGTGAAAATACCATTGAGAAGGGTATGAATCAACCTCTTTTCCCTAGCTATATATTAATTAGTAAGACGTGTATGATTATAACGTTATTATCTAAAAATATTATATATATATATATATATATATATATATATATATATATATATATATATATATATATATATATATATATATATATATATATATATATATATATATATATATATATATATATATATATATATATATATATTTGTGTGTGTGTGTGTGTGTGTGTGTGCGTGCGTGCGTGCGTGCGTGCGTGCTTAGGGAGGCACGGTGGAGTAATGGATAGCGGACTGGATTGAGGAATCGGAGATCCGAGTTCGAATTCCATCGAAGCATTTACATTCACTTACTCTTGGGAAAGGCATGAATACTATTCTTCTCCCTCCAGCTATGTGTAAATAGAAGGACAGACTGGGTTCTTTAGCCTTGGATGGCAACTTGTCTAGGAGAAGGAAAACTGAATTCAAAACCTGCGGAGGGTCGTTTCGACCCTTCAAAAGTGTGGATGATCCTGCACAAAATCCTAACCACTATAATCAAATCTCATGTGCTGTTGTCGGGCTGTCGATTTCCGAGGAACCGATCAGCTTGACTCTCATACGTCGAATTCGACGGGAGAGTCGAGTATATGTGTGTGTGTGTGTGCGAGCGTGCGTATATATATGTGCATGCGTATGTGTAATATATATATATATATATATATATATATATATATATTTCGTGATTTAAATAATCCAAAAAGGGTTGATAAGTCGTAGAAAACGAATTAATCAATCATCATAATCTGTGAATGACTTTTTGCTATAATATAGATTAGTAGTTTCCTGTTGGCGTTTCTACAGATTTGGCTTCATAGTTGGCCTTCTAGTGGACTCGCTAGCATCCATGGCTACTGTGCTATTTATCCGAAAGCTTGGAAGAAAATAGATTTATGACTTTATCTCAAGAGTATTAGTGCGATATGAACGATAAGAGTAGGTCGGAATTTGAACTCCGTTCGCCGTCTCCGCTTTTCACGCTGGTAGCCTTAACACGTATATCTGTTATATTGTTTCATTTTTTAACTAATTATCAAGGTTCTTTGGAATTATTAAACCTCTACAGATATATTAAGATATATAAGAGTTCTACCAAAATTTGTTATAGGCGAATATTTTGTTAATAATATAAAATACATGTGTGACATTGCATTTGTAGGATAAAAGAAAAAGAAAACTGCTAGACTTAGATAAAGTAGAGCCTGTCTATATTTCTGAGATGAGGTATTTTGTACAGTATTTACATTAGTCGGACTATTGTCCTTGTCTTTGTCGCCATATTTGTCACAACGTTTCGGCCGTTGTACGCTCCGGCCTTCTCAAGGACACATGACACAGTGGATAAAGGTGTTGGTTAGATCCAGTGACAGACCCAAAGAGTGTGAGTTCAATACTCGGTTAAGGCAGTGGAGAACATTCAGAGGGAAAATTAGCAGGAGATAACTGATAACTGACATCCATCAAACGTGGCACGTGGAACTAGAACAGTCTACCCCAGTGATCGAAATAAAGGGTTCAGTTCGAAATTCCAACCACCTGAAGTAATAAAATTAATCATGAAGAAATTACTAAGTATTTTTAAAAGACACTGCCAGTAAAATCAAATTGGTTGATGATACCTTGCTCTTTGAGGATTTCCCGGTCTATCATAGAGAGGCTATCCTTGCGGATGCTTTCATTCACAAAGGTTTCACCATAAGTCCTGACAGAGTGAGCTGGAATGCCAGTTTTGATAAGGAGCTCTTGCCAATCATCGGATCCTGTTCGCAGCACCATGTAGAATATTGTTTAGCTTGCAAGTGGTCTGACACGCAATTAGACGGGTGTAATCACAGTCCAGTTGAGACTTTTTGAGTGATTTGATGGAGAGATATATTGGTGAATTGAGTCCACTCATGTAAATGTGTTGGGCAGGTTCATTCTAGTAAAGTAGTCTAACCCATCCGCTGTATTAGGTACTCTCCTATAAATGAGGTAGATTTGAGGTAGCCTGCCTTTACAAGGAGACAAGTAGGCAGCCATGGTAGAAGGGAAGTAATTTGACTCCTACAATATTAACAAGTTTAGAAGACAGAATTCATGGTTAACCGATAAAGAACGACTTAAGGTCGGATTTATACATTAGGTCTTTAAAATCAAGCCGGTAGAGAAGTTTAATTTTCTGTGTAGTGTAGTAACAGATGATGGTAAATAGGACAGAGAAATAATATGAACGCATAGGAATATGTAATATGCCTTCTAGAAGTTAAGCAAATTAATGAGATATAGAAAACATTTGTTATAAACAACAAAAAATATGTACCAGGAAGTCTATAAAAGAAGCTCCAATCTGTTGTTGACTGGGGCAGGAAATGACTGGTTAACTTTAATGCCTCAAAGACAAAACTGCTCTCTGTTACCCACTACAGTGAATCCTCACTATCTCCAGTTAGAATGCCTGATGCTCAACTAGAGGAGAGCAACTCTTTGCGACTGCTTGGTCCCACACTGTCCGCTGACCTGAGATGCAAAAAATATATTGAATCAATAGCTTCCACTACCGCAAGGAAATTTGGTTTTCTGTGTCGGGCCAAAAAGGTTTTCTCCGCCCGAGTCCATACTATAAATCAACCATTCGCCCTTCATAGAATATTGCTGTAATATATGGTCTGGTGCCCCCGCTGTTTGTCTTAAGGTCCTCGACAAAATCCAGAGACGGCTATGCAATGTGGTTTCTGCGACACATAATGAGGGAAACGGTACTAGAGAATATAACTGTGACAGGCTGAGAAAAAGAGAAACAAAGGGGAAATATGTGTTATTTCCTAGCAGAACAACGTTAATAAATTATCAAAATTAAGTAGAGAAAGAAAAATAGGAACCATGAAAATTTTTTCTTCCACTGTTAAAATAAACTGTCTATATAATAATATTATTTATTTAATAATCTATCAATATATATATACAAGTCAGTTGTTTATCTGTCCGGCCAAGTTTGGTACGCGATATTGAACGCTGTCATCAGGCGGCTTTCACGTAAGAATCTTGCAGTCGTGGCCGACGAGATGAACACCTAATTTTATTATATAGAATGTTCTGCCATTTATGTATTGAGCACTTTACTTTAGTGTATCAGTTTAATGTAATAATTTGGTTTTCATATGCGTTTATATATATATACATATATATATATATATATATATATATATATATATATATATATATATATATATATATATGTGTGTGGAACTCCCTTCCTTATTCCTGTGTCCCTGACAAATACAATCTCCAACTATTTAAGTGTAACGTCAATCGACATCTCCAGTTGCCTTGATCTATCCACTTCCCTTCTCCACATCCTTTCACCTTTCATTCCTATCTGCTCTCGCTCCAAATCTTCTGTAACCCCCTTGCCTTGATCGATCCACTATCTTTCTCCATATCCTCTCCTTTACCACTCCTATCTGCTCTTCCTCCAAACCTTCTGTAACCCCTTGCGTGCTAGTGGCCTCCAGCCTTGCTTGAGGTGATAAGCTTAAATATATATATATATATATATATATATATATATATATATATATATATATATGTGTGTGTGTGTGTGTGTGTGTGTGTGTGTGTGTGTGTGTGCGTGTGTGTGTGTGTGTGTATGTGTACGCGTGTGGTAAAAAATACGTATATGCATATATACTTGCACGTATATATTTTTTACTCAGGTGCTATAAAAGCAGGTCTCGGTTTATATAACAGAGCTATTAAGTATATATTAATGAGTACACATAATATCCTTCGTCGAAAGCGAGACTCAGAGTTTCATGCAGTTACACAATCATCAGGTGTATTCAATAATATATATATATATATATATATATATATATATATTTTATATTAACTGATTTAAAATATGGTTTTTATCGCTACACAGTGATAACCATGTTTCGAAAATGGAAGCCAAAGCCTTTGAATTCAATTTTTTTATCAAATTAAAGACATTAGTTCAATTTCCTCGTCAAGCGACCAAAATTCGCTTGACGAGGAAATGGAACTAATGTCTTTAATTTGGTAAAAAATTGAATTCAAAGGCTTTGGCTTCCATTTTTGAAACATGGTTATCACTGTGTAGCGATAAAAAACATATTTTAAATCAATTAATATAAAATATTAATGCTCTGTAAATTTACATTATTGTGCAAAAATAAAAATATCTATAAGAACACCGGATTTTATATCTTACTGTTCTTTCTTTTTATATATATATATATATATATATATATATATATATATATATATATATATATATATATATATATATATATATATATATATATATATGTAAATTTCAATGATATATGTATTAATTGATTAATTTTATTATATTTTGATATTTTTCAGAGTTCAGAAAACTTTTCATTTATATTATTTTTTGTATAGCTATAATTTAGTCCAACATATAGAAATTTTGGCCGATGTGTATAGTTAGAAAAAACCGAGATTTCACAGAACTTGAAGAACAGCATGATGACAAAGCGCGAATTTCATAAAAGGGACATATATTCATAATTTTGCCGCTTTTTTTTGACAAAGAAAAAAAAACTTCTTTTAGTGCTTTGTCGATAAACATATAAAACTCCAAATCGGCATTATATACACGAGTTTGAAGCAGAGAGCGTAGAAGCGATCATACGTGTAAATATCGAAAAATGTCTTTCTAGTCTCCCAGGATTTCTCTCTTAAGCTTTCTGTTTACTGCAGTCGGCTTCTTGGATCTTATTCTTACCCTGGGGTATTTAATTTCTCTCCCCATGAGATGTTTGCTCTGTCGTAGGTCAGCTCCTCGTCACCTGAGCTCGGTCATCTGATCTTTTCGTTCTGTTACTGACCTATGAGAAGAGACCTTGAGGCACTGGAGGGAATTTCGATATGAAATAAATGCATGTCACTGCCGAATCAATGCACTACGCACTTTCTTTAAAATATCCATGTTCTCTCCGTCCGTTTTATGAGCAAGAATTTGCCGAATAGTTTACAAGAGATTTCGCGTTTTAATGAAAATATTACCCAAAAAATTGTTTAATCGCAAAATATCAAATAATTTTTCTCACACTTTCGCGTAAATATCGTCAATTTTGACTAACTTATATTTTTTCTTCTTTTTCAGTTTACGAAACATCTGCCCGTGCTCACATTCTAAGGACCTGAGCTAGGGTTAAATAGCAGGACTTTTATCTGGAAAAATATTGTTATTCTCAAAAATGTTTCTATGCAATACTCTCTTGAAAAAATAATTATTCTTCAAATTTGTTTTGCCTTTAAAATACCACAAAGTTTTGATAAAGTGTAAAAATAAATAAATCAATATATACGAAGAGTTAAATAGCGTAGATTTGAGTAATTTAGATAAATATATAAGGCTTGGATATTTAGTTAAAAACTATATAGTAAATACGATATTTAAAATGATTTGAATACCCACTGCTGCTTGAGCAATAAATAAATTAAACATTCGCTGATAGAAGCTTACATATTTATTCTAATTAAATACGAAGATTTGGCTAAACACCTTCATCATCATCATACCAGTTCCATTCTCTGGTGTGGTCGTACACTTCTTTGAAGCTCGCTAGTCCTTTCCTATACTTCAGTTGGGGGTTATTTTCTCATTCTCTGAATGAACTTCCACTCCACAGTTGTGACGTCACCAGTAAGATTTTCCTCAGTCTCTATCTTACGTTTTACACATGGGAGGGGGTTCTTTATAAAATGGCAGTCGATAGATTGTTAGCTCGTGTGAACGTGTTCTTAAAAGAGAACTTTCTCATCTTGACGGTGGCTACAAAGTCTTCCAATGGGTAGCATGTGTGTGAATGCGTCTCGCACTGAGTCATTTGTGTATTGTTTATAATGCGCGAAAGGAAGATGAAAACCCACCATGATACTTAACTAAACATGTAATTTTTTACACTGGAAAACGCCTGGTATTTTCTAACAAATGTGCAAAATTCCCCTGACAACTCCTGATTCTTCAAAGTAATATCCCAGTAAGCTTTTATTAATATTATAATAAAAAAGCCTTATAATTTCCATGCATTAGGTCCAGAATCCAGGCTAAAGGTTACATGAACCGTTTCCTTATCAGGAAATATTTAGCATTCATTGACATAACTGCAGGTACTACTGTCCGTTAAAATCTATAAAATTTTTTCCTTAAAACAATTTTTACGATAATACGTTTCTCAATTTCTTTAGCCGTAATCGCTACTATATATATATATATATATATATATATATATATATATATATATATATATATATATATATATATATATATATATATATATATATATATATAAAATATTTATAATATATATGTGTGTGTGTGTGTGTTTATAATATATATGTATGTATATATAAGTTTATATTATATATATTTATAATATATATTTATATATGTATATATATATATATGTATATATGTTTATAATATATATATACATATATATATGTTTATAACATATATATATATATATATATATATTTATAAGATATATATATATTATAAATATATATATATTATAAACTCACACACACACACACACATATATATATATATATATATATATATATATATATATATATATATTCTGATGAGGGTTTCATTCATAAGCTTTTATCTGATGTAGCTGATTATGTCATTATTTACCCTTCGACGTACACGTGGAATCCATTTTAGTTGTTGCTAGTTATCAAGTATCATGTACTTTTTCTTATTTGTCATAGTTGATTGTTTGGAATTCTGTAGTGAACGTCTATAAGGTTCGAATAAAAATAGTTTCCGCGAAGACACACAAATTTCATTCTCTGAAAGTCTTTTTAACCACTGCCCTGCGAAAGGCTTTATGCAACGTATAGTCTAGATAGTTACCAACACGCTTAGTGCTATGCGTGGTATCCAATTTTTAATGCTCGATTTGAATGGACTATTTAATAATGCAACTCGAGTTTTCAATCTAATGTCTTGGTTTAAAGCAAGTTTCGGTGTTGGGCGAAAATAGGTTTTGCGCAACCTAATCTATGTTCAATTTCTTCATCTCCTATACACAGTTTTTAATAACTGATTCAAGTTTTTTTTTTCTATTTAATAATTCCAGATTTGAATTTTTATGTTAGTTTCAGGGTGTATGACATGACTATTTAATTCAAATTTCAGAGCATAGTTTCTGTTTTGGAATTGTTTAAACTGAGTCCTATTTCTTGGAATATTTGATAGAAGCTTTCCTTTCAGTGCTCATTATTATCCCAACTATAATTCTGACTTGATAGTTTATTGCAGGATATGTCGTCTTTCTAGATTAACGACCAAGTAAAAAAAGCAAACTGCAAAGTTCTTTTTCATCTTATAATAAAGAGAATTCCTTATTCTTCAAATATCCTATCCAAATGACATCTGACAAAAGACTAAAATAGGAGAATCGATTCAACATTTCCTAAATGAGTTTCAATTTAGGGAGTGGAAGAATGGCGATTTCTAAATTTCTAACAAAGTATTCAATGTAATGTAATATAAAATGCAAACCTCTTCAGAATCAAAGAATGGGGAGTTTATATTTCTTGAGCAATATCAAAAATGTATTTTCTGATGAAAACATTAACATAGAAAATTCTTTATCATTTTCCAAGTCGATGTTCACATTTTTGTCTGAAAGAAGTTTCATGATTGCTAGAAAAATTATGTCGACATTACATACTAAAAGTTTTCAACATATTTTTGAAAGTGGATGTTTTTCTTTTCTTAGTCAGATGAGAAAAATACTGTGTTCGTGATACTTAAAAAATATTATCCAAATGACATCTGATGAATTATTAAAATAGCATAATATTTATAAGTTTACCAAATTCCAGAATAAAAAATGCAGACTTCAGAATTCTTCACAAGCTCCACAATTCTTGTGGTTATTTCAAAATATAATAAATATGTTTAAATAAACAACTTTAGAGACTAAAGCACGACTATTATGTTAGGAAGACCGGGAGTCGGAATAAAATCTCTGACAAGATATTTTTTTTTATTAACAATGATTTACGGAGGCTTCTTTTCGGACTCTGTGTCAAAGGGCAACATTTAGTAAATTATTTTGCCAGGAGAGCTAATTTTTCTTTCTGGATCCCAAATGTGTAGACGTGTAGCACACTATGATAATTATTGTAATAATTGTAAATTGCTTACAGGCGAATGTCATTGTGTCAATGTTAACGATGTCGATAAATCTTCAGGATATGCATAATTGATATATTGGTGGTTGAAACAAATGCGTTGGTTGTTATTCTATCCCAAATAACATCAACTGTTTCACTGATGCTTTCATGGCACGATGCTCTTCCCACTTCTGAGGTTGGCAATGGCCGAATCTTCTTATGCGTGATTATATTAAATCAACGTACGACGGAATTTATTAAATAAATAATGAGATAAAACAATTAAATAAGTATATTTATGTGAGTTTTACTGACGCTAAATGTATGAAAAAACATTTCTCACCTGCTTCAGAAAAAACATCTTCCACCGTCGTTCATTTTAATGCTGAAGAAAAGATATCCTTTTCTAAACGCTGCCATATATGGTATGGAGCCCCTGCTGTTTGCCTCAGGGTTCTTGATAATATCCAGAGACGGATATGCAATGTAATTGGCCCGGATCTGTCATCTCGTCTGCAGTCGCTCTCTCACAGACGCGACGTTGCCTCGCTCTGTCTTTTTTACAAATACTTTCACGGTAATTGCTCCGATGAGCTGCTTTCGCTGGTTCCTAGGCCTCATGAATTTAAACGTCCTACGAGGCTGGCATCCCGTTCCCACCCCTTCACCGTTGAAACTGTTAGATGTAGACGTCTCTTCTACTCTAATAGCTTCATGTCTCGCACATCTCACCTGTGGAACTCCCTTCCTTATTCTTGTTTCCCTGACAAATACAATCTCCATCTATTTAAGTGTAACGTCAATCGACATCTCCAGTTGCCTTGATCTATCCACTTCCCTTCTCCACATCCTTTAACCTTTCATTCCTATCTGCTCTCGCTCCAAATCTTCTGTAACCCCCTTGCCTTGATCGATCTACTATCTTTCTCCACATCCTGTCCTTTACCAATCCTATCTGCTATTCCTCCAAACCTTCTGTAACCCTTTGCGTGCTAGTGGCTTCCAGCCTTGCTTGGAGTGATAAGCTTAAAAAAAAAATAAATAAATGTGGTCTCTGTTAATATTATTTTGTAATTTTCAAAATTTTCTCCGAGATGCACCAAGAAATTATCCAATTTCTAATTTTCAAAAATTCATGGAAATTATTATTTAAGCTTTCAGAACGCAGACAAGGAAAATAATGTAGGAATTCTTAGAAAATGTAGTAAATGATATTGGGGATAAGGGATTAATTATATTTCGTAAGAAAGCAGAATGTGTTTTCGTCAGCCAGAGAAATAGCCTTATATGCAAACTAAAAGTTGAAAACTTCAGAACTATGAAGGTACAGAAATTTAATTCAGATGTGTTTTAACAGACGACAGAGAATAAGACTAAATATGAAAGTTCATTGAAATAATGAATCGTGCTTTCAAATAGCTAAAGTATTAAGCAAAATTAACATTTCCTTAGAAAAAAAAAAGAGTGTTGGATTTCTTTCTCATATCAATCCCTGACAGTGAATGCAGGTCAGTTCTCTAACAAATGAAGAGGATTTAATAGTGATGGATTTCTTCAACCTAAGGATGATGAAAATATCATAGACAGAGCCTGTGTGCATGGGAAAACAGAAAGGCCCCATCCTTAGAATTCATCAACAAACAGTTTGAGGCCAGAATCTATGGGATTCATCGAGCACCTAAAAAAGAACCAGCTCTTCAGCTTCAGAGGAAGAAAAAGAAATAACAATATTTATTTATCAAATTCAAGGGAATGTATCCATTATCATTTCTTCACCGAACCTTTCCTCATATTTTGTAAGTTTATATATGTTTGGATATGATAAACATAATATGTCCAAGATTCTTAATATAATTATTTTGACATCCAATAGTGGGTTCTATCACAATGAGTTTTCATTTTTTGTTGACGCAATGATAAATCTTCCTTCGGTTCAACCGAACAAAATAAAAAAAATACCAACGATAACTTCAATGGTTTCAACACATTGTCTCAATTTTCTTGACAGGGATTGTGCATGAATTGGTAATGGAATCTGGGGAGGTCTACCTTCAACAAAGGAAATTCCGATGCTGAAAAAATTCAGATGCTGAAAAAGAAAAGAAATAAATAAAAACAATTGAGAGAAAGAGAAAAAGGAAGAGCTTGAAGGAAGGGCCCAAAAAATAACATTCTATTGCAACAGAGCAGCTATATATTAATCGTATAGATTACAATATTTCTGGTAACATCTTCCAATGTTTATAATATATTTAAATTTTATAACGTATTCTTCGATCTTTTGTCTTGTATAATAAAAATCTTTTTCACGCTGTCACATGATAAAAATTTTCGCCATGCACGTGATAACATCATCGCGTCTTTTGAAATTAAAAGGATTTTAACGTTTATTTAGTTTGTAAAAAAGTAGCAACATGTAGTTTTCAGATCGGTCCCGAACAGACATGCCCTGTGAGGGGCAGGACTATTCAGGACAACCTGTTCTCGCGTCTGCCGATTTCGGGCCACAATTTCGT
The DNA here is from genome assembly GCA_964036315.1 of Acanthosepion esculentum. Taxonomy (NCBI): domain Eukaryota; kingdom Metazoa; phylum Mollusca; class Cephalopoda; order Sepiida; family Sepiidae; genus Acanthosepion; species Acanthosepion esculentum. The sequence continues at coordinate 38,383,305 of OZ038480.1, read as the reverse complement.
TCCTGGATCCGTCTCCTGTACAAGTCCCCGGGGGCACTGGTGGAAGTGAATGGAGTGAGGTCCGAGCCTTTCACCTTGTCTCGATCCATTCGTCAGGGTTGTCCGCTCTCGCCTATGCTCTATGTTCTTGCGTTGGAGCCCTTACTTCGCAAGCTAAAGGCGAATCCGGTCCTTCGCGGTATTTCATTACCTGGTGTCACCAAAGCGGCCAAGTATTCCGCCTATGCTGATGACGTGTCTGTTTTCGTAACGAACACCGCCAAGATTCACGAAGTCGGCAAAGAGATTTGCAGGTATGAGACTGTGGCAGGGGCCAAAATCAACCGCGAAAAGTCAGTTGGCTTGCGGTTGGCTGAGTGGGAGGGAGTTACTCTCCCCGGGCCCTTCAGCTGGACGGACGGGCCGGTGAAGATACTCGGTATTTGGTTCGGTCCCGGCCTTCTGCTGGACACAAATTGGTCGGAAGTTCGAAGGAAGGTCGACGAAGCAGTTCGTCTGTGGACTCGAAGGAATCTTTCCTTGAATGGGAGGGCGGAAGTGTGCATTTCGCACATCTACCCGATTTTCCTTTACCGGCTTTCGGTTCTTCCACTTCCGTCTAACGTACTAGTCAATTTCGTTAAAGAGCTTTTCGATTTCTTCTGGAGAGGGAAGGCTCGCATGGTAAGTCGCGAGGTCTGCTGCCTCCATCCTGCCGAAGGCGGTCTGGGAATGCCAAGCGTCGAGACACGTCAGCATATGCTCCGCTTGAATTTCCTAGAACGGATGTGTACGCAAAACGACGGTGAAGGCGAATTCTGGAAGGAAGACGCCCGTCAATCTTTTCCGTCCCTTCAAAGTGTGCATTTCGCCGAGGCGGAGGCGCACCGCTCACCTGAAGGTGAATGCCTCTTTTATAAGGAATGTAGAGACACGCTGCGTTGCCTGTTAAAGGTTAAAGATCGCCTGTCTGATACACGGGATATGTCTTGGAAGGCTTTGTATCGGGTGCCAGTGAGGGGGTTGCCAAGGACAAGCTTCCGGGCAAGCTGGGCCTTACGAACAAGGAGTTTCGCTCCGTCTCGCCTTGGGCACCCGGGTTGAAATGTCTCAACAACGACGAGGCATCACTAACCTGGCTGGTGGTGCGAGGGGCTCTCTGGGTCGGCAAAAAGCTCTGCGCAGCGGGTTTGGCGATTTCAGCCGAATGTGTTCGCTGTGGTGACTGGGAGCAGTCAATTGAACATGCCTTCTTCCACTGCGACGTTGTGCAACCTCTGTGCAGGCTGATTGAAGGCTACATGGTTCGCGTCTTGGACGGAAAGTTTTTTGTCCTGGAAGTCATTTCCGTTTGTTCCAATGTGATACCGTCAATGTCCAGGGTTCAGCACTATGTGCTCTTGTGTCTGCTCGGCATTATGCGAATGGTGGTGTGGACGACTAGACAGAAGGAGTTCCACGCAGATGAGAAATTTTCCTCTTTGCAACTGGTCTCATTCTTTAGGCATCAGCTTAAGGTTAAGATCAGGGCGGAGAGGGCGCGTCTCTCCTCGTGGAATTTCGGCAAAAGGTGGGTGAAAATTTCGCGCTTGGTGCGAGTGAGAGGTGCTGACCTAGAGTGGTTGTTGGACGCAACTTAAGCAAGAGGATTTTGGGCCTCGAACCGAAACATTAGTCATCCCAGCCTTTTAAGGTAAGATAGGACATTTTCATGTTCAATTTTGGCCTCCTCAGGGCTAAATATTTTCCTCTCAACGTAGCTAGAGCATGCAAGTACATAAGTCCTGTTTTTTTGTCCTCCTTTTTAGTTTCTTTTCTCCACCCCTCCCCACGTTTTAGGTGACAGATGTCTCTGTTCTCTGGATTTGTTCATCCCAGTTAATAGTGATTTCTGCCGCATTTTTGGAAGGGTCATACTACTAATATTGTTTTGTTTAGTTTCTTGTACATACATGTTTTACATTGTATATAAACATTGGGTTTTTGATTTTTCCCCATCCCTCAATGATTTTGTAAATAAAAATTCATGTTAGGGTTTTTCATCAAGAAAATGTGGTATTTTGGTGATTGTGTTGTGAAAGTAAATGTGTTGTTATGGTGAAAGGAAAATTGTAAGTACGAATGGGTCAACGAATGAGACTAGATAGTTTTCAGATAGGACTAGAGAAGACCAGTCTTTTCCCCCCTCCCCATTTTTAGCCCTTGTGGCACATTTTGCATTTTAAAATGCAAATAAATAATAACATGATTACGCTACAAGATATTTGGCAAATGTTTGTTAAATAATTTTGACTAAAAATATTGACCCTGAAGATGAACAATGATGTTCGAAAGCGCTAGGTCATCGTATGGACAATACTTATTTCGAAATCATTTTCAAATAAAAAGTCTCATTAGAGAATATGAGAAAATTCAAAAGAAAATATGCAAGACTATGTTGTCTTTAACATTCAATACAACATGTTTAAAATATATATATATATCATTAGGGAAACTTAATACATTATCCATCGCAACCATTCAACGTTTTAGTTATTTAGAAGTCGCAAACAGATGTACAGTATTTCTGTGCTATACACATATTTTAGCTGGTTTTATATTGATACTGTTTTATCGATATTCGATAATGATATCTGTTAATACTCGCCTGAAAAGTGTAATCAATTCTTATAGCATTTCGAGTGAACTCTCGAACGTATAAAGTCCCAGACTGGCTTCTCCAATCGCTTTTTTGTCACTGACAAAGTAGCCATGCTCATATGACGTAAATATGAAAAATGTTTTCATTGTATTGTAGAGAGAATAAAGGGAATCGTTAAGGCGTGACTGATACGAGAGTCAATAAACCGACCATCCAGTAGCATTAATGCAATCAACGCATTCAATTTGAGGGCCTGTCTTTGATTCCTGACACACAAGGGCGATAATCGCGCGCCATTTTTTTCTGCTGTTCATGTGCCGCCATATTAGTTTAAACTATTTTTTTTTTGGCTGACAGATTCAGATACAAAGAAGAAAAGGAAAAGAGAATCCAAACAAATGATAAAAACATGACTAAATTAATTATTCTATTAAGTGGTCAATGTGTTCTCTGGAGTGCGAGGTTTGATTTATGTGGTCAATCTCATTAAACCTGGTCATCGCCGCCATTGTGCGAATTAGGTGTGTGAATCATTCTTTTTACGCCTTGTGAAACAAATTCGATAAAAGATAAATCATGTTCAAATCGGGTTGGTTCGATCGAGCAACAACAAAATCGATTCAATTGATCGGAAGATACATATTTAAGACGTCAAGCAAGCGTATTTCAGTAGCGGCAGAATCGATGTAAATTCCCTCGAGAAGATTCCAGGAACTCTTAAAGCAACAGAATCTTATATCCGGCGCAATATCTTCAAACTGTCAGTAACTCTGTATCCGAAGAAATTCATTTGCATCAAAATATTCCTTATCTTTTTAAGAAGATAATCTCAATTCATTAACATCCACCATCCTAAAAATGGATTGGTAGAATTCGGGATGGGATATTTCATCACCGCCGACTCAACACTGCTGACTCAACACCGGCCAACTCGTCTCCGTGACAAATCAACTCTAGGACAAATCAACAAGGCACTCAGCGAGAGGACAGTCAAATTCATAGCTTCAGATCGGTGTTTGTTTTCATGGTTGGTTTTCTAAGACGATCGGCATTGCGTCGTAGAGATTTTGAAAGTTTGTCTGTTTGTCTTAGTGATTTATTAGTTACAACAGGCTATTTTGTTGACTGACTGATGTTTAATTCTCATGATCGGACAAACAACCGAGCTGCATGAAACAGAAGACTGCACGAAACCTGGGGATGAGTAGCACACAAAATGGAGGTCCTTTACGTGGCTGTGAAATGTGCAAAATAACCGAAATGCATTTTTCGAGTAATTAATTGGAGGTCATCCCCTCCGACGTAATTGAAGAATTATATGTAGGCAGATGAAAGAATTGTACACATTGTTTCTTCTTTTACACAACGATCTCCAACTGAATATTTGAAGAGAATTGCATACAGTTTTCAATAAATTTTAAAGTAAAAATAAAGTCATGTATTAAAAAATGATACTTAATAAAGTATTTACATTATTTACATTGTTCGGACTGTTGTTCTTATCTCTTTTGTGATGTCCACGACGTTTCTGCCATTGCACGCTCCGGCCTTCTTCAGGTGAGTGAAATTATGATCTGAACCCTTTATTTCGTTCACCGAGGTAGATTGTTCTACTTTCACGAACCATGATAATACAATCACCTGAAGAAGGGCGGAGCGTTCAACAGCCGAAACGTCGTGAACATAACAATAAAGATGAGGACAACAGCCCAAACAATGTAAATAATTACAATAACTCATTTCAGAAATATAGACAGATATTAATAAATTACATTTACTGGTTTTTAAAAAGTCGAAAAAAAATCATAGTTTGCATGTCGTTTAATTGTCCTCGCGCTGAGTAGGTTGGTGGTGAGTTGTCATGGGGTTGAGTTACCACGGAGATGAATTGACCGGTGTTGAGATGGTGGTGTGTGAGTCGATGGCGTTTTGTTGAGGGTGATGAGTCGTCCTGCACCAAGTGGAGTTATAGGTAGAAACCAATAATCAATGTCGTTTTTTTATGAGATTATACTTGATTAGGAGGCAAGGTTGTGTAATAGATAGCAGCTCGGATTTAGGAATTGGAGACCCGCATTCGAATTCCAGTAGTTTCCATCGCATTAATTAAATGCTAATAAACTTGAAAAATTTATGAATCTATCTGTTCTCCCTCCAAATATGGGTAAATAGCAAATCTTATGTCATTGAGTTGCAACATGTCTAGGAGAAAGAAACAAACCTGGATAGGTTTGGGCTCCTTGAACCTGTCTTGCCCAGAAAACACTACTGCAGCCGCAGTACATGTGGTGTCTCTGAAGTCACTAAAGGGTAAAGAATCTCGTGACCGTGTTAATTCAGACCAGGTTTTATTTACAAACCTATCATGATCATCATCATTATCAGTATGGACGGGGTTCATTCAAAGTTATTGACCAGCTACCCTAATAAATCTCGGTTGCGTGTCAGAGGCTCTGTAAATGATTTTCCAATCGTTTCAGTGATATTGACATCCAGTTTTTCGTATTTATCTATTTTGTGACTGGAAAATTCTTTTAGGATGGCAGTAGAAATATTATTGACACTTATGACACGAACATCCCATTTCAATATTTTCTCGGCTATGCGGTTTCTAATAGGCCTGTTTCTTATCTGATGTTGTCACCAAAGGTGTCGCTTGTGATGCGGCTTACGTGGGCGATGCATACGTTGTCTCTGGCGGATCTAATTTCTAATGCATGGATTTTTCGCCGTAATTCTGCTGTTAATATCCAACATTCACAGAAAGAGTGAACTCAACAAGTCTCATATTTAATTTCAGGCTGCTGTTCTTGTCTTACTGGATGTATCTTAATTTTGCGACAACTGCCATACTTTTTGTGGTGCTAAAAATTATATTTGAATTGGTTCATTGCTTTCAGTTCTTATGCCAGTTATAAGTATGACTACTGTACACGTGCCGTCAAAAATGACGACAATTTTTTAATACTGAGATCCAATGAAAGAAATGTCTGGAATCAATCTACTGATAGTAAAAAAAAGCACAAATAAAGAATTCTCAACTAAAACACAGAGGGAACCTTTTAATATATATATATATATATATAAATTACTTAAATAATTAAGAAAGAGACAACGTTAACGTTCAATGACTATAATTTATTTCCCCAGAAAATATATATAAATATATTTTTCCTGCAGTATCTGTCTATATTTCTGAGATGAGCTATTATGTACACTATTTACATTATTCGGACTATTGTCCTCATCTTTATCGCCATATTTATTACAACGTTTCGGCCGTTTTAGGCTCCGGCCTTTTTCAGGAGGTTGCAATGTCGAACTGAATACTTTATTTCGCTCACTGGGGTAGACTGTTCTACTTCCACGTGCCATGTTTAATGGATGTCAGTTATCAGGGTCCAGTTCGATATTCCAATCAGCTGAAGAAGGTTAGAGCGTACAACGGCCGAAACGTTGTAATAAATATGATGTAGGGATGTATCGGTCTCACAACAACCTCTCTTTAATACAAGTTTTTGAGGGTTAGTTTTAGATTTGTATAAGTTGTCAGATGTGGTGGGAGGACTATGGAATATATATATATATATATATATATATATATATATATATATATATATATATATATATATATGGAGAGAGAGCGAGAGATAGATAGATAGATACGTATACGTATGAAATGTATGAATGTAAATCATTTGGGCATATCATATGTTACTTACCTCCACTGAAGCTTATATCTTGAAAAGTATTTCGTACAGTATATAACATTAGGGTTTTTCAATTCAAAAACGTTATCTTTTAGATTAACACAAACATGTTTCTCTTAGAAAAAAATCAACACTTGTAAATATCAAAAGTACTCGGAATAAATATGTATCAACGGGGTAATTTTGCTCTTCTTATAATAATGTACGAAAAAGCTTGTTCTTGAATATCAGAGGATCCTATTGAAAATAAGTAGACAAAACTTCTCTAAATTATTGAATGAGACATGCTTTTATATATATTTTCAATATATATACATACATACATATATACATACATATATATATATATATATATATATATATATATATATATATATATATATATGAAAAAATATACTCTTAAGGTGTGCTATATTTATGGGATAAAGTGCTCAATATCAGAGCTAGAGCGCGTGTAAATATAAAAGTGAACATTGAAGTCAACACTTAGAGGCGACAGGCTGTTTCATGCTAGACGCAATCGTCAGGCCACGAATGTTGTTTTTTTTCTCGGCTATTTATATATACGAGTCAGTGGTACATTGTGAGTAAGTCTATTTTAGCTTTTATTTAGCCGGAAGTCGTTTATTTGTATATTTATTTATTTGTGTCAAATTAGTTTGCTTGTTTTTATTTATTTTATTTTTTATTGTTTTTATTTTTTATTTTTATTTCTTACTTTATATATTTATTTATTTTAATTTTAATCGGTGTTTTATTAACGTACATAAATTGTTTATATCGCTTATTTATTAGTTTTGATTTGGTTTGGGAAGATAATTAAAGCTATTTATTCAAAAAATACTACGTTACTTAAAAATCGATAACCGAAAAGAGTAAGCAAAAATGTGCAGTATAATAAATGAATAATTAAAAAAAAACAGTAAAATAAATTAATCTAAATTAATCCAAATAAATAAATGAATAAACTAACAAACCTATCCCGATAAATTAACCGTTAGAAAAAAACAAGTAAAGATAATCAATCCAAATAAACAAATTAGAAACTGCTCCCGCGAAAATAATAGATAGAATAAACTACAGCAATAAACCCCAAAAATTGAATAAATAGCTTTAATTATCTTCCCAAACCCAAACAAAACTATTAAATAAGCGATATCAACAAATTTTTACTACGTTAATAAAACACAGTTTAAAATTAAAATAAATAAATATATAAGATTCATGCTCAATATATATATATATTAATATTAGTGGTCAATATATGTATTAATATATATATATATATATATATATATATATATATATATATATATATATATATATATATATATATATATATATATATATGCATATATATATATTATATATATATATTTATATATATATATGTGTGTGTGTGTATATATATATTGATAATATTAGTTGTCAGTATACATATATATATATATATATATTAATATTAGTGGTCACTATATATATATATATATTATTAGTGGTCAGTATATATATATATAAATATATATATAATAAAAGGCTCAAACATTAATATTTCATGGTTATAAGTTATTACATTAGAATCGTAATAGGAGTAAGATACAAGGGTGAGAGGGCAAAGTATGAAAGCTCTAGAGGAGGTGTAACGGAAGAAGAAGAACAGGAAAGAGCCGTGGGTGAGGGTATCGAATAAAATTTTAAAGAGAGAGAAGTTAGAAAGAGAGAAGTTAACTGTTTTAAGCCGTGAGATACAGATAGATATGAGTTATTGTCAGTTGCATAAATCGACTTCCGATTTGTTCATCTAAATTAAAATAAAATCGACTCCTGAAAAGTATGGATATATCTGTGGTGACATTAGATACAATAAATGAGGAAAATCATTGTACGATCCAAATTTAACGTCTAGTTAATATATATATATATATATATATATATATATATATATATATATATATATATATATATATATATATATATATATATATATATATACATGTGTGTGTGTGTGTGTGGAGAGAGAGAGAGAGAAATTAATTGTGTAAACTGACCTAAGAAACATGTATACATGAAGGCCGTCTGTTTCTAAAGAGCTAAACACGCTGTTGTCATGTCTCAAGTAATTCTTTACGAATGATTTTCCTCTCAGTATATTTTCTAAAAGTATTGAATGCATTCGTAGCATTACCTACTAGTGAATAGATCTGATTACTTAAAGTCGTTCTTAACTAGCTTTGACAAATAGAAACTTTCGTACGGATGTCATACCTGGCGCCAAATTGTTACAGAAATATCTAAGCTGTCAGCTGAGCACTACCAATATCTCAGATCAATGATTTAACATGGCTTAGAAAACACATTAAGCCTGTAGGTCTTAGCGAAGACTGTCTTGCTCCAAAGAACTGCACCAAATACCCGAAACTATATCGCTTGAGCAGGGCACCTCGAGGTGGTGTAATGGTTAGCAATCTTGTCTCGCTAGAACAATTACGACTGAGTAGTGAGTTCAATCCTGACTGGGTGACTCTTACTTTCGGCCTTGTGCCACATCCAACTACGTTTGGAAAATCACTATATCACTTGAGGACTTTCTGCAACCATAAATATATATGAGGTCTTTCTACACTATATCAAACAAATGTTTCGCCTTCATCAAAAGAAAATACCATTTGCTTACCCTGAGGAAAATAATTTCATGTAAATTTTTTTAAGGAAGAATTTTTATAAATATCAACCTGGCTACTTATAAGTAAAGGATTAGTCTTATATTCGCATTGCAATTACTGATTGATCTATCGAATCAACATTATATATTTTATATATTATATAAAGCCGAAACACAGGGATAAATTTTAACTGAAATCTTTTAGGTTAAGTTTGTAATTCTATCTGAAGGTATTTCTGTACACTTTCGTCAGTCCATGCTATATGAATAATATCTATATAAATATATGTCATTGTTATATGTCAGTTTGTGTTCGTACAGTATATGTAAAATGAGGCCTACTTTGTGGAGAATCGACCTTAGATTGGTAACATAAGAAGAATGTGTTTAAAATTACTATGATTTGTATTTTTAAAGATCAATTTAAAGTTTTATGTTGGCAACAACCGTTGATGTCCAATTCTACATCTAGTGGCTATGAAGATAACTTCCAGGTGAACACTCTGAGGTAATTACCTCTTTCGATGTTAAAATTACCATGATAGTATGTTTAAATAACTATCTCGTAAACATTTCAGAAAACATTTCTATGCTACAATTAAGTGTTAAATCAGCTCTGTCCAATTTACGGCATTGAAAATAATTTTTTCCACCTTTATGGATATAAAAGTTAAAAGTCATCAACACTGTTCGACAAAAGTGAGTGACATCTTGTAAAAGGAACATGATAAAGTCTATTTCATGCATATATGAATACAAAAATATTAAAAACTTACAATGGTGTTTTCAGAATATTCCTATTACAGAAAAACGTTTTTATATTACATTTAATATTTCAGTGCTGGATTCACTAACATGGTATATAGAATCATTCTTGAGGTTTTATTTACTTGAATAAAATTTCACATTAAAAGTGCTTGAGTGTACGTATGTTATCGGGAACATTCGATGTTATTTTTGCAAGGTTCCAATATACTGTCGCTTCCCTCTCACAGGTCAAGTGCTTATATAACTTCTTCTCTTCCGGTTATCTTCTGTGTGTAAATCATAAACTGGGTTGACTTCCTTTTTTATGTCGGTGACACTATTTGAGGCCCAATTCTGTATATGGTGGCTATGAGGTTACCTTTTAGATGAACAAACAGAAGCAAGCATCTCTTTTGAGGTCCTAAAGTGAAATCGAGGACAATGCTTAATGTAGTACCCTACATACTGGCATCACCACAGATCAATTACTCTTAATTTAATATTAATTCAATTAAAATCTTTGGTATTTTCTAACGGGTGTCACATACATAAAATATAAGTGTCATTTCGCTGGCCGACTACATTAAATAATATCAATCGTCAGCCAAGACTAATCTATCAGATTTTTATATATATATAACCCTCGTTGCTCTTTGCTTTGATGTTTATTGGAAATCCTCCTATGTCGTTTCTCTCTTTAAGAACTCTTGATAACTTTCTGATTCCTAGATTTATCGCCATATTAGTCATTTATTTCGTCTTGGCAAAGTACTAGGCACTCTAATCAACGTCAAATTTGTTAAGCATCTTAATCTACACAGCCTCGTCTCGGATAAGCAACGTGTCTTCCGTTTCGATGTGTTAATGCTTATCACTGAATTTGCTTATTAAGCATAAGATATTCTATCTATCTATCTATCTATCTATCTATCTATCTATCTATTTAGATGACTATTGCGCTCAAATGTAAATAAACTGTCCAATGACCATGTTGTTGTAATCTTTCATTCTTAGTCATTTTCAGGGACAATTGATCTAGGAGAAATTCCTTTGTCTACATCCGGTATACTTTGGAAAGCTTCTTTTTCGTGAGGCCTCGTCCCAGTAACCGTTACACATGATGACATCGTTGACTATTTCAAATGAATACCAAGACGCCATCAGTTTCACGGAGTGAAAGAGTGTGATAATACTTTAGTGAAGAGGAAAAGAACAATAACGGATTAGTATTCAGGAAGACAGAGAAATCTGAAGAGAGTTACACAGGGAAGAAGTGAGAGAAAAAACTATTATAATAGAACACCATCGCGCGTCTGGCTAGTTCAACAGGGAAACGGCGATACATAGTTGTCAATCTAATAGTTTGAAGACTTGCAGTCAAGTCATTAAGGAGGAACTCTTTGAATATCATTAAAAATCTCGAGATATATAGTAGGAGCACCAGACCACATATGGCATCAGTATTCAAGCTAGGACGGATGGTAGAGTTATAAATATGCAAGATGGCTTCTGGCGACAACAGTCTAGCAAGACACAGTTAATCAACGTTCCAAACAATGAATCAAACAAATGTTATATTATAGTCACTTCATTTCATGTTAGCGAAAACATTAGCCCACAAAAGTGCAAACTGTTGCTCTCCTGGGGGTTAGCGCCAGCCATGCTGATGATAGGCAAAAGAAGGTTCTAGCTGGATAGATAGAATCACCAATATGCTTTCCAGTCAACTTTAATCTAAAAAAAATTAAATACCTTGTCAATCGTTAACTACTCTCCTGCCGATTACTCTTTTTTTTCTCGGTCATTACTAATGTTTTGTATCTAATTCTTCAACTCCGATTAAAACCTTGTATCTTAGTGCCTTTACTGTCTTACATAGGGTGAACTCATTTAAAAAAAAACATATTGCCAGTTTACTAGCTAGCTAGCTAGCTAGCTAGATAGATAGATAGACAATATATATATATATATATATATATATATATATGTATATATATATATATATAAAAGTGAACATAGAAGTCAACACTTAGAGGCGAGAGTCTGTTTCATGCTAGATGCAATCATCGGGCCCGATAATTGCTTCTAGCATGAAACAGTTGACATCTATGTTCACTTTTATATTTACACACTCTCTATCTCTGATATTGAGCACTTTATCTCATAAATATAACACACTTTAAGACTTTATTTCTTCATATATATAAATATATATATATATATATATATATATATATATATATACATATATATATATATATATATATATATTTGTGTGTGTTTGTTTGTTTGTGTGTATGTGTGTGTGCGTACGTGTGTGTGTGCAGAGATTGCATCTGTTAAGCACGTAGAAATTGAAATCGGTGTGGCGAGTTCAATTTCCAGTTCATTCTGTTTCATACAAACCGCGAGAAAGCCTTTGCCAAAGACACAATTCCTCCACCGAGAGGGAGCATATTAGACACTCCTGCTTTGAGTGGAAGGCAGTCTAAGTAAAGTAAAATTCACTCTAAATTCAGATTTCCTGAGGTCTGTTTGGAAATTTCTTTACTCAATTTTCACTAACATTCTTTTATTGAGCCTTGCAAATGATATGGCAGCTTCTATACAAGCATTCAAAACTATAAATAATCTCTGTGGGTAGTCTACATTGATACTTGAAACATGAATTTTTGGGTCTACCTATGTCAAAAACGGCAGAAGTGAAGTGTCGCCCACGTATATGGTTCACACTATGAATAACATTTAAAAAGAGTCATCCCTTCTTTTATGGCTTAGGACTGAACCTAGCAACATATTCTAATAAAATATCTTGCTATTTTTATTTTTTTTTTATTTTTGTCTAGCTTGGTAAAAAAATTAAAAAGAAACCATCAGATGCGACGCAGTGAAAATAGTAGAAAATGCTTAATCAACATTTCCCTAATCAATTTAGCCCGATTCAAATGCGATCCGTTGTATTCTTTGTGTCTGTTCCAATAATTAGCCTTGTCATTATACAATTGGTATTTGCTTTCAAAGTAGAAGAAGGAAAAAAAAGATAAAAAACGACTTCCTTGTTTATTGCTCCAGAAAGGGAGATAACTATTTCCTAATAAAAGGTATTTCGCGAAAACGTTATTTTCAATTACAAAACTCAATTACGTGACTTCTGCACACAACCTGCTCCACAATATTGATCTCCTTATTGATCCCAGTCTGCGAAACATTAAAAAAAAAAAAACATCTGAAAAGAAATGGGAATAAAAGAAAGATCGGTATATTTTGAATCGTTTGATCGTGAATTAATAAAACAGGAAGAATATATAACTTGTCTATCCGACGTTAGTTGATTTGAGCAAACACTAAAACATAAAAAAGGAAACTGATTGAAAAGAACAAGGAAATATTGGTGTTTGGTGCAGTGATTATAGCAATGGGCAAAGACTAAAGAGATTCATTTCTAAGATTTGGTGGAAAAGATAATTTGGAATATTGAAATCTCTCCTTCAAACAATATTTGACATCATTGAGTATCAAAGCCTGTGAAGTATTCTTTTTACAATGATATTCACTCTGCACAATTCCTAAGAGCCACTCGAGGTAGAGTGTTACAGAATATGACTTACAGTTTACGGGGATATGTCGAGAAGATAACGGTTTACGTTAGACTTGAACAGATTAAGATTATTGTAATCTAGGAAGAATCATCTTTGTTCACAAAGCAGCGGTTTGGCAAAAGAAGCTGGTTGAGTGAAACTGACATCTCAACGATGCAATACGGATGGGAATGAAGCTGGTTCGTTACAATGCGTGCGGTATGGCGGATCTTACGCTTGAAGGTGAGAAATGTTGGAACTAAGTAATGTAGTTCGTCTGATCAACTTCCATGGAAATAGTGACGCTCTTGTTCGGTGGAAAATAGTTCATCACCCACAAGGACGCGGAGATGCGCTTGGAATCTAAGCTCGAAAATGAAGTATTATTGCATCAGAAACACGAATGACTTTTTCAATGATACGTGTCGGTCCGTAAACGACGCTGAAGACTCAGCAGTATCTGTCTTCTTCATCGACGGTCCTATTTAACTATTAGAGTGAGTAGCCCGGGATTACGTGTTCCTGCACGGGAATAGATATATAGAAGCCCGTTTCAGACAGGAATAAGATGTCAGATTTGGCGTCGAAAGCTAGAGTTCAATATGTGGAAACTTGGAACGAAGTCCCCTCACATTTGTGTATGAGACGGTGAACATGGGATCTACTTTTGTTTTTGTTAGGTTGGGCTTGATTTTATGTTCACATTTGTTGAGGTCATCTTTAGAAATTGGTGTATTCGGGTGAAGACTAGGCACCGAGGCATTCATATCCACAGGAGATTCCCACATAAACAGCCAAGATTGAATTATCCGGAGGTGCGGCTATAACAGTAAACATAATAGGACCGCGAGGCCTAACTGGATATTAATGCCCAATACAGAAACCATCCAAAAAATGGCAGTAAAATAGCCCCTATATTATTCCCCTGCTATCAAGATATTCAAAGGTTCTGGTCCCTGACTATAATTCAGATTACTGACAAAGCCAGAAGACGTTTAACTATGATAATGAAGGAATCCAGGAATAAAATACAGCTGTGATACGCTGAGTGTAGGTACACGTATCGTCTAACCAGAAATCAAGGCAGAAAGACTCCTTGAGTCAGAAATATCGTACCGGTCAGAGACCTCAGGTACCGAGACAATCTCGTTGATATATGAGGACTAAAATAACTATTGGACGAAGTAGGAGCTAATATAGGTTTCTCAGGGGTGCATCAACATCTCCTACCCCAGTTGGATTGAATATTAGCGTAGAAAAGAATTACGTGAACGAGAGCTACCATTGGCAATTATCTATTTGTGAAGAAAGAAGAAAATATAAAAGTTACTGGACTTGAGAATAATATATCAAGTGACTGTAGTACAGTACGTAATGTTTCTTTATTAGGAGATGTCTAATATTATTATGATCATTATTGTTGTGTCCTCCAGAATTTAGCCTTTGTAATTATCATATTGGGAAGCACGGTGGAGCAATGGATAACGGCTCGAATTGAGGAAGCGAGGATCCGAGTTCGAATTCCATTCGAATACATTACATTCACTTACGTGCTAATACACTTGGGAAAGGTATGAATCCGCTTCTTCTCCCTCCCAGCAATGGGTTAATGGTAGGACAAACTGGGTTCTATAGCCTTGGATGGCAACTGGTCTACCGCAGAAAGAAATGTTAACGTCTTACAGGAAAAAAAATCTGCGTCGTCAGTCATATATAGAAAGACGTATTTTTATATTGTATTTACCTTTAATCATGAAAATACTAGCTCCTTCTTTGATTGCTCAAAGAATGAGTTACCGCTTTCCCCCATAAAATGTACCTTACGGAAACGTCATTATACTGATGTTAACACTATCTCTATATCTGTGCATCTATTTATACAAATCAAGGAAAAGTATGCCCGTGCTTTGAACGGTTATTTTGGTGTGGACGTTGCTGTGTGACTGAACACACTTCCTACCTCCACTTGTCTAGACGATTTTGTTTTTTTTATTTTATTACCGAGTCCAGGCATATTCTACATTATTAGTTACTTATTTGATTTCTGTTAGTGAATTCTATTTTGTTGTGGCACGATTGGTCTTCCCTAGAAATACTCTGGCTCACAGCTTTTCTGAACTAATCAATAATCAGAGGATTCTCAATGGTGAGAATCTAAGCCACCTAATGATATCAGACAACGCAATCTGAGTGTAACACATGAATAGATTTTCGCTATCAGATCTTGCCTCTGCAGAATTCTTCCTGGAAGCTTGTCTACTCAGTCAGTAAGAATCCCCTGGGAAAACAGGTGCAACATGGTAAATTTGAATGAAAAAATACTTATAATAGAAAGAATTCAGTTGATTGGATAATCCAGCTAAAAACGAGTGAAGCATTGCTTATCTGATTCGAAACGTTCATAAAAATTTTCATATGCTATTATTTATATATATACACATACATGGGAATAAATAGCTATATAGATCATTTCAGTTGTTTTGAAAAGCTCGGCGTAAGGGATCTCATAATATATTCTGGAGATATCTTCAGACAGAATTACGGTTGATGAATTCTGCTTATTCAGAAAAATGCACAACACACAGACATCAAAAAGAAGAGATACCTTTATATATATATATATATATATATATATATATATATATATATATATATATATATATATATATATATATATATATATATATATATATACGTGTGTATATATATATATATATATATATACGTGTACATATATATATGTATATATACATATACGTGTATATGTATACATACATATATATTTATATATATATATATATATATATATATATATATATATATATATATATATATATATATATATATATATACATATATACAAGTGTATGTGTAAAATAATGATATGTATATTTATATATCAATAACAGTATTGGGTAAAATGTATGACAAAGTGGAAAAAAGTTTGCTTTTGACGCGTTTTACCCTTCAGGATTTCATCCGACTAAATTTGTTATGGTGGTACGATAATGACTGTTAGTTCATTTTGACAGTTTTAAATGTATTTGATGCGTGGTTTTGTATACCAGTAGGAGCGTTTATTCCGAAACTTCATTTGATAAGCACGGTTGGAATTATATATATATATATGCATATATATATATATATATATATATATATATATATATATATATATATATATATATATATATATATATACATATATATATATATATATATATATATATATATATACATATATATATATATATATTATATATATATATATATATATATATATATACATATATATATATATATATATATATATATATATATATATATATATATATGTATACGTTCCTTAAAAAATTATTTCGTTTGAACTCTGGGGAACAAACTGAATTTGTAAACAGTTACTATTGCTGCTACTGATGCAAGAATCTTCGTTAAGGCGAATTAAGTTCTCCAGTCAATAGCGTGTTTATCAAAAAATAAATACGTCGAAATTCACCTTCACTCCTGCTGTGCGCCAATGGCTTAGGGGTAGAGGCTCCGGCTGATACCAAATCCCAGCTTAATGCAATCTGATGTCTATCCACACTGAGGTAAACAGTAAACGTGGATGAGAATATATATATATATATATATATATATATATATATATATATATATATATATATATATATATATATATGATAACTATATATATATATATATATTTATATATCCAGAATAGTTTTAGAGTAAATATGTATGATAAAGTAGAAAAGGTTTTCATGTAACGCGTTTTCTCCCTTAAGACTTCGTCAGGCTGGATTTGTTTACAATGGTGAGACTGTAATGGCCTAGTGGGTAGATGGACCAATACTATTTATATTATTATACTTTCAACGTACAGGATACAAGTAAATAACAAATCTCCAAATGTGAATCAACAAGTATATATTGAAATAACATACAAGGACAAAACATGCAATAAAATTATATTCAATGTATAGTGTAAGGGAAAGAAGTTGTTTCCCTTTAACTATATTTTGATTTGTAATTGATTGTTTGAAGAAAGTTCTCGTGAGAGATAAATGTTTTTAATTAGGACAATGTCAGTTTGTTAGAATAGATAACACAAGAATACAATTGATCAAAAATGCGTTGTGTTATAGAATGGTTCGAAAACCAACAGAATCCTGATAGATTGGCTAAGTTACAGAGAGAAGTGTGAGTTTATATTAGAAAATTTTGTATATGTATGTGCGTTTGAAATGTTATGGATAAGATCTTGGATTTGTTTTGACAGGCGAAATTTACTGAATTTTACTGACGACTTGTAAAAATGTCGCGTCTTTTAAGGAAAAGGAATAGGCTCCCACAAGAGTGCGTGAAAAGTTAATCTTGCATTAAAAATATGTGATTAGTTAAAAATTAACCAATCACTACATTCGTAGTAACAAAACAGGCAAGCAATCTCAAAATCGAAGGATTCAAAGAAACGACTGCGATCGCTAAATTGTCCTATAGAAAGGTAGTATTGATTTATTAGCCAATCCCAGACGAATAAAATGTGGGCGTGGAAAAACAGAGCAATCGCTACACGACTTATACATGTGCACGAATTGGAGACGCTAAAAATATTAAATTTATATTATTTTTTAAGTATTGTTTTAAATATGTTTTGGGTATATAATGTAGCCAGTTTCCTTCGGATTCTTTTCCTTTTTGTTTCCACCATCTTTGTAATTGATTATCCCACATTGTTATAATAGAAAATCTGCCAAGAATGGTGGAACTTTGTAAGAAGCCGGACGCACATTTACTGCGGATGAACTAGAGATTTCTAGATATTTTCGTTTGCAGGGTTTTTTTTTGTTTGTTTTAAGTAGACTAGCAATTTTAATGTCAAAATGTTGGCCGGTCTCATTCCTGGGATCAACTAATGTGTTCAGTGTGTTGTTTTCCAAATTTGAATATGAATTCATTATATTTTACAGATGAATGAAGGGATGCGTGTCAGCAGAAGGATGCTGAGAATACGTTGGACAAATCATCGAAGATGTTCTAAAGAAAATTATATCTAATGCGCCTACTTAAAGTTAGAAAAGTCAACTAAAATGTCCGGGTCATATTATGGAGAAAGATGGCGTGGAAAAATTCAACACTCACAGGGCATATTGAAAGAATGGTGAGTAGATGGAAACAGCGGGTCTCTTTAGTGGGTACCCGTATTATGAAGACGCTCCATTTAATTTTAAACGGTAACTATTTCATCTACCGACCTCGTGAAAACATATTATCGAAAAATATGTCTTCCAACATAATTCGAACACGCGTCCCTCTTTGAAGGAGAAACGACCATCCTATCAGTTGTACTTTAACTGCTCGGCTACATAGATTTTCACAATCAAAAAGGTTCTATTTAACTTTAAAGCACAGTCGCTAGTTGGGATTTCTTGAAAGTTTGTTTTTTTTTGTTCCCGAAAATCAAGGAAAGCAATTTCTAAACAACTATAGGATTTATTTTCAATCTAATATGTTTCTATTACTTCAAACATTATTTTTAGTGGATTGCTATAGTTGAGTAGACATTTCATTTTATTTTAAGTGGTATTTATTTCGACTTTCCATTTTATTTTAAACAGTATTTATTTCGGCCTACATTGTCAGGGGGAAAAAAGACTTATAAAAGAAATTTTACCCTACGGCAAGATTCGAATCTGTGTCCCGCTTTTAAGTGTAAGAAATCGTCTGATCACGCGTGCTTTAGCTACTCTTCTACAAAGAGCTTCACAATCAGGAAAGGTTCTGTTTCCTTTTAATGCACACTCACTCGTTCAGATTTCTTGAAAGGCACATCTACACAGTTTTGTTTCTGAAACGTTAAGAAAGCAATTTTCTAAATAATTAAAGGATCTGTCTTCTTAATCCGA
>OZ038480.1:38251585-38359085 GCA_964036315.1 Acanthosepion esculentum | reverse complement strand
TTCTTCATGGCGTAGGTACTCTGAATATACTCTTTTGCTCTTTTTGCTTGGATGGTTGATTTTTGTTTGGCGTATGGACTATTTAATACCGAAATATTTTTAAAAATAATTTTATACTTTCAGGATAAACATCTATATATAGTTTGTAGATTATACATTGTAGGCATTATATATTTCGATATGAACATATTGCTTTAAGGAAGGAATTATGATGCCATTATGGAATACAACCTGAGAAAACTATTTGAAAATACCTGTGTAGAGTGGAGTAAAGGATTGCGGTTCAATTACATTCACTTACGTCTAATACCTTTGTGAAAGTTATGAATCCTCTTCTTCTCTACCAAGCTATAGGTAAAATAACAGGGCAGAATGTATTCTATAACCTTATGTGTCAGCCGGTCTAGGAGAAGGAAACTCTGAATGCAAAAGCTGCCTGGAGACGGTTGGACTCCGTCAGGCTCTCTTGCCGAAGATACACCACTACTACTGCGGCTACAGTACATGCGGTGACACTACGACTCTGATGGTTGACTGGAATCGCGATGGCGTTTTTTTTGTAGAATTTATGTTTTGTAGGTGTTAAGTGAGACCATTCAGTTAAAACGTGATTCACTGTGAGTGCATCTTAGCATGTTGGACGTGTTGGTTGATCTTCATACTTCCATCAATATGAATGTGTGTAGTCGTGCTTATTTATACTTTTGATATTGTCTTTAAATTCCTATTTGTAACAACCTTAAAAGCCAATGTTTTCGTTTTTTTCTAATTTTGCTAATGGTTTTGTTCTAGTTACTAATTGTTATCTTTGTTCAAATATTTCACAATGCCCAATGATATTTTCCCGTTTCTTAAGAAGTTTAAAAAAATATTTATTTAATTTTTAAGGTTATATCTTTCTTATGAAACACAGTAAAACATGAATTATACTATTATATAAATTTATTTATAACATACAAAACAACGCTCGGGTTGTATCGTAAAATCCCCCACCACCAATCAAATTATAGTAAATATTTATAGGAAAAACAACTATTATAGCATAAAATTCGAATGGTATATTTATCATAGATAATAAATAGTAAAGCATCTGTTCTTCTCAATTTAAATGGAGGGAAACAGCTAAAACTGGGGAAACGAAATCAGCGGCAGGAGTGCCATATTCATTGCATTAAGAGAGGCGGGATCAGTGTAATTTCAAAGGCAGTGTGACAATGGTCACGGGGGCTTTGCAATTCTTTTCTTTGCTCATGTTACATCCTCTCTTCGTGGGGAGGTTTGGTAAACAAAATATTATTGATATATATAGGATATATTTTGGCAATATGTTTTCATTGAAGCATCTTTTATTCAATAATTTAAACAAGTTTTGTCTACTTATTTTCAATTGTATCCTTTCATCTTCACGGAGAAGACATTTGGTGTCATTGTTAAGGTAAGAGAGAGAATTACCGTGGTGATACATATTGTATATTCCCAGCACTTTAGCACAATGTCGTCATCAGGGTGTTGATTTTTCTCAAGACTTATATTGTAGTGTTCACAATTTTCAAAGAGAAAATTACTGTGCTGACCTGAAAGTTTAAATTAGTACTCGTGGAGTTTCAGGGGAGTTAACTAAGAATGAGATTGTCGAGAATTATTTTAAAAGTATGAAGAGCTATTGATTCACACCTCAATATTTTAAGCTCTCTATTGTAAACATTTCAAAAAATGTTGTGCAGTATTCATAATATATATATATATATATATATGTATATATATATATATATATATATATATATATATATATATATATATATATATCAAGTTGATTGATTAGTTGTTACGATTGTATAGTTTAATTGTTTGACAGTTTTGATCTCCCATTTAATTCCCTTATATTGTTTCCGTTGTTAATAAAATGATAAATAAAATAATTTTTCCGACAACGATATTTTTCTCTGACGAAGTTTTGGCCGAAACTTTCCTTAGATATTTCTCCCTGCACTTTTTGTATTGAGATGTTGACATCTGTCTTATTAAAGGCAATAATTAAGTTTTGCATTATCATATCATTCTTTAGATAGATAGATAGATAGATAGATAGATAGATAGATAGATAGATAGAGATATAGATAGATAGAGAGATAGATAGATAGATAGATAGATGTAAGCAAGCTTCGATTAATGCAATAAATATTTTTCTTTGTGTTTGAGTGTGCTTTCAATAGTTTTATCCATGAATCGCCAGCAATTTTGCAGGCGAATATCTGCTGTCAAAAGCCCCATTCCTCTTTTGCAACTGTGATTATATGTTTCGACTCGATGGATCAATTCAGATTTGAATCATTTATGATTCCAAAGGATTCGGATCATAACGAATCCTGACTCCAGTTGCATTGTTGCTGACCCCCGGCTTCATTCGGCCATAGTTTTTAATCAGTAAAAGGCTGTGGACCATAAAGAACCAATCCCGCTCTTCCTTTGACTCAAGTTCAAATAATGTCTCCGTTTTTACGGCTACAAATTTATCGCTATATTTCCCACCCCAGTTTTTTTTCATTCTTTAAGTACATTGTCCACTGACTTAAAGCAATGATGAAAAAAGACTAGTCATCCTATCAATGATCAATAGCTAATCTTATCTAAAATCATAACGATGGCTACCATGTGAATTGTAACTTTTGAGCGACCCGGACGTATTTTGCCCTGTATAACAAACCGGCGCACCCAATTAATTACAAAGCCCAAATGTTTGCCGTTCTATTTACAAAGATACTCCATTTAATGCTTGGATTGTATGAAGCTAAAATATTATTACGTTTCATTCTGCTTATTTTGCTTTATTTCTTTTTATGATAATGTGTACAGGACATAAGGCATTTGCAAGTATCGTCGCTGTAAAATTGACCCCTCCAAGCTGTGTTTGGTAATTACGAATTCTGTGCTTGGGTGATTTTTAAAAAAATGAGAAAAAAAAATCAATCTACTTTCTTTCAACAATTTCTAGTATGATCGTCGTTCATGGTTCATTGGCAAGAAAAGCAATTGCACATTATACTTAATAGACAAAACAGTTGCCGCAAAATTATGGATATAGGGTTAAGGCCAAAAAGTAGCGCGTGGCATGAAAGGGAACGCGCCCATACAAATATATATATATATATATATATATATATATATATATATATATATATATATATATATATATATGCGTGTGTGTGTGTATGTATGTTTGTATGTATCTTTCCTGGCTCAAAAAGTAGATTTTAGAAATCGTTGCGTGGTCATGGGAAATATGCTTCGCTGTTTGTTGTGGCGTCCAAAATAAATATAAAGTTTTTATTAGACAATCTATCTATCTATCTATCTATCTATATATCTATCTATCTCTCTCTCTCTCTCTCTCTCTCTCTCTCTCTCTCTCTATATATATATATATATATATATATATATATATATATATATATATATATATATATATATATATCGTACACTCTTTCAATTTCTGTTTACTGTTCACCATCTCTGTAGTTCAGCCTGTTAGATTCATGTTTATTAGTGTCTCCATATATCTAACTTTTTCTCTCAGTTCACTCGTCATTTTATACTACTACTACTTCTACTTCTAATTCTACTGCTATTACTACTACTACTACTAATAATAATAATAATAATAATAGTAATAATAATAATAATAATGCAAGATAAATACATGAAAATTGTGAAAATTTACATTATTTTTCAGTATATGGATTTATTGAATATTTAGACATAATTGACGCCGATTTCTGAAGTTATTGAAAAGCTAATTATGCATATTTTATATATATATATATATATATATATATATATATATATATATATATATATATATTTATATATATATATATACATATATATATATATATATATATATATATATATATATATATATATATATATATATATACTAAAAGTTTAGTCCTAATTTGGGTTTCTAAAAATCGCCTAAAATTAAAGTACATTTTCAAAACTAATTTATTAATTCATTTGAGTCAGAAGAAATTTCGCCTTTAGAATGGTTTTGCATATGTGTAATAATAATAATAATAATAATAATAATAATAATAATAATAATAATAACAATAATAATAATAATAATAATAATAATAATAATAATAATAATAACAATAACAATAATAATAATAATAATAATAATAATAATAATAATAATAATAATAATAATTACGAAAACAACAAAAATTAATCAATTAATTTTTCCTGATAAATGTTAGTTACTTTTTTACAGTCACTTGGCTGGTTGACATTTAATTTTAGTTAAAACATTGAACACCGTGCAGGATTTAATTAAACCTAAGTAGGTATGGAACTTACTAATTATTAATCCAATTTTCCCTACTATATCTATTTATCTATCTATCTATCTATCTATCTATCTATCCCTCTCTCTCTCTCTCTCTCTCTCTCTCTATATATATATATATATATATATATATATATATATATATATATATATATATATATATATATATATATATAGTCAAACCTAATGAGCTAGACAAACCTACCAAGGTTTCACTTAGGTTTGTCTGTCTCATGAGGTTTGACTAGGTTTGCTCTACGTTTGTATTGAGCTTTTTAGTTAGTTGTTTACACGTATCGGGTTTTTTTTCTTTCATGTTCCTGGCTCTTTCTTTTTTAAAACCCTTTTTTTTCCTTCGTGATTGATTTGGCTATTGTTAAATGAAGAATCCGAAGGTTTTTCGACACGAGTATAGTTACCTATATATATATATATATATATATATATATATATATATATATATATATATATATATATATATATATATATATATATATATATATATATTCTCTTATGTCTAATGATCTTATGGGATATCGAAAATGATGTCATATCCCCCTGTCTATCTCTGCTTACTTCTCTCTATTATCTGCCTTTGAAACAAACACAATAATAAAGCATTCAATTTAATGCGCATTATTTGGAATATTGATTCATCTAACAATTCGAGTGTGCGTATAATATCTGATGGATTTAGAAACACATTATCATTATACGTTTGTAGAATACCCTGGGAAGTACAAGCGTGAAACGAGATAGTGTTAAAGGAAATAGAAAAGCGAAGGGCAGTTGACATTTCTGAAATAATGAGGAGAGAGAGCTTAGAGAATTTAATATTCACAGGAGAAATTAACGGAGGGTGTCATTGAGAGTAATCAATCTGATGAATTTGGGAGAAGGATAACAGAGCGAGGAGAATGAGTGATGGCAAGAAGCGAAATATTGCATCGAGATAAAAATAACAAGAACTTTTGAAAAGCCATGGTGGTCGATGTCCTGTAAGATTACAAGTGTAAAATGAAGAGATATACAAATCCTTTCTCGGAGTTTATTATGCAGTTCAGCCTTTATTCAATGCAACTCTTAATAAGCGGCTAATCCTAATATATTTTAAGGGTATTGTTATATTTATTGGACCCGCTCAGATACAGGGATCCGAATCTTACCATATTCCGTTTGTCACGATGCTAATGTCATGGTCATATCGGTCTGGTGAAAGGCACCTTCAGACGTGGTTGGAAATATACTTCTGATTGGAATTGGATGAATAAAACTGTGTGGAAGCCGCCCGTGTCGGGGCTAGTTTTCCTAATAGAAGGTTTGCTCATGTTGACGTTATTCAAATTGTTGATCACGACAGCTTATGCGCTCTGTTTCACTAACATTTGCTTGGCTCCCCGTAGCATAGTTACATTACAAGTACAGGGTGCGGTGCGTAAATTGTCGCCATTTTATATTCTTCAATCCGCGCATGCGCGTTGTTTGTTTTTGATTTTGTCTACTGTATTAATGTAAAGACACCGTGTGTAAGAAAAAGAGTACTATGAGGCAATTCACTTGGCCAGAAAGTTGGACATTGGTATGCTCTACTGTTTTGCATTCTCGCCGGAAGCCCCAATACGAATTTTTCGAGGTGTTTGAGTGTCAATATGACGACAGTGAAGAGAATTCGAAAAGGGTTGGATGAGTCTAATGGATATTAAGGAGATTGGAGTGATCACTAGTGATAGTGTCGTTACGTTCATCATGTTCCTTGAAGAGGTAGTACTATCCTGGGTCAAATGGGCGAATGCTGGTAGACCTTATGTCTGGCAACGCTACTCAGCACCAAGCGACACAAGTAGGAATACCTAGTTATGGTTGGCAAGCAATTTCTTTGACAACATCACCCATTACATCTGGCCACCTTACTCTGCAAACCCCTTGATTATTATATGTGGGGGCAGTTGGGAGAGAGACCAACAAAACTCATTGTAGTACCAAAAATGAACCGAAGGCAAGGATTATGACAACATTCACAAACTTATGAAAGAGACCGTTCCGAAGAGTTGGAGGAGATTCCGAAGTCGTCTGGAAGCCGTGATTGAATTCTATGCCGATTTTATTGAATTAATTTACTCTTTAGTATTTGAAGTTATATTTGTGACATTTGGGTAAATATAACTGTTAAAATGAGGTGTCAGTGTTATTCTCTTTTTTTGGGTAATTTAAACGACAATTTATCAATCGCACCCTGTATAATAGTTGGCTTTGGGAATTTTGATGAAACAGAAATATGATTGAGGTGGCGTATATAACAGGGTTTAATTAGGCTCATTAACAGACAGGCAGGTCTTGATAACAATTTTTTACAAACGGTAGGGATTTCAATTGTTTACAAACGTTATTGATAACAATTGTTTACAAACGGTAATGATAATAATTATTTACAAACGGTAATTGATATGTCGACAATATTTTTCTCTTCAATCTTAGTAAAATATATGTAGAAATAGAGATTGTGATTGATAATTTGGTACATTTTTTTAAAAAAATACATACGGATGGCTACATTACGGGATCGTATTGTACTGAAGGATGTAATTTATTCCGTGTTATAGCTTCAGAAACACGTATTATACACAAGAAACTACGATATATAAAAATACAGTTATTAATATCTATTTTATAGTTTCACACGTATGCATTTCTATGGCGTGATATAATCTCAAAAGAGTAATAAGTGGTAATGACGAGATTAGAAACGTTTTGCTATATATATTATCAAAAATGTTAGCCTTAGTTGTTTGAAATTTATAGAGTTTTTATCTTAAAATATATTCTTACAAAAATAGCTGTCTCAAGTCCATGATTATCGCTATTTCTATTATTTATAGTGAATTTCCGCCTTGACAAATTTTACCGATGTCAAGTTCCATGCGTGATACACGCTTATGCCATAATGCATCGTTCGATTCATGACTGACTTGGCAGAAGATATCTCGCAGTAGGCTTCCGTTTTATTCTGCGGAATCCACCTTATCTAACTCAAAGCTATATGACCAAATCTGCCTTGCTATCCGACTTCTAGCCACGCGTGTGGGGAGAGATGGTTTGGTTCTGGTTTGCTTTGGTTTGGTTTACGGCATATCAACCTCAATGAGTTATTAAATGCCAACAATTTTTTTTATTGCTGGTAATATTTTCTTTCAAAATAAACTATAGTTGGTTATACCTTCTTTTTTATCTAAAAATGTATTGATGGTAATATTTCTTTACAAAGTATTTCTAGTATGTATTAAAACCTATTTTTACACTTTCATAGTGGTTTGGCCCCTAGTTTGGGTGTCAACTATTTGCCCATATCTGGGACCCTATTAGGTGCTACCACCCCGGGTCAGGGTAGACCTGGGAACAACAGCAATTAAGAGGTGGTTCCACGCTCCTCAAAACCTCCTGATCAGAGGCCTTACTGTTGGATGTAGTTTATCGTCTTACCCAGGACGCAGATATAGTTTGCCGTCATCACCAGGACGGGTGGGGAGAGATGGATTTATATATCCCCCAAGAGTATTTGCGCGTAAGTAAATATAAGGAACCAGACTGGAATTCGAAATCGGCCCTCTCGTTTCTCATTCTGACTTAAACCATACCGCATATGCATTCTTTAAGTAGTGTTGTTGTTATACTAAAGTGCCCAACTACGAGCCCAGTCTTTCTCCTCCTCATTCTCAACATCATTTCCCACCGTGTGGTCGTAATTATACTGTGCAACTGACCTGTTGAAAACGGAAGAGATATGCAAACATGCGTAGCTCATCTTTGAAAAGGTTACCTAGCTGGTCATATTCCTCACCAACCTAGCAGTTGACTTCAGTCTAAAAAACCATACGACCAGCAAATTCGCGTCGTCATCGCACTGGCTTTATCTATAGCTATAGAGCTCAGTTTACTCGATTGTTCGAGATGGCTATCCACACTACGAGAAGCTTCATTTGTTCGCTGAAAAGTCTTACTTTTAAAACTGCTATGTGTCTTGGTATCCCCCACCGCACAAAATACTGGCGGAGGAGCCGGTGTAGTCTCCGTAGACCGGCCATGCTGTAGAGAGTACTGGGTTAAATGTTATTAGTAGAAATCTTAGAATATTTTGACATGTGAGATAAATAGTTCTCCCGACGGAAACCCGGACCAGAGACCGGCTTAACTCCTCTCTTGTGTTTGCGAATCCGTTTGGAAAGAGACAGTGCAACCTTAATTACATTCAAAGATGTAGACTAAATTTGATTCATGAGCAAATGCTGTCTTTCATAAGAGAGTCGAATTGAGCCCGTCCAAGTAAAAGCATTGGCAAATACAAGTGTCATTGTTAGATAACCCGAGTCTTTAATGACAATGTATCTCTCTCTCTCTCTCTCTCTCTCTCTCTCTCTCTCTCTCTCTCTCTCTCTCTCTCTCTCTCTCTCTGGGCTACAGCGGCAATCACATATCCCTGATAGCATTGTCCCAGTTCCAGGTGAGAAGACGGTCTGAAATATGTATGACAGAGGCTTTAAGTTATATACTCGACTCAGAAGACGCCACATCGGTGAAACGATGTGATATATGATACTACCTGATGATAATACTTGGAACTGAGATAGTAGCCATTATACGCACGCACACACACATACACACACACATTTATATATTGATGTATATTTGGACAGCAACCATTCTTTTAAACATACGTAATATGGCAGACAAGGTAGATTTAATCAAATTAATATATATATATATATATATATATATATATATATATATATATATATATATATATATATATATATATATATATATATATTATTGTCATCCACAGACAGACTGTTTCGCTGTATCACTCCCACAGAGCTCAACCGAAATTAATTTTTCAGGAGCCAATATTATTGTCATCCACACACAGACTGTTTCGCTATATTACATCTCGGTTGCCTCTAGCTAGGATCGAAACCCGACTGAATTGGCGTCAGTCGGAAATTCTACCACTAAGCCGTCGGTGCACGGCAGGGATGAAGGTAAATTTTTTGCGTATTTTTAGATTTAGATAAATACATAGTGACTGACAGTGACTCAGTTCTGCCGAAGAGTCTTGCTATATATATATATATTTGTGTGTGTGTGTGCATGTAGAATTAATTTACTTATATATATGTATAAATAAAATTAATTTAATTATACATATACATATTTGTTTGTGTACGTGTGTTTATATATGTGTATATGTGTATATGTGTCTGTGCGTAAGAAACAGTATTTTTCAGCCGAAAACATCCACAAAGGTATTTCTGAAAGATAATCATTAATAATAATAATAATAATAATGATAATAATAATAATGATAATAATAATAAACCCTTAAAGAAATACAAAAAATGTACTCACAAGTACAACTCCCCCTTTACGAAGAACTTTGTCTATGCAAATTTGTGTCATCTTAGTTTGTTTTTGTTCTTTTTTAACACAAAATGATCAATGGAAAATGTCATGAAACCGTTTCTGATATTAGATCTCTTGTTGAAACCTCGAAGGAAATCTTTATACCACATAAATCAAAGTAAACAATAATAATAATAATAATAATAATAATAATAATAATAATAATAAAGATCACAAACAAACAAAAAATGCTTCCTTATTGATATGGCAGTCCCTGCAGACTGCAATGTATCTTTGAAGATATTCGAAAAGCTGTCAAAATGCAAGGACCTTGAAATAGAAATCTCAAAAATGTGTCACATGGGAACATCAACAATCCCTGTTGTAGTTGGAGCCCTAGGGTTGGTTGGAAAAGATTCCAGTAGACTAATTGAAGGGATCCCTGGAAGTCCATGCCTCAAAGAGATACAAAATATTGTTCTGACAAGTACAGCCCACATTTTACGAAGGGCTTTATCTATGTAATTATTTTTCTATTTTATTTTTATTTTTTGCAGTGGAAAGTGTCATGATGCCATTTATAACATTAGGTCCCAGGGCGGGACCCGGAAAGAAATGTGTAAACGCCAGATATCAAAGGAAATAATAATAATAATAATAATAATAATAATAATAATAATAATAATAATAATAATACAATTATTACAATTTTATGGGACTAGACAATACACACTGACAGAACAATCAAAGCCAACCGCCCAGACATTGTTATTAAAGACCACAAACCAAATAAGTGCCTCCTTATTGATATGGCAGTTCCTGCAGACTGCAATGTATCTTTGAAGATATTCGAAAAGCTGTCAAAATACAAGGACCTTGTAATAGAAATCTCAAAAATCTGGCACATGGGAACATCAACAATCCCTGTAGTAGTTGGATCCTTAGGATTGGTTGGAAAAGATTCCAGTAGACTAATTGAAGGGATCCATGGAATTCCATGCCTCAAAGAGATAAAAAAAATTATTCTGACAAGTACAGCCCACAGTTTACGAAGGGCTTTGTCCATGTAATTTTTTTTTTTTTGCAGTGGAAAGTGTCATGATACCATTTCTAACCTTAGGCGGGACCCGGAAAGAAATGTGTAAACGGCAGATATCAAAGAAAATAATAATAATAATAATAATAATGAAATCGCAATCTCAAAAATGTGGGACAGTGGAACAGCAACAATCACCGTTGTAGTTGGAGCCCTGGGATTGGTTGGAAAATATTCCCGTAGACTAATTGAAGAGATTCTTGGAAATAAATTTTTGATGAATGGTGGGTACTATGCTGATGCTATAGTTATTCATAGTTGAGATAAAAATGATCTTGACAGAAAATTAACAATAGTTCAAAGAAATCGGGCTCGATAAACGTCCCCAAAACAGAAACGATGATCTGGAATTTAAATAAAAGCTTGATAGCATCTACCCTGAAATTATTATAAGAATTCAGAATATGGAATCAGCAAATATGGACCCTTCATTAAAAACAGAGAATATCATGTGTGAGAGGTAGTTACGCCGAACACTGCAAATTTCTACATAACTAAAACATCAAACTGAAAACTTAAGTCATGTTTTTCAACAGCCTTGTCAGATTGAGACTTTCATAATGATGTCCTGTATGGAACCAAACCCGTTCAGAAATATGTAAACTGTCAGCTGTATACAATCGTGTACTAAGAGCAATTGGGAAGAAAAGATTTGAGCAAGTGAATCCTGAGTGTCTTGGCAAAGATCATACTTCTTTGAACATTGTGGACCATCGTTACAGAATCGCAAAGACCTCTTCCAAATAACAGAAACCGCATCACTTGAGGACTACCAAAAGCAGCAACAACTAAAATGCATAGCGAATAAAACTCGAAGAAAAATAATGACGAAATGAAGATGGTAAGATTCTACATTTTTTCAAATAAGAGGTTAGGAAGGAAAACGTCCATTAATACTGGAAAGAGCGATAATAGCTACGGGATTTGAGGCATTTGTTTATAACAAAGATTATATAAATTTCAACCGAAACCCGTTCTGTCTTCCCGGTCAATGAATATCAAATATTTCCGTGTTGGGAAAATCGAATATTACCTATCTGCAATTAAATTAAAATAAAGACAAAAAACTGCTCATCTGGAGGCAACAGTATATTGACAATAAGAAATATTTTTGTTTACTCGCAAATTATTGTCAGAATGTACGTAACTCCAACCCGAAACTAATAAAGTTTGTATGATATATATATATATATATATATATATATATATATATATATATATATATATATATATATATATATATATATATATTATCGTATATATATTATCGTATATTAAAACAGAATATTATCGTATATTATCGTATATTATCCTATATATATTATCGTATATTAAAACAGAATATATATTATCGTATATATATATTATCGTACATGTATATGCTTTTCATTCCATATTATCATATAGTCATCTATGTCCATAATATTATACCTCAAAATACGTATCTTGTGATATTTAAATAAATATATTTTATATTTTCAAATTCTAATACAATGGAATTGGATTTTTCATTTCCTGCTGGATTTATTCTTTATATTCTGTCCGTTTTCTGAAATGTTAAATATTTCAAATTTTGTACACGCCAACGCTTCAGAAAATCCTGATAAGTAAGTCTATTAACTTCATGAAACAGCCAATTCGGGAAAGATTTTATTATTTATTTAGCGACTCTTTTAAATAAAATCGAGAATACTTCAATCTGCTATACAAACCTACTTGTAATCACTGACTTAATGTAAGAAATTATGATAATGCCGATCTAAAGGGAACGATGAAATATTCATAAAATCTTTATAACTGAATACTGTTGCCATATATGGTCTAGCGCCCCTGCTATTCCTTTCGCGGTATTCAAGAAAATCCGAAAATGGATCTACAATGTGATTGGTCCTTAGTTGGCACCGCAGCTCCAGTCACTTTCTCACAGACGTGATGTGGCTTCCCTCTGTCTTTTCTACAGATATTATCATGACAACAGTTCTGACGAGCTATTTTCCCTGGTGCCCTGACTGCGCGAATTTAAGCGTTCTACAAGTTTGGCATCTAGAGTCCTACCCGTTTACTGCTGAAACTGTTAAATGTAACCGCCTCTTCTACTCTAAAAGCTTTTTCTCTCGCACATCTCGACAGTGGAACTCCCTTCCCCTTATTGCTTCCCCGATAACTACAATCTTCAAAAATTTAAGTGTAACGTCAATCGTCATCTTCCCCAGTTTTCTTTTCATCCTTTCCTCAGTCCACTTATACTTAGTCATTTTTTCACTCTCTGTAATCCCTTGCGTACTAGTGGCACTCCCTCCTTCCTTGGTGTGAAATGCTTAAAAAAATACATGTAATTTATACTTTCCTGGCTTGGTCTATTGTCATATATGGCTCAAGGTCGTTTAGAGGGTCACCACTGGTGAAGTGTGTTCGTTAATCACTGTGTGTTCGTTAATCATGGTTAATGTATCAGATTATTTTTACTTATCTATATTTTTACTTATTATCTTTATATATATATATATATATATATATATATATATATATATATATATATATATATATATTTGTTAGTGTTATCATTAGGTATATACGCCTCATCCTGGGTATAACGTAGAAGGACAAAGAGCCTAACACTGAATTCATGCCAGGCGCCGGCCTAACAGTTATGTTCATTCTGATCAGAGAGATTAGGCTCCGATGGCTGGGTCGTGTTCTTCGTATGGATGTAGGCCGATTTCCCTAAAACATCCTCTACGGGGAACATGCAAATGGCAAAAGAGACACTAGTCGCCCTCAGTTGCGCTACGGGGATGT
Organism: Acanthosepion esculentum; assembly: GCA_964036315.1. NCBI lineage: Eukaryota > Metazoa > Mollusca > Cephalopoda > Sepiida > Sepiidae > Acanthosepion > Acanthosepion esculentum. Next base: position 38,345,448 of record OZ038480.1, on the reverse strand, counting down.
CTCTAAGATCAACAGCAACCACTAGGGGGGACCTTGCTGCTGACCGTTCTGCGTGGGTAAGCACCCTGTGTAAAAACCTAATTTCAGGAGAGGAGAAACTGAACAACGCAGCAAGAGACAAGCGGACCTGCAGAAAAAACGCTGCAGTAGAGACAACACACAAAAAATTCACAGGTGTAACTTGTGTGACTGAGACTGCCTCTCACGCATCAGCCAAAGAACTGATCGGTGGGATCAAGCCATGGACATTGATCACTGGCGAGGGATTATATCATTAGCAAAAGTTTCTATTTTGTGCCAGAAAACTTCAAGCCTGTTTTTTCTACTATTAAATATGTTTATAAAACAAGTTATGATATGAGTGAGTTGAAAACATTAAGGAACCCTGTGAAAGTTCCTTAATTTAAAATACACCGGCATGGATGGATTTCAACTTTTCTATCCTGTTTTACTCAAAGATCATTATTCTTTTCTCTATTATTTTTAATAATTCCCCAGATAGGGCACAACAAATAAAAGCCCATTAGCTTTTGCTATTATTTCTGTATGTAACAAGGACTGATATGTTGTCATCAACTAACTTATTTCTGTCAATAAATCAAATGTTTGCCTTTTTTGCCTTTAACATAGGCTGTGCGTGGAGATGCTTGATTGAATAGTTAGACTGTCAGTATTCCGAGTAGTTCGAATCTTACCTTCGTTGATTAATCAAGTAGGTGACTTTTTTTAGCATTTCCTTCATGTGTCACCGGTGAGAAGTGACTGAAATCTATACCACAGTTTGACGGTTCGGTTTCAGGTGAAATGGTGTAGACGAATCTGTTCCAAAGACATCTATTGTTGTGCTAGTAGTTAATTACAACCCGTCACCTAATGGGCTGATAGAAGTTCTTTAGAATTGGCTGGAAATATATCTCGTGGCAATGTCTCGAAAAATATACAGTACCCCATCAGCCTGGTCGCTTACAGGGATGTATCAACCTGATAAAACAGTTATTAAAATAAAGAAATGTTTCATTTGAGTTGGCAATTTGCAGCATAAAGAAATAGGAAAATTAATTCGAAAACTTGCAAAATCTTATCAAATCCCCTGAATGTTAGTTTTCAGAAGAGATTTACGGTATTCATTTCACAGTATCTCTTTGTTTAAATGTCTTTCTTTGTTAAACCAAACTTAGGTTTTCTGGTCATTAACGTCACTTTTGTTTACTGTAAGCATCACTGATATCATTAAAAAAGTTTAATGTACCGTCCTTGTTAGCGCAAATCCAGGTTATTGTTAACCATTACTACAGTGAAAACTTATATGAAACAGCTGTCATTTTCATATTAAATAGCTTCAAATAATTGTCTTCATATAAAGTATTATTATAAAGGTAATGTCAATGGTGACATTAGCTATTTCCTTATACGGAATTATTTGCCATCCCTGACCGAAATGTTAGCGGTATTGCCATTTGAAAGAGATTTTTAGGAAACTAGGTGTCTCAAGACCACTAACTGTTATATCTCTTTCTAGTATTCATGTGGATTTCCTTTCTAACCATTTGTTTGTAGTAGTGTTGCTATTACTTATACAGTGTAACCCGGATATAAGAGACCCGAATATAAGAGAAACCCTGATATAAGATAAATTGGTCCCAAATTAGAGCCATACTTACCTAAACAAAATAGACCAAACCCGGATATAAGATAAACCCGGATATAAGATAAACCCGGATATAAGATAAACCCGGATATAAGATAAACCCGGATATAAGAGACTTCTTTTCCGGTCCCGACAACGCTCTTATATCCGGGTTACACTGTACGTCCTCGTTAGTTCGATTTATGAGTGAAATCATCATAATCAGCAACAGCAGCAGCATCCTCATTTCCATTATCATCAGCTGTATGACTATGTGTAGGTTCGAAACGTTGCGAGCCTCTCGCTGATATACCGCTATTTCTGTGGAAAGTTTTCATACGAACAAAATTCCTTAGTTCCACCATTTCTTTCCTCCACAGTTAAGACACACCATGCCACGCACATCGTAAGGAACCGCCTTAATTCTCTTCGGATTCTATCGATGAGATGTAACTTCCTCTCAGGCAGCTTCTTACCACGAACCCCCGCTCTGTGGAACCGATTTAAAATTGGATGCTTCCCCGATCACCAAAATTTTAATCCGTTCAAATCTAGGCTTACCCCTTTTCCTCCCCCACATATCAGCATAAAATGTGACTCTTATTTTTTCTAACCTACTACTTCGAGTGGCTCCCAGGCCTTGCAAAACTTGAACAGCACTGTAAAAATATGGGTACAGCTTGTGAGAAATGTCATATATCCTTGAACATAGCTCGGTTGAAACGAGGAGAAAACAAATTTCTCAAGTCCACTTTCATCGCACTTTCTAGTATCGATGGAAGTTTCGCAAGTTTAATGTATTCTAGATAGATAACGGCTTGAAGGAGAAACAAGAGAGCTGAGTTCGAATTCCAGTCGAGTTCGTTATTTTCAATTACGTGCAAGTTAATGGGCAATTCCTTCCTAACTTTTTCTTTGAAATTGTGTGGAATGGTAACATCTTGATTTTGTTACCTTGGGAAAGAAATGAATCGATTCTGTCCCTCCAAGCTATGGGTTGAATAGTAGGAAACATTGAAACCTCCATTACTAATAGTATTGTAGGAAACCTTGGATTGAAACTAGTGTAACGCAGAAAGAAACAGAAGCCTATTGAATTAAATCTTCTGTCTAGTAAGTTATGAATCGAAAGAGACATGATTTCCCAAGTGTGTATCCCATATGATATTTGACTCAGTGTAAAAATTCAACATTTTGATTATGTCATTATTTTCCTTGATTTTAATGCTTTATCTACACATAACTGATGCCAGTAACTTGACATCTCGACGATTGCTTAGGATCATCAAGTAGGGGATACAACTATAAGGCCTGATGAACTCTCCCATGTATTTTCTATGATACATTTTTTCTGTACAGTTTAAGATGTTAGTTTCTGGTTTTGACAATCACTTGTGAACAGAAAATAAACTTGTACATAGACGATTTTGGCGTAATATATATTTAGATACTTTTGTTTACCAATTGAACGGACAGCTTCGGATAAATGATTGCATTCCCATTCATTTGCCCTCTTGATTTTATTTCGAGTACCAGTCATTGTAGTTTTCTCTCAGAAAAAAAAATCAGATTCCACCATTTCTATTTGTTTGTGTGCCGTTTCTTCTCTAGCCATTAATTTACTCGGGCGACTGAAAGTCTCCGCTTACGAGCGATACCTTAAATGCGGTCTGCAGATTCTTGCAAAGGTGAATCTTTACTTATTTTTCTTTTAAGGGTAATCAATATTCAAGTTGTCGACCTTTCAGTTACCTCAGAATGCCTATCTCAGTCTCACCTGCGGCATATATGCAATGAAGCTTATTTTTTTTTTTCAGCTGGCTGCCAGTGTAATAAAACAAGACACGTTTTACAACTGCGACTTTGCCAAGTAGTTTTATGCAAATGAGGATTTACGCAACATTTTGTTAATCCCAGTATGTAATAAACTAACAGCATACTATATATTTTCAAATTCTAGTTTAGAACCGTCAATCTCAAATTGGACAACTAAACTTCAAATAGATCATAATCAGTTTCCATCTTAGAGGTGGAAGTTGAGCAGTTTTCCTTCCAATGATGAAGAATATCGAAGCGGCAGTGGAGGTTAAACAATTTTCTCACTAATCTAGAGGAGTCTTGAAGCAGCAGAAATGTGATTCTACTTTTGCTGCAGAGAATACCATAGAGTCAACATGTGTGCAACTAGGAAGTTTTAACTAAAAAAACTGTTATACTTGAAATCTGATAGTGATAGTTGAAACTAGATTGCCGACCTAATGAGGAATGAGAGCTTGTAGAATGTGGCACATACTTTACATAATGAATACAAAAAGAAAGCAGCATTCCTGTGTGAATTGTTTCCATAAGAGGAATTAGGAGAGATAACCGACAGGAAATCCGTAAGAGAGCTACAAAGGACAGGGGATTGTCGAGCGTGTTGATTCAAGATACGGCACTGGGAAAAAGTGGATTCAAAAATACCACGCTCGCTCGACGTATTGAAGGAAAGAACGGGCAAAGAAGAAAGTGCATTTCACGTATATAAAGATTTTGGACAATGGATTTCAGTGTTGATAGTGTTATAGACAAGATGTTCTTGCCTAGATCTTGGTAATTCTTGAGGCGCTGGCGTTTGAAATAAAATTTGTATAAAATATTTAATATACTTAGTAAATAATAATAATACAAATAATAATGTGACACATGGGAACATCAACAAGCCCTGTTGTAGTTAGAGCCCTAGGATTGGTTAGAAAATATTCCAATAGATTAATTGAAGAGATTCCTGGAAGCCCATGCCTCAAAGTTTACAAAAGATTGTACAGCCCACACTTTACGAAGGGCTTTATCGATGTAATTTTTTTTTTGTCAGTGGAAAGTGTCATTTCTAACCTTAGGTCTCTGGGCGAGACCCTGAGAGAAATGTGTACACGCCAGAAATCAAAGAAAATAAAAACCATAATAATAATAATAATAATGATAATAATAATAATAATAATAATAATAATAATAATAATAATAATAATAATAATAATCAGTGGAAAATATGATGAAACAGTCGACCATATTATCCCAGGGTTTCGTGAACTAGCAAATGTGGATAAACATATCCACAGACATAACAACGTAGCGACATATGCGGATTGAAAGATATGCAATAAGCACAAAATCAAAATCACTGAGAGATGCCATGAGCACTAAACAGACACAGTTAACCTAAATAATGATGCAACTATCCTCTAGGACATGCCAATTGAAAATGATAGGGAAATAAAACCAACAGACCTCTTATTATCATAAAAGACAACAAAATCTGTAAGTGTATGCTTATTAACATAGCAGTACCATTTGAGAGAAAAAATCCTCCATGAAAATTATCTCGAAATTGTCCAAATACAATGACCTGGAGATCAAGATTAACTGGATGTGGGGAATGAAGACTGAGACTGTGCCAATAGTAATCGGAGCTCTGGTCCCCGTGACAAAAGGAGTGAACAATTTTACTAACAGTGTCCCAGGTAACATCAACATACAAGGTGCCCAGAAGATCGCCCTACTAGGAACTTCCCATATACTCAGAAAAGTGCTATCAATTAAATGATAATTCTCCTGTAGGGACCAAGGACCGTAGCTTGGTCTACAGGATACAAAGCAGGAAATGTAAAATACACAAATAAGACTAAAATTAATAATAATAATAATAATAGTCAAAAATACAGTAGTACCCAGAGTTGTAAAAGTAAATCAAAGAAATGTAGCAAGCATCAGTTTGTCTTTCGCGCACACGGAAACATTGTACCGCGCAGGACGTCTTGTGGATGATAACTTTGAGACTGTACAGGTGGGCAGCACTACTTGGACCAACTGCTGTGTCTCTAAGCTGCAGGTAGAGCTGAGATATGAAATTCATCACCCATCCATGTAAGAGTCGGTGAGTATCTCAAATAATACTGATATTTATAATACGTAAACATATTGGATGCATTCTTTTTCGGTGTAGTCTATCTCCATTTAGCCGCTACGCAAGACGTCCATATAATTTGAATTCAAGAGATTTAAATAAAAATACCAAAATGCAGCAAACAACCTTTTAGTAACTAAATGACAAAACCTAATTTTTCAGAACATTTGGGACCGTCGAAAATATTTGAACCTAAATAGAACCAATATTGACCTTTTGACAGATTTATCCACAATTTTGATCATCATGTATGTATCTGTGTGTGTGCGCGTGAGCGCGTGTGCGTGCGTGTGCGTGTAAATCTTTCAAATTTGTTATGTGACACTATTGGAAATGCGCTAGTAAATTGAAGAAAATTATATTATTTTTACTGAGAAAAACACGAAATTCCGATAGACTAAAGATATACCGATGACCCGGCGAAGGAAAATGAAAGAAAACGATATTTGATTTTTTTTTGTTGCTTTTTTTTTTCATTGCAAAAAAAAAAATAGACGAAGGTAATTAAATTTCTCGTCCACTGGAGAGGTAAAACAAAGAGACGATCTGGATTCGGTTAAAATGAGATTAAATGATGGGCAATTCTGGAGGTCCAACGACCTCCCGGACAGAAACAGATAATATTTTTTCTGACCATTGAGCGACAAAGAGAAAGACGGAACCTTGGCTGCGATTCCGGTCGATTGATAAGGATTAACTTTTAAAAGCAGGCGGTTTCTCGGAAGAACATATGTAGAGAATGACAATTAATTTTTTGCGTCTGCCGAAACGCGATAAAATTTTCCAAATCACTGATTGTCCCCTTCTTGCCACTTGTCCCACCAAATGTTTGACAAGGGGATAAAAATGATCAATTCCAGATGCGAAAACGACCACACATAAAAGCACGTTGAGAAAGAATTTTGAACGATAATTAAAATTTGGCCGTTAGGCTAGACCACGCCTAGCTATTGAAGGATGGGTTTGGTCAGGTGACCAAGGAAGAGAGGATCCAGGTGGAATTTCAGGGAAAACGGAGTATTTTCCGCGAAACCTCGGGCAGTGATGGCGAAAGGCATTCACCTTAAGCAAGAAGGAGACGGGGTTGATCACGTGACCACAGGCCCAGACCGAATATCAGGGAAGGCGGAGGACTTTGCACAATCCTCGGGCAGTGATGGTGAGATCTAATCGCACAAAACAGGCAGGAGAGTCCCCAGGTAGAAATTCCAAGGAGGGAGAAGGGGATCCCCGTATTTAGACATTTGTAGGCAGAGCTCTGGCATACACACAGCACATCATGCCCTAGCCCAGCCGTTGTGCATCAGTCCATAAAAACAGAACGCCGAGTAAACAGCGGACAGACTACGGCAAAAATACTGCAGAGAGAGCAGAGAGAAATTGCGGAGAGACGAAAACTAATGCTTCGCCTGATCTCGTGATTTGCTGCCCTGGAGAAAAAGCCTCCGATTAAAGACTTGTTCCAGAAGTTCCGTGCCAAAATTCTAACAAGTGTGTCACGATAATCTGAAAGGGTCGATAGTTATTGCACGGAGAATATAGCCTGCGTAAGCCATCAATGACTTTACCATTACACTCTGTAGCTTGGAATTGCATATAAATATTTCTTTTTCTTTTATACACCTTACTTTTTTCTCTTCGTGTGAATTTATTCTGACCGGACCAAACCAAGTCATCTATTCCAGTCGACCATTCGGACCAAAGAAGTCTTGCGATCAATTAATCACAACGTCGCGCGAGACAGACTTGGGCCAAAGCGATGGATTCTACGATCACCCTAGGGTATCGAGCTTGAATACGGAGCGGCCGGAGATAGATATCATAGTTGCACTTAACACATTAAATACAAAATCATATGAAAATGGTACATTGCCGATAATTGTTTCGTTTGTAATGCTCATTAAAGAAAAAAAATCTGATTACAATTACTAAAGATATGCGAGGAGAAACCTTTGGACATATTCCATTTCATTCCCGATTCTAAACTTGCTTCGGAGCGCTGAAATACAAAAGGAAATTAAATATAAATCGATAGAATATGATTGCACTATAAAAATGTTGATTTAAAAACGTATTCCTTAAAACAGTCATATTCTTTAAACATATGAAACATATTCATTTTTTTACGACGCGATCATTCCGAAATCGCTATAATATTCTCAATAAAAGTGTCGAAGCTATGTTTTTTGATTGGTAGATTTTCATTTGCAAAATGCCGTTTTGAATCCAAACGGCTCTTTTCAAAAGAAACGATTATATTAACTATTGAACATGAAAGGAATTGCGTCATACATCTGTATGATACAGAATGTTTTTTTCCCTTTTGAAAGCAGATGTAATGTGAATAAAGCATTACATCCGAATTGGCAGGATTTATTAAACAAATACTTCAGATTTCCTTTCCTATAATTATTACAGAGCAAATCATGCAGGCAGAGAAAAAACGAGACCGTAAAACATTTGCAATTGTAATAATAATAATTCTTCCTTGTTTTGAATATTGCTGTCACATCAAGTTTGCTGCTTTTGCTATGGATTAAAAGATTGTTGATAAAATCTAAAAAATCTGCATTGTTATTGCTTCTAACATGGCATATCGACTTCATTCACTTTCACATCGTTGTGCTATTTTCTATAAAGATTGTCATGGTAATTGTTCTTAAGAGCATTCCTCTTTGGTGCCTCGATCAACGAAACTAAGCGTGTTAATAGATTGGCAACTTGGTCACATCATTTTAAAGTTGAAATGGCTAGATGTAACTGTAAGTTCTACGTTGAAAGTTTCATCTCGCGCACTTCTTGCTTGTGAAAGTCTCTTGTTTTCCATTTAAATTTGATCTTTAAAAAAAATGAAAAATGCTATGTCAGACCTTATCTTTTCTCTTATTAATTTATGCTATTTTTGCCTCTTCTCCTTCATACTGTTTTTCTTTTTTCCATATTCTTTCTGACTCAGTAATGCTTCAGGCCCCAACCCTGCATCACAGACCCAATGAACGGTTGTCATATTTTTCGCTTTATTTTTCTTGCTTTATTTCAGAGTGATGAGGGTGTATATAGAATTAGAAGTGAGATCATTTCTCGGAAGAAAAAGAGGGTGGATTTAAACATATCCTTCATATGCCATTATCATCGATTGGTTTGTTTCAAACTGCTATCCAATATTCTTTTACTATAATCGAATTGAAGAGATCCTCTCCTCGAATTTTTCGTCATTATATTAAAACCTAAACAAAGCAATCTATCAATGCTAGAATTTCACGTGTGCGATGCTGATTGGTACGTTTTCTACAGCTTAGCAGGTAATTTGAAGCCAGGAAATAAGTTTAGATTGTAAGAATATTTTTGAAATAATAATGGTTTAGTGGTACAAGTCTTACTAATTAACCCATATCCTGGAGGATAAGATGTAGATATATACCTTTTCCATTTGCGTAACTGGATAAAATGAATTTACCAAAATTGGAACTCAACTTATTATTAAAAACGTATGTATTGAATAGCGGACCAGACTGTCGTGTTTTTGCGTTGGTTGACAACTAGTTTAGCGTCGCGAAAACAGTGAATTCGAACATGAGATGATCTGATAGACGGTTTCGTGACGATCTCTGAACCATTTCTCTGTTTTGGCTGATTCTATGTTTTCCTTCACTATTATGTGTGCAGTTTTTAGCGACTGCATTTTAAGCAGAATTGCTGGCCTCTAACACATCAAAATTTACTAAACATTCAACTACATCTCTCTCACACTCTCTGTCTGTCTGTCTACCTATCTTTATCTATCTCTCTCTATATCATATTTATTTATTATAATTTTATCATATAGACAAAACCATTTTACTCACAACAAAGATGCAACTTGGTTTCAGTGCATTTTAACTGCACATCTACGGGTGAGGGTCGGAAATGGTTATGAACGATCCTGTTTTTAGGCAAGCCCGGATGTAAAACGTCACTTCCTTTTACTATAATAAATAAATAAATATCGCTCTACTACATGTATTGAGCTCTTTTTTGAATGAATGCTGCGAACGTTAGAATTTGTATATTTTATAGATTACTTTCGTTCCCACCGCACCGGATCTCTCGATATCATATATATATATATATATATATATATATATATATATATATATATATATATATATATATATATATATATATATAAATATATATATGATGTGGCTTTCCATATATATATATATTGATGTGGCTTTCCATATATATATATATATATATATATATATATATATATATATATATATATATATATATATATATATATATATATGGAAAGCCACATCATTTCTACTGATAGATATGTTAAATTTCAGTTATTTTTTGCAAGTTGTTTCAGTTTTTTTCTTAAATTGCAGATGTTTTTGCTTTAACACATTTCATGATGATACTTATCCAGCCTATCAATAGGGGGAAACACTTCTTAATAAATATCCAGTTTCGAGGCTCAAGATAGAAACATACAAACGCCACATTTAGTAAATCTAAATGTGGCGTTTGTATGGACGAAAGAGGAGAAAGTGTAAATCCTGAAGATATGTAGGATATATAACCGTCGATCTTAGACTTGAATAGGAAGTGTATACAGGTAGAGAATGATGATGAGTTCATCCTCTGTACCTGCCATGATGGATTTTAGTGGCCTGGACTGGTAAAAATAAGGGAAGTATCTCGTCTGCACATTTGCCAGCGAAATAACGATAACTTTTTATCTGTAGGAAAATATCTGTAAGGCTGAAAATAATTCATCATCCTTGAGGTCGCATAAATGATTTTGTACTCCGTCAAGTCAGGAATGTGTGAAATTGGCAGCTCCAACCCAGGTGTGATATCATGTTTTTTTTTTTTTGTTTGATCTCTTGTATAGGAGAAAGTTAAAGTTATTTGCTTTCCGAAGGGACACAGCCATTTTTACAGCACGTTTTGTGATACATCAACTATATGAGTTCCATTAGAGTTTACAGTAGACCTGAGTCCTAAATCGACGATTAAAGAAAAGAAATCCCCATTGAGAGTACAACCGCTCATCATGACTCTAGAAATTTCAGTGTGTTTGGTGATTATGGAAGGTTATGAGGTTGGTATTGATATCGCTTTTCTTTTACATGTTATCATGCAAGGCTAATCTGGCGGTCTGAGATCCAACATTTTACCTCAGCTGTTATCTCACACATTGTTAGTTTGATGGGTAATATACAATTCTGATCTTCAGGGCGTTAATGAAGGCACTTTCCCATTTTGTTTCCCTTTCCGCAGCGTGGACTCTTCCGGATGTCATCACCAAATACGATGCTCTCCTCTTCATTATAGATAGTGCGCAATAATTTTTATACGAAACATATCTGAGATCGTTTGCCGTATGTTATTTGGGAAACAATTTCCCACGCTCTTCCTGAAAATAGATACGTATTAATGGCTGTCTGTAAACTATTTCTTCGGCATTTAGTTTCGCATTATCTGGTTTATTGATTAGTGGAATATTTAGGTTTAAATTTTACTGGAAATTTTGCTTCCACACCCTGTATACTTAGGGCGAATTGAACATAAGCTACGTACACAATTTGTTCACTATAATACATTTATATCTTTTCTAGACAAAACTGATTTGCCGGGAAAAAAGAACAGGTATGCAGTGAAAAGAGCACTGTCAAGTATTGGCAAATGGAAATTCCATTATCTGACGTGGGGGAAATATTTTCGTTCATCGATTTCTTAGTTGTGTACAAAAATTGGGTAAGTTTCAGAACCGATAAAGAAGAATATACTAATACTGAAATATACAAAAGGGCTAACCTTTAATTTTAATAAGCAAATCTGACATTCTCTTGTAATTATTTTGCCATCATGAAATATCTTAAAATATGCACAGGCCTATCACAAGAATTGGAATATCAACTGGTGTTTCTACAGAACTTGTGGTATATTTTAATGTCAACCATTTTTAGGTGAATTTATATTGTTCATAACCCCTGGATATAAATGTGTAGAAATATATACTAATATACCAAAATCATGTTGCCCTTTATAGTATTATGTAGGTCTTTCACCTTATTCTGATGAAGTCAGTCTACTTAGTGTGTCATCGATTTTATTACATTGGTTCAAAAATAATGTCGTTTTCTCACATGAAGTTGAACGTCAAAAACGACATCATTTTTTTGCACCAACCTAATATGTTTAAGAAGGTCTATGACAAAGCTTGAACAATATGAAAAAAAAATAAACGTTTTCTTTTCTTATGTTCAAGACAAGGGACATATAATGTTTTCAGTTAAAGATTGAACGAGATTAATATAAATGTAAAGATGACGCTGTAATCATTATGTATGATTAATATATTGCTGTGAATTTATTGATTTTGTTTACCGGCATATCAACACTTCTGTGGGTTATTTAATATTGAAATATAGATATTTTGAACACAATTTTATGGCTTCAACTCCAGATAAAATGTACTGTTAATCATTTTCAAATAAAATGTATTGTTGGAATTTTTATTATTTATATATAAAATTACACTGCTCGTACTTTCTCTATAAAAATGCAATTTTTTACTTTCATGGCGTTTTGTTTTGGGGGGGATTCATAGCAGTGACCCAAACAGGTACTACCACCCGTTTTAGGGCGCACCCGGGAATAACAACAATTAAGATGTAGTTTCCACGCCCCTGAAAGCTTCTGGTATCCCAATCAGCGTTCCTGCTTCTGGATGTAGTTTATCGGGATAACCAGGACTATTGTCGGGAAAAAAATTACTGAATTCTTTATACTAATGTTCACCCGATAGAAGACTTAAAATCCGCTCATGTTTGATAGTTACTGTAAAGTATCTATGATGAATGAGGAGAGTGATATGAATGAATTTGGTAGCAAGCGAGGATTATGAAGATAAGAAGGATAGATAGCGATTGACCGTTGACTTAAAGATGTTCATGTTGTAGTGTTCAGGGTAGCTTCGACGTGTGAGGTTGTGCACAACATAGCATTTCTTCTGGAAAAAAAATCTCTTTTTGTGGAACTGTCTCTTTACGTTTGGAAGGCAAAGGAAATGTGGATGATTCGAGTATGTGGAAGTGGCGTGGCAAGAAGATCATCAAACAAAAGAATGCAGTTAATCTGAACATCAACCTAAAGGAATAAGAGGATGATATCATTTTTATTAATATCATCTTTCGAAATTCGAGACTTGATGTCTGTCCCGAAACTGATTTTGAACTTCGGTGTGCTCTTTCCAATGATTATATCAACTAGACAAACAGAATCAATATATTATAAATGCAGTTCCCGTTTGTTAATTTTCCAGATGTTAACATCGACCAAGTGCACAAGTTTAAATATCTGGAAAGTGTTTTAAAAAATAATGGAAAATATAACACGAATGTCCAATGGGTTATTGGAATAGCAAAATATACCTTCAAAAAACTAAACAAAGTATCAAGAAACAGGAAACATTTCTTTATAAATAAATAAAAGGCATAACAGCAATTAAGAGGTCGTTCCACGGTCCTAAAATCCTCCAATCTCCCGATCATCGAACTTGCTGCTGGATGTAGTTTATCGTCATACGCAGGACAAGTTATATTGTTGTGCATCTGTTATAATAATATATTAGAACCCAATTAAATCTACAAATGGACATTATTCTCCGAAAATTCTAATATTATTTTCGGACTCTATGAAAATAATCAAACATTCCTTTGAAGAAAATAGGGCTACATTGATTAATGTTTCATCGTATTATTTTAATCGCTAAAAAGTTTAGACTCCCTGGCTGTGACTATGGTTTTAAAATAAATGCAGTCAAATATTATAAATTCTTGAATCAGTTTTTTTCTTCGAGCGTCTATTAAGCTAAGTTGTTTTTTTTATTTGTTTTGCGGCTTATCAAAGTCTATGAGTTATTTAATACCGAATCTAAATATTTTTTAACCAATTTTATTTTTAGGGGACAGTAATGGTTCTTTATCGGTGCTGTTAACCCATAGCTAGGGACAGAAATGGTTGATTCATACCTTTCCCAATGGTATTTGAGCGTAAGTGAATATAACGAATTCAACTGGAATTGGAACTCAGCTCCAAGCCATCATCTGTCACACTTCACACATCCAAGCTTACAGCATCTGGTATTCCCCAAAGGTCACCTACCTACGTCCTGGTCAGCTTCGATATTGCCTAACTTCGTGCTGACAATCTTAGCTAAATGATTTTCAATAGGCCAAATTAATGGAATGGCATGCAGCTTCTTTCTATGTGAGAATGTTAATCTCTCCAAGGAATTAATATCTTTAAAACGTCAAAGAAATATTAAAGTTGAAACTGTATGAAAAGAAGAAAAAAGAAATATTAAAGTTAAAACAATAAGAACATATTAAAGTCGAAACGATGGATAAAAATCTAATAGGGGTTATAAACTGTGAAAAGCCAGTATTAAATTTCAAAATGATAAAATAGTAATGTATTTATGCATATAGGTCACTGGGTTCTTCAAACATGTTTTGTATCTGATAATCGTTTATATGTGAATAAAATGTTTTAACGTACGTTCCATATTAAAAGGTGAAATTCCATAAGCAAACTTAATATCGCTACTTTTTTATAAGGATGTTAACATTTAAGCTAAAATAGACTAGACACATTGCCCATATAGTTATAATCAGATGATGGAAATCTTCCAAAATTGTTTGGCTAATACCAATTTTGAAAACCATTTTCCAAGGAAATAAAATCATATGTAACGTACATGAATTTGTTTTTTTTTTTTCATTTTACTGTCTTTCTCTAAACTTTCAATTTGTTTTTCCCTTTCATCTTGGTCTCTCTGTTTTTATTTTGTATCTCTCGCTGCCCTTTTATTTTGCCTTCTAATTTTACTTAACGCCTTCTTTTCCTTTTTCCCCCACTCTCTCTATTTTCTATCCCTTTGTGCGTCTTTCCGTCTGCCACCCCACTCTCTCTCTCTCTCTCTCTCTCTCTCTCTCTATATATATATATATATATATATATATATATATATATATATATATATATATATGTGTGTGTGTGTGTGTGTTTGCGTGTGTCTTTTTAATTACCCTTTCCTTCTTTGAATACACAACATTTATATATTTTTTTTCCTTTTTAAGTCTTTCTTCTTTATTTCATCCAGGAAATTGAATTTTCTCATTCTTGCAGACATCGAAATCTGCTTAGAAATTTGCAGACCGAGACAAACTTGTACAAGCAATCGTCTCCAAAGCCATACAATATTTTCTTTCGGATTTTATGTTATCTACAATTTCTTTCGCTCGGCTATTAATGGGATTAGCATTTAACAGGTTTACGTTTATTATGTAAATAAAGATATTCGCGTAGACACACACGTACAGAGGAAATTATTCGTGTTTGTAACTCAATCCGGAAAGAGATTTCGGTTTTCAAATCAGCACAAAGAGTGACATATTAGCATGAAAGTAGGATAAACTTTGATTTTAAATAATTCGACTTACGCACTTTCATTGGCAAAATAAATCGTTATCCTTTAAATCCAAATCAACCATGTAAGAATGTAACCCCTTCTCTTGTGCTTATGGTTGTGTAGATCAATGCTAGTCCCGGGAATAAAACCATCACAGATACTAGTACTTTAAACTAGAAAAATAAGTAAATTCTTAACATCTTCTGATGAAATGCATTTTACAAGTTCAACCGACGTGTCTGCAAGAGACTATTTTGTCATTAAGTATTAATCCTCTGAGCCCTGACCACCGCTATACCGGTGGTAGAGAAAAATGACGTAATGCCCAGTCACCTGTTGAACGGGGTATAGACAGTTGTAACTATTTCATAACTTTACATATCAATTATTTGCGAATTTTGATTTAGGAGCTCAGGTAGAAAGGTTAAAATTGTTCAGGAACGTAGGGCTCAAAGCGTTAAGAAACAGGAAAATTTCCTTAGAAGCAAAGAAAACAATACTGAACTGTTATGCAATACCAGTTCTTCTATATGGCACTGAATCCTGGACAGTCTATTCAAAATATTGTCCTCTCTGTATCGTTGGCGTCATCGGCAGTTTTTGAGGTTATCATCAAGAAAAATTTAGTGATAAGAAAAAGACAACGTTTATTAAAGGGCATATCGACAACTTCCTGAACGGACAAGGCACAAGAAGAAGAAGAAGAAGAAGAAGGAGGAGGAGGAGGAGGAGGAGAAGGAGAAGGAGAAGAAGAAGAATAAGAAGAAGAAGAAGAAGAAGAAGAAGAAGAAGAAGAAGAAGAAGAAGAAGAAGAAGAAGAAGAAGAAGAAGAAGAAGAAGCAGCTTTAAACTTCATTTGATGTCAGAGTGTAATTACTGATGTCTGGTTAAGTGTTCTATTAATTGGAAGAATATATAAATAAAATTAATAATGACAATTCGAGAATTAAATATGACCAAACATTCTGCCTCGATTTCATTAATTTATATTTCATAAAATTATTTTAATCGGGATGTAGTTTTGTACGTTAATAATTATAACCGCATAAATATAAATTAACGAGCATTTTTTAAGGAGCATAAGAAAAATCAGGATACTCGTGTTAACAATCAAAAAGAGAAAACTGAAAGACATAATGAAAAAAGAGACTTTGTAGAATTTCACTCTTACTATAGTATGTAAGTGAAACAATGTAAACTATTTGATAAAATTGGTTGAACGGAAAGCAAAAAATTTCAAGAGCCACGTTCGCCCGCGTTCTCAAAATATTTGACACATGAAAGAAAGTATAAGAAGTATAGTGCGTCCGTAAAATTTGGTTGGTTGATTTTGTTTAGCGCCATATCATCCCCTATGGGTTATTTAATGCCAAAATCTTAATAATTTGAATGCAACTGCATGCCTTCAACGACGGATCAAATGAATTGTTGGTTATTTTCCTATAAAAATATATTTTTGGTCAGCTAGTTAAATATTCTATGTTGATTCATTTTACTATAAAAATTTATTGTTGGTAATTTTACTATAAACATGTAATTTTATTTAGATTATTCGGACTATTGTCCTCATCTTTGTCGCCATGTTTATCACAACGTTTCGGCCGTTGTACTCACCAGCCTTCTTCAGGTGGTTGGAATTTCGAACCATGTCCATATAACATCAGGACAACCTTCAAAAGCTTGACGGCACTTCTCCCGAGTAAGACGCCCCCATAGAGGAGAACATGACTAAAGACTGTGTGTACGCTATCACGTGCAGCTGTGGAAAGGAATATAAAGGAGAGAGGGACCGCCCCCTTAAGGCGAGGCTTCAAGAACACCACAAAGCTGTACCACTAGTGGAAGTGGAAGAATCAGCAGTGGCTGACCAAATATGGAGAGAGAAGCGAGATCACCGCCCTCTGTGGGATCAGGTTGAGATCATAGACAAAGATCACCATTGGAAAATTCGTAGACTTAAGGAATCAGCACATATGCTAGGCCACAAAAATCTCCCGAGCCGACCAAGCATATAAATTAATACAATATGTGAACCAGTAATAAGGAGTGTCAGAGAAAAGCGATAACAACAAATTTGCAATATGAGCTCTGGTAAAAACATGAGTGGATAACAGCAAAAAATTGCAATATGAGCACTGGTAAAAATGGTTGCCGAAGACATCAGGTTTATAATACACAGAAATTCATACACAGATATTCTCAATGACACATGGCACAGTGGTTAAAGGCATTGGTTAGATCCAGTGACAGGACCCGAAAGAGTGTGAGTTCAAAGCAGTGGAGAAATTTCAGAGGTAAATTAACAGGAGATAACTGATAACGTATGGCACGTAGAACTAGAACAGTCTACCCCAGTGAGCGAAATAAAGGTTTCAGTTCGACATTCAAACCACCTGAAGAAGTCCGGAGCGTACAACGGCCGAGACGTTGGGATAAACATGGCGATAAAGCTGAGGACAATAGTCCGAATAATGTAAATAATGTACATAATACCTCATCTCTGAAATATAGACAGATACATGTAATTTTATACTTTCATACTTTTTAGCTTTTGCATGGGGGTTCACTATTTGTTATAGATGGGACCTTGACAGGTTCTTTCCCGGTCCGTCATAGTGTATCTTGGTACAAAAGCAATTAAGATAGGTTTCAACTCTCCTCAAAGTCGCCAATCTCCCGATCAGAGATTTTGCTGCTGGATGCAGTTTATCGTCATACCCAGGACATATGCACGGAAAATTTTACCCAATTTTTTATACTCATGTTCACCCGATACAAGACTGTAAATCCGATCAAATTAAACGGATACTGTCAAATATTTATGGTGAGTAAGGTGAGTGATAAGAATGAGTGTAGTTGAGGATTATGATCGTAAGGAGGATAGATATCGATTGGCCGTTGACTTGAAGATGTTTATGTTGTAGTGTTCAGGGGAGCTTCGATGTTGAAGCCAGTTCCGCAAAATAGCATTTCTTCGAGGGAAAAAAAGATCTCTGTGTGGAACGTTTTCTTTGCATTTAGAATGCAGAGGAAATGAGGATGACTCGTGGAAGTGGTGCGCCATGAACATCATCAAACTAAAGAATGGAGCAAATCTGAACATCTGCCAAAGGAATAAGATGACTGTCCCCCAAACTGATTTTGAACGTCAGTGTGCGAGTCCCAATTATTATAATATAAACTAGGCAAGTGAAATTAATTGATATATTATTAATCCAATGTCATATTCTTAGCATTTGAGATGTTAAAATCAAGCATGTACACAAGTTTAAATATCCGGAATGTGTTTTAACAGATAAAGGAAAATGTGAAACGGAAGTCCGAATTGTCAATGGAATAGGAAAATATACCTTTCCAAAAATTAAATAAAGTATCAAGAAAAAGGAAAATTTCGTTATAAACGATTAAAAGTGAAACGAAAAACTCTATAATATCAGTCCTCCTATGTGGACTAATGGATAGCGGCTCAGACTGAGGAATCGGAGAGCCGAGTTCGAATTCCAGTCGAATCCATTACATTCACTTACGTGCTTTGGAAATGTATGAATCCTCCCCCCCCTGAACCCGGCTAAATAGCAGGAAAGACCGGGTTCTATAGTCTTCGATGCGGGAAATATCTGCCCCAGTGATGATCGCCGAAGCGTGTATCACGCATAGCACATAACTGACGGATATGGAAATCAATTTCGTCGGGAGTTTTGAGGTAGCAGAAACGTAGTTCTGATGTAGTTTTGCTGAGAATAGATGGAGCAGGTGAGTAATGAGGAAATCTAAAGGAAAATAGGAACAAAAAAAACACATGTACTGAGAATCAGAAAGAGATATGTGAAAATACTGAGATATGATAACGGAGGAGGACTTGGAGAAGATGATATTTCCAGGACATGTCAATGTTAAAAAAGAGGAATTACGTATCGCAGAGTCTGTGAAGACAGATGGCAAAATATGGTGTGGACGGGAGAGTAAAAAGATAAATATTGCTAAGCATTACAAACGATAAGAATTTATGGTCGGTAGATTATTCGCTGCTTTCTTTAGTCCTTCTTGCATTTAACGTCTACTGTGAGTGTCATAACATAGAAACCCTCTCTCCTCATTTGTTGCAATTTTCAACTGTTTTGTTACATATTTATTCCCATTTCCCCTAAACTGTCGTCATTGCTCACATGTTCGGTCCATGTTATCCGCATCATACTTCTTTAGAACTACATTTATATTTCTTCACGTCTCTTCTTCATCTGTGAGGAGATTGTCATGCATTCGATGACATATAAGTCGCTGAAAAAAAAACAGAATATCATGATGAAAAACAGCCCCAAACGTAATAAAAGCAAAGTTTTGTCAAAATATGCATGTTATTATTAAGAGGAAAGACCAAAATATATTTTTTAATATTTAATTATTTTTTAATAGTACGTTTGAAACTTCGATTAAATACCTTGTTTTCTTTTCGTCAGTATCGACGTCTTTTATCCTGTGAAAAAAAATTGATTTGGAAATTCTAGCAAAAATCAAATAATTGTAGAATTCTAATGAAACTTTCAGAACTTATTTATTTACAAATGATTGGAATTATTTTTTTAATTTTTTTAAAAACATCTTGGTAAAAATAGATTTTTCTTTACATATGTTACCACACACTTACCTAATTTAATGAAATTTCGAGAAATTAAATTTTAATCGCAAAATTTGTTTTATTAGTTAAAAGCAGAAATCCTTGGAGAATGTAAATCATCAATTTTTTTTCAAACTTCTATCAATTTTCAAATAATCTTTTCTGAATGGTAAAATAAAACTTGCAATAAATCTATGACATTATTTAATTAGAAATGCGTTTAATTGCTTTTATAAATAAGATTTATTGAGGACACTATTGTCTTAAGAAAAAATCGATGAATAATAAATTTTTACAAGAATTGTTTTCATTTTTTTAAATTTTAATTATAATAACTGATTACAATGATTTATAAATAAATCTTTTAACATTTTGCATTACCTTAATCTCGTTGGGGGATATTGTTATTAAGTGAAAACTATATCTATTAATCAAAAATTGAAAAGCTTAATACAAATTATTT
Organism: Acanthosepion esculentum; assembly: GCA_964036315.1. Classification (NCBI taxonomy): domain Eukaryota; kingdom Metazoa; phylum Mollusca; class Cephalopoda; order Sepiida; family Sepiidae; genus Acanthosepion; species Acanthosepion esculentum. The sequence continues at coordinate 38,325,328 of OZ038480.1, read as the reverse complement.
TGCACTAAGATTTTTTAATTAATTTAAATTTCTTTTATGTGTATCAACATTCCCATTTTGTGTGTATGAGAATCATACACGGAATTATCACGAAATAATAGCGAATAGTATAACCAATTTAAACTCAACATTCCTAAAATTAGATTACGGGAATATTTACTACTATTTCTTAAGATTACTGTGTACTCAAAAATTATATAGAAATACTCTCGCCCGTCATTTTTTGAAAATTACGTTTTAACAGATAAAGTCCCTGTAGAACAACAATAAAGATGCCAACGCCTTTATTAGCACTTGTCATCGCTCATCAATCATGTAAACATGGCGACCGTCGTTTAAAAACATAACTATTTTCCTGTTTTAAAAAGGCATTTCTGTGTTATTTTAAACTTAAAGTAAATATATATATATATATTTAAATCAGATTAATTATACATTAAGACAATATTCCTCAAATAATGTTTCAGAAAAAGTATATTTTATTTTTGGGAGATTTTTTAATGAGAAAAATTGCATGCCGATGAAAGACGACTTGAAATACCATTAATCAGCTATTTTTTTTTAAAAAAGGGAACAATAATAAACTCTTTTCCTGTGAATTTAAATCCATTTAACATATTTGTCGATTAGTTTGAAATTAAAACTAAAATTAAAGCTTAAAAAAAAATTCATTTTTTTAAAATTCATTATAAACCTTAGCTATCGTGATTGTAGTGTAGGTCTCTACATATAGGTGCGACTATATTACCTAATATTACAATGAACTTTTCCAGTTTCTAAAAATTTTGTTTAGCTCTTTGGATATATATATATATATATATATATATATATATATATATATATATATATATATATATATATTTATATCGCTATTGAAACGCTTTTCTGATGACGATGTCGTATTTTACGCTCCCTGTTATAAAGACTTCGGGGATATGAAAGCTTTGTAATTTGTCGAGCTTGCTGTCTCCAATTCGTAGTTCACATCTTGTGCTGTTTGTTTTGTTTTGTTTTCTGACAAGCTTATAATCTTTCTTTTTATGCTATGTTTATTCCTTTCTTCTCTATTTCCTTTTACTATTTCTGTATGAATTCCTGTAGTATCATTTCTGTGTCTACTATTTCAGTTAAGATATGAAATTCACTGAAAAATGTTCATTTATCACAACTACATTTTAGGAGGCAAAAGTGGAGTAATGAATAGCGGCTTGGATTTACGAATCCATTACATTCACTTACACTTGGGAAAGGTATAAATCCTCTTCTTTCCTCCCAGCTATGGGGAAATAGCAGGACAGACCGTGTTCTATGGCCTTGGATGGCAGCTGGTCTAGAAATGACAACCTACTGCGGGGAAAAATCTGCTTCGTCAATCATGTATCGAAAGATACATGATCGCCTACGCGTGTATCACGCATGGAACATAACTGAACTGACATTTCAGGAGCTAACAGTCTATCACGCTTATGCACTTAAATATAGGATGGCCGAAAAAAAAACGGGAATTTTTGAAGTGCGTATTGCCAGACATGAGCAAGTGGCAACACTGCGAGACAGTGACCTTGAGCAAGTAAACATTTCGCCATTTTAGTAACGAGAATGAAATTCACAGTATCCCAGAGATGTTGCAGCAGTCAATGAGGAATCTCAACAGCAGATTTCAAGAATGCATTCGTACAGGAGTAATTTTTAAAAAATGAAAATTTCGTCATTGTTTCTTAAATGGCATGTTTTAAGGTTTCAATTACTATGAATTAAATTTTTTTTTTCCATCACTCTTGGTTTTATTGGATTGTTAAAAGGTTCCCGTTTTTTTGGGTCACCCTATATTAATATGTATTATTTTACAAGGCTATATAAAGAGAACCAGAAACATAAAGACTCTGTTGCTCCAATTGCATAAATCAGAAAGTGTTGTTTGTATAGAGAATCAGATTAAAAGAAAATTACCTTGATGCAAACAACGATTCCAGGTGCAAAAAGAAATTACCCATCTGTTTCATTTACAAGTTAGGGGAAATATATATTAATTTTAATATCAATCAGTCAGTAAATATCATTTTAAAGGAACTGCTATTTATTTCTTTTAGTTTTCATCGTGCGCTTTACCGTAACATGTCTTAATAAAATAGCAGTGCAAATTTTAAGATGCAGATGAATTTTGTCCGTATAGAATATTTTTCGCTGTCACGCAGTATAGAATAGATATCATTTCAGACTTTCTCTGTCCTGCATCCAAAAGAAGATATGGAATTTCACTAGCACTTTTATAAATGTTTAAACTCTAAATTAACTTTGTATAATTTGCTGTCTCGCCTCCTTAATTCAGTCAAATAAATTATCTTTCGAGCAGAGAAATCTTACTCGTGTTTCTTTACAGAGACGTGCAAACCACGCGGAAACAGGTTTAGGCTATTCTGGCTTTGAATAAGAAATAATTCTCATATCGCGCTCTATCTCCTGCTAAAAATGAGGTGACAAGACATACATGGCAGACTCTACCGTACTGCTCAGAACTTTGAAAACCAGAAATATGTGGAATTGGTTTGAACCACAGTGACATTTAATTCACCTGTCCAAACCTCCACAGCTAGGATACGCAGTGTCACGTACACAGTCAAATTAAACACATCCTCATTCCATTTGTAAGGATTAAGTTCCAATCAGATAGCTTCTGCTCCAGAAAATATATAATTTAGAACGGGCTCCCAAACTGATGCTTCTCTGATTACTTCATTCTTAAAATCATTCAAGTCGAGAGGTAACCATAATCTATCCACCATATCATCATAATATGCAATCATGTTCCCTCCTTAAACGTAGGGTAAGACGTTAAACTGCATCCAACAGCAAGGCCTCTGATCAGGAGGTTTTGAGGAAGCGTAGAACCCTCTCTTAATTGCTGCTGATACTAGGTCCACCCTGACCCGGTGTGGTAGCACCTGTTGGGGTCCCAGCTATGGGAAAATAGTGAACTTCCAGCAAATTGTAACAATGATGTTGACAACTATACTTTTTTTGAAACAATGATGTTGCCAACTACACTTTTTTGAAACAATGATGTTGCCAACTATACTTTTTGAAACAATGATGTTGCCAACTACACTTTTTTGAAACAATGATGTTGCCAACTATACTCTTTTGAAACAATGATGTTGCCAGCAATACGTTTTTGAAACAATGATGGTGCTAGCTATACGTTTTTGAAACAATGATGTTACCAACTATACTTTTTGAAACAATGATGTTGCCAACTAATCTTTTTTTGAAACAATGATGTTGCCAAATACACTTTTTTGAAACAATGATGTTGCCAACTATACGCTTTTGAAACAATGATGTTGCCAGCAATACGTTTTTGAAAAAATGATGTTGCCAGCTATACGTTTTTGAAACAATGATGTTATCAATTATACTTTTTGAAACAATGATGTTGCCAACTATACTTTTTTTGAAACAATGATATTGCCAGCTATACGTTTTTGAAACAATGATGTTATCAATTATACTTTTTGAAACAATGATGTTGCCAACTATACTTTTTTTGAAACAATGATGTTGCCAGCTATACGTTTTTGATATATTTAGTAAATACTGTATCTGGCATTAAATAACCCATAGTGGTTGATATGCCATAAAATCCCAAACAACCAAACCATCCTTAAACGTCTTAACAACAACCCTATCCTGTAATCATCTACCTTGCGTAAACCTTGTCCCTTTATATGGAGGAATAATAGTTAAAGAATTACTCTGATTATATTGTGGATATTGTTAAGCTGTTTACCTCAAGCAAAGCGATAATGCTACTAAGACGCAAGTGTCTACTGGGAGCAAAAAAAAAGAATAAGATTTTAAAAGTAAGGGAAAGTATAACCATAATGAGGAAGCCATGGATAAACCTCAACTCTTGTTCAAACGACCCTGGCAATAGGCGAACCGATCTACTTCTATTAAATATAATCTTCTAATTGCATTGCCTTGATATAGCTCCGTAAGAGATGCGTTTAATCAATGTTCACTACGTTAACCTATCATAATTGAACAAACAATATATCGTAGCTAAGCATATGCTTTTGGGCTTTCATGAAATCCAAAATTACACGAGTGCGAAATCATTTTATTTATTTCTAAAACCACAAGTTTATATTTGTGCATGACGTGACGGTATTTCGTCCGGCTGGATTTACAACCTCCGGCGATAATTTAGTTTTCGCAACTTTTGTTCTTAATCTGCTGAGTTTGTGTTATTCTTACGCTTTGTTATGTGCAGCGAAATTGCTGTAAGACAGGGTATAGATTTTTGGCGCGAATAAATCACGGCCCAGATAGCATAGATTCCCCAATTTAATCATTGCTAGACAGGACTTTCCCCATAAATATCTGAGAAATGGTGGAAAAAATGGCCGATTCACGATGTTAATTTGAAAAACATCATTCATAATTCATTTTAAAATTCTCTTTCTACGGCAAAACCTTTTTTTTCATAGTTGGACTTGATGGAATTATTCGTAGATATCATTATTGGCGTCAACGCTTTGTCCAATTGGCTAACAAGAAGCGAACGTCCCTCCCAAATATTATAGAAATGTTTTTAAAAAGCGGAATAATTTTTGGCATGTATGAGCTCGTTTAATAATTTTTTTAGTGCAGTTTTCAGGCTAAAACCTCCTTTTTTTATAGCTTCAAAATTGTGTGCAATTACACATTTAAAGTGTACAAGGGATTCATTTAACTACATACGTTTGTATGTATAAGTTTGGAAAGAAAGTCCTGTCGTTTTTTGTTTAAAAAAAAAAACAAGATCAAATGCTTCTTTGGTATTAATTGATATTTTAATGAAGGTAATAGTTACTCTCATTATCGATAACATAATCCCGTCTATCTGGCAAACATTTTATTTCTCGGGCTTAAGAAGTATTCAGGTTTTGATCTAGATAAACAATCAATATCAAGTTCTAAACTCTTCGAAATTAATAGTGAGTTCTCGCTATAAATATTGTTTTGAAAAAGTAAGAACCCCTATATAGTGCCAAGAAATTCTTTTTGAGTCAATATGGCATTGTGTGTCTTTGCATTATAGTGTACGAATAGTATGTCCTCATGCCTTAACTTCTACAGCAAAAGTGTTTCCAATTCTCGAAAATTCCCCACCGCTTTAACTCCATTTTGGTTTAGCACTTCCGGTTAGACGGCGCCATTAACGTCTCAACCAATTTATTGGATACTTATTTTTTCGTTTATAGTTCTGTTGTTGCGGACGGATTAACATTTAGTCGGTGGATGCTAACAATTGTCTTTTTTGTTGGACATGAGTAATGTTTAGCCGTTGTTTTCATTGCTAGTAATAAATCTACAGAGGAAAAGATCTGTAGCAATTCTACACTTCAGTGACGAGAATGAGAAAATTCTTTGATTAAGATTAGAATCAGTTAGACGACGAGGGACTCCGTGATAAAATTTAGACAATTCTCCCTCCTCATGAAGGTAATTTATGATGGAACTGTTAGCTGTGTGAATTTGTTTTGCTACTTCCTGTTAACTTTTGTTAGGTTTTTCCACAACTACAGCTTACAGAAGAATATATATAAATATATGGCAAGTAAAATGATATGTTACATCTAAAATTGTGGGAGGAATATTGCCAGGGTTCATTATTTATATTGAGGTATCTTCTCGTAGGTATCAGGATGGCCACAGATTTGAGTCTCAGTAAAATGACAACGGATAGCCAGTTCTGTTATTGCCACAGAGGTTTATATATCTAACACTTTATTTTCTTATTAAAGCGTTATTCGGTCACAGAAAACACCACTATGCTCACTTAGAACGAATCCTTATAAGACTCAGATGATATAAAAACTGCAGGTGGTAGACAGGGTCTCATCATTTAAGCGAATCAGGGACGTTCTTTTGATGAAACATCCTCAACAAAAAAAAAAAAAAATGAACAAAAGCGTTTGCAGAGCCTTTACAAACGGGACGATATCTGAACAGTTGAAGATTGTTCTTCAGCACAGATATTGTATTTCATTTGTTTGGCTGTGGCGGCAAATAGTTATGCCAGACGGTATAAGGTTAAGCAATTCTGCTACTTCTTCATGTGCTGTTTCTTTTCAGTACGTAGACAATCAAGGCTCTCTACCACTTCCTGTCCTTTGTAGCTCTTAATAAATTTTATCTTTTTGTTATTTCTCCTAAATCTTCTTCCGCCATCCATTTACTCGCTAGGTTGGTTATACACCGTTTTCCGTTGTCATTCTTGCCTTCTATATGTTTATTGAGTATCAAATTTTGCATAGCCTCTTATCGCAGTTAATGCCTTAGGAATGTCAACTTTCTGTTTCTGATGTTAAGTATAAGTTTCCATTTTTGTTTATATTTTTCTCTAAAACCTCGTCGTCGCTCACATATTCGGTCCATGGTATCCTCCGATAGGAGTATGCATCAAGGACGGACAAAGATCAGTAATCCAATTTCTTTGGTCGAAACGTGTGTCAGGAACCGAAATTCATTTCATCTGAGGCTTTTAATACAATGCGTGCACTCCCCCGTAGAAATGTGTATGTGTGAACGGAGGACATTTAAAAGTAGCCGGACAATCGTGACGTACGATGAAGGAGCAGGAATGTCAACCTCCGTCACTGACGAGATGATTCAAAAAGCTCGGGGGATGGTTACGCCGAACCGATGAGTCATTAAAGATGATGTAGCATGTTCTCTGCAGATTTGAATCACTGCTCTTTGTTCCTCCTTGTTGTACACTGCTAGCAGGTGGGTCATGTTTACAATGTTACAGTAGCAGTAAAATTGTCGGGATGAAGCTCAAACGTCAAACACGTGACTAAATTAGTACAAACTATAAGCACGCATATTCAGAAGGCTGTGTGACAAACCTAAAGATAGTTTATAGCGAGAGTGTGAATAATTATCTCCTTGGTTGCTTGGTTTGTCAAACGGCATACCGACTCCTTATTTTTACTATTAAAACTATTGCTGATATTCTTATAATAATGTATTTTTATACTTTCATAGTGTTTCGATCCAAATTTGGGGGATAACTATTTGCCCATGATAGGCGCTACCACATCGGGCCAAGGTGGGCCCGGGAACAGTAGAATTTAAGCGAGAGATCTAAGCTGCTCAATCCTAGATCAGAGGCCTTGCTGCCGGATATAGTTTTAGCGTCATACTCTGGATGGATTTTATCTGTTGATTATATAGGTCTCCTCGTTCTTTTAGATGGCAAAGTAATTACTGCAGTATATAAATATATTGTTCAAGGGCGAGCTGAACCTTCACTGAAATGGTCTTGTCCTTTGACCAAACCGTATCTAAGGTATCATTCTAAGTCAAAATGTACAAAAGGAAAAACAATTGTTCGAAACGAAAAAGTCCAGTTGATTTCACGTACTCATTTCATGTTGTTTAGGCAACTTTCATTCATAATTAAATCGACTGAGGACTTACTTCTGAAACCAGTCAAGATTCGATATTTCTTTAATCCTCAATGTACGTTTCCATTACATTTCCTTATTTGGTCATGTACATTTTCCTTCTTGACAACTCTACATTGTGTTTTTCTTTAAACAGAAATCTTAATTGTTCGACATCTATCGTTTTATCAAATATTGTTTCCCATCAAAACAGAATATATTCATTTTCCTTTGTTGTTAGTACGGTCTGGTAAATATCCGTTTCAATCCATTTTACATAGTCATCTTTCTCTCGGTATAGCATTGCTTTAGGAAAAGAAGCCACCTATATATTCAAATTATCACCAATGTAAACAATATTTTACTGCTGGATTTAACATCTTATCCCATTATTGCGCTAGAGGAAATATATATTTCAGGTAAGTTTCTGACAAAGAACCTACTGTTAGCAGTGCAAATATACGCCCTGGACTCTCTGCTAGCTTTTCGATGATAAGTCAGTTTCATCTCAACGCCGGATTTCGATCGCCATCTTCGTCGCTGTGAACAACATCTTAGAGAAGCTTGATGCACTTTCACTGTGAGCAAGGAAAAAATGAATTCCGCCTTCGATATACTTAGGTTTTATTCACGAATTCACTCGGGACTGTCTAATGATAGGTAAATGACACTTGGGTAAGCTTCGATAATAGATCCATCCTTTACTAACCACAGACAAATGGAACATATAATCCTTTGGATAAGGAGAACACTTCTGTGATTCTGACTCCGACTGTGATTCTCTCTGACTGCCTCCGTAACAGCAACTACTCATTTTTGCATACAGCCTGAGCTAAATTCCATAAATTTCGGTTAAGTTGCATTTGGTACCTAAAGTTTTCTTTTTATTTAGATTATTCCTTTTCATTACATCTGTCTGAATGGGAATAGCAGAGTACAAATTACAGTTGAGCTGGTTACATTCACTTTCGTGCAAATACTCTTAGGCAATGCATTAGTCCATCTCTTCTTCCCCAAGCTAGTGAGTTAAATATTGGGGCTTGTAACTGAAAAACAACCGTAATCTTCCCCCAAAATTATTAATGCAACATCACTTCGAGAAATAAAAGACTTATTCATTCAAGCCTAAATTAATGATCCTCAAGGTATTAAGAGATAAGTATTAAAACACAATTAAATCAATCAGTTTCGCTAGTCCTGGCAAGTAATATGCCGCTTTGATCTTCTGCTATTTCCATTTTATTGGCAACGTATAAAACCAGTCCTAGATAATAATATTTACATTTTTTTACTATGTGGTTGTTCTAACCGATCGAACTGGGAATCGTTAATGCTTAAATAAGTATAGTATTCATTACTTTACTGCTCAGAAAAACACTCAAATATTTTGTGTTGCCTGTGTTCGTAGCTCTCGAAACTTGTGATAACTTGTTACTGGATTAGTAATCTAACACCCCATATGTCGGTATTCATTAGCCTTAGCAGATAAACTGATGTAAATCTTTCCTGGCTCATCAAAGAACTGCAGTATATAACGCATTCTAGATGTTTATTAATGTCCAAGCGTTTATTTGAAAAAATCGTAGACACATTTGTTCTCAAAGACAAAATGCATGGCTGTCAACAAATGAAACAACCCAATATGTGAACTACGAATTACAGAGACCATGATCAAGCAAGTACAAAAATATAAATGTTTCCGAAGTATTTTACCAAAGAATGGACAATACGACATCTGAAGATGAATTTGGATAGTGAAACATACATTCAAAATGATAAGCTAAAGTATTAACACATAAGAAAATTTCGTTGGAAACAAAGAAAATAGTGTTAGCAGACTATTATTTTTAGGGGAAATTCTATTCCAGCTGCGACTTTCAGAGGTTAACCTTCGAGGTCAGATGCAAGCTAAAATAATGTAGTCGATTTTGATTAGCTGAACTATCGTGGGAAAAGAGATAGGAAAAAGGCTTCAGGGAGTCAATGCTTAACCGCCAAACACTGTAGACTATCCCCAACTGGATAGAAAGAACATGTCGACATGACCATTGATAAAATATTTAGGGTAAAATTTCTCGTGTTGAAGTTCATTCATCTCTGAAGCCAAAACAACTCGCGATCACCGACCGCGAGAGAAGATTTATTATAGAAATGACGTCATCGCCCAGGATCACCCAGCATGAGGGTGGGGGGGTTATTCAGCAATAGTACTGAACACATATGTCATATCGGTCATCCTATATGCCACTGAATGCTAGAAAAACTCTTCACAGATCGAGAAGATATTTTGAGCAAAATAAATCTGGTTCAACAGAATAGTGCTTTTAAAAGCATGGACTGAGTATCTCAGCAACCATGAAGTTTTACGGAATATTTTTCAAATATGTCACTTATAGTTAGAATCAGAAAGAGATATATTGCATTTCTAGGGCACATAATGAGGAAAGAAGGCACTGAAAATATGATATAAACAAGGCATAATTGAAAGCAACAGAGAAAGAGGAACCCAACCCAAAACGTACCGAAGGTGATTATGCAAATGATCGACAGAACAAGGTTTAGAGCAAAGATATTTTGTTCAGATATTCAATATTATTTACGTCTTGTGCGATCAACATTGTCGAGTTTAAAATATATTTGATGAAAGGTTTTGATTTCTTTTTTAGCCATGGCTCCAAGTGTAATACTGTTGGAATTAGAGGGGAATATGTCTATTTTATGTATTAGGGAACGAAAAAATCAGCATATTCTAACTAGTAGTTAACCCTACATGTTTTTTGGTGTATCATGTTACGCAAATACGTTATGTCACTATTTGGGACGAGGGTTTCCGCTAGACTCAGCAACTTGCGAAAGAGGAATAAATAAATTATATTGGATCGGCTCGCTGTCGCATTGGGTGTCATGTTGCAATTCCTGACTCTGCAACTGACATCGGTCATCATAAAAAATTTAAAAAAAGAAGAGGGCTTTTTCGCTTGGCTGTAAATGAATTATTCCCAATTAAACAGACGAATAGGGCTCACTTGCAGGAAAGCATTTTTCTCTCACAATTTCTTTATTGAGAATGTTGTCTCCTAGTGAACACGCGCGAGACTGAACCTGCTAACAACTGAAATTCTCTCTCTCTCTCTCTCTCTCTCTCCCTCACTGACACACTCCCTCTTCACAGACAATTCAATGTTCCCCGTTAATTGCAATAAAATGCAGTCAGTTCATAAATACGTATTGTGCTGTTTAACACCACAAGAAGCTTACATCTACTACAAATTTAAATTCAGGTTCCAACATGATAATCGAAGTTAAGCAACGTCGAACCTGGGTAATACGTACATGGGTGACCGCTTGGGAATACCAGGTGCTGTAAGCTTGGATGAGTGCGTGGTTTAATAGATAATAGCTCAGAGTTTTAATCTGAGAGCTGAGTTCAAAATACCACTTGTGTTCGTTATATTCGCTTCAGCGCAGATATCCTTTGGAAAGGTATGAATCCCCCTCTTCTTTCCCCCGCTATGGGTTAAATTGTAAGATTTTAACAGTAAAACATTATTATCTCTAAAAATGTCTTACAATCATACAAATATATTCTGGGGTTAAATAAGGCGCAAAATTTTAGAAAATGAACCAAGAAACAATAATAAGATAAAAAGACATTTCTTTTAGTGAATAGGAATTTTATTTAATTTTCAGCCAGAGTATATTGGTCGCAAGTGAGCCATGGAAACTAATGTATCTACACAACCGGGACCCGTCTATTACCGTAGAAAAACAGTAGTCAACAAATACGTAAATATGTGATATATCGTGACAATATCACACCTTGAAGTCCTAGGATTATTTATGAAAGAAAATATCGTTTCACATTTAAGACGAATTATGGTTTATAATATAAAACAAAGAATGATCATATTATTATTTTAACAAATAACTGGACAAAAAAAGAAGCCGATGCCCAAAACGACCCCATGTTCGTTTTTACCTTGGGTGAAAGTTGGTTTGCCAATTTTAATCCCTCCATAATTAAACTTCTTTCCGTTAATCCTCTGAGAGTCTACCTGCTACCTTACATCAGCCTGGCTGATGCTAACATCCAGGAAACTGACTCGTTCTCGGACCAACGTTCTCGCCAAACATGAAGACTATATTGAACCCACTGTGAGGTCAGCTGCTATGAGAGTTGGTTCATAATGTCGTATGCGACGATATTTCTCTCCAGAATCAATTATACATATCTATAAGTCTACCTTTCGTCCATGCTTTGAATATCGATGCCATATATGGTTCGGTGCTCTTTCTATTTATCTTGAAATTTTTGATGAAATAAAAAGAAGAATCAGCAATATTATAGGTTCTGACCTGGCAGTTCGTCTTCAGTCACTTTCCCACCGCCGTAAGTTTGCTTGCCCGTGTCTTTTCTATAAATACTTTCATGACAATCCTTCGTATGAACTCTTTGCTATAAAAAAATCTAGAGAATCGTTGTTTATTCACCCCCACTTACCACAGATAATGAATTGTACATATGGGGACGAGATAGGATTTTCATAGTGTCAATAAGGTATTATGGTAGATGTAATAAGAAAGGTAATAAGAATGTATTGTTTTGGTGTTAGGAATATTCTGGTATGTTTGGATCAGTGTTTGTGGCAAGCTAAGTTTAAATTTGAGGCAGAAGAAGACCGTCCTTTTCCTTATTCCCCATTTTTGGCCTTGTGCCACATTTTCTGTATTTGAAGCGGATATAAATATCGCTATGTACCTAGATTTCTTTTTAAAATTAGAGCGCGGTACTTGATTGGCGTCGAGATCTCATGAATTTACAGCAGAGCCGCAAATTCTATGCTAACAGTTTCATTTCCAGGAATTTTCTCATGTGAAAATCCCTTCCGACTCCATGCTTTCTAGCCAACTTTAATCGTTCTTATCTACTGTCCTCCTGATTATTCTTTTCTCTGCCGTCCATTAATAATGTTTCTGTTCTTAATTCTTCCACACCCAGTAATCCATTGTTTCTTAGTGGTATTACTGCCTTGCATGGGGTGAAATTGACTTAAAAAAAAATAAAAGTACCATTAAAGTATTTTTACTATATCTTTGGTCATAGTTTCTATATTAAAAATCTCTTATGTATGTCTCTATAATTAACTATATTGCCGTATGCAATAAAGGAATGGATCTTTTTAAATCATTAAATTAAAAAAACTCTAACGCGAAACAAAATAAAAAGACTAATACATTAGAAACATATTTCTACTTATTAGTGAGATATCACTTTTTTTTATAGCCATTTTCCTTTTCTGCTATCAGAAAATGCATGCTGTTACACAAAGAATGGATTAGCTTATTAGAAAATACAGGACACCAGGCTGCGTAATCTATAAATATATAAAGTGAAAATATATTTCTTTTTAAGCAGTAGTGACAATTATTGTTCTCATTATAATTATTATCAGTAGTAGTATTACATTCATCACTCTCCAATATTTGTGATTGTTTTATATACTGTTGGATGAATTATAGGCTTTGTAAAAATGTAAACGTTTTGATTTGCAGTTGTAAACCTTGGAAAACTACATAAGAATCTCGCAGTGGATGTAATAAAATTAAAATCAATGTCGATAAAAAATATCAAAAATATTCCCATAAAATTTCGCCTGATATATTGCAGTTGCCAAATGATTTTGTTTACGGGAAATGTCTGAGAAAATGGTTCCCACGTTTGGGCACCGGTTGTATAAAATGAGATTATAAGTAATAAACAATTTCTAAACATTTTTTAAATGTTATATATATATATATATATATATATATATATATATATATATATATATATATATATATATATATATATGTAAGCAAATGTGTGGATGTAGATCCGACGGTATGATGAAAATGTTCATCATATATATATATATATATATATATATATATATAGAGAGAGAGAGAGAGAGAGAGAGAGAGAGATAGATAGATAGATAGATAGATAGATAGATAGATAGATAGATAGATAGATGCACATACCACATGCAATATATTACATATATATATATATATATATATATATATATATATATATATATATATATATATATATATATATATACATCAGAAAAAAATCGATTTATTGCAATTCCCTGCCCGGCATTTAACTTCTCATACATTTCTTCTGCATCTTCATTGCGCTAACTGCAGTAAGTGTACGGATGCATGAAAAATAAAAAAAACTATTTCTTTTTCAACATAATTTCATTCTTTACCAAGTCATCTGATTTAGCTATTTATATTAATCGCACAGTTCGAAACTGCACGGTGGAAATCTGATATAAACCTAGACGCAATCTTTAGGCCGTACGATTGCGTCTGGCAGGAAACAGCCTGTCGCCTCTGAGTTTGAACTTCAATATTCACTTTTATATTTATATTTACATACGCTCTATCGCAGATATTGAGCACTCTATCCCATAAAATAGCACACATTAAGACTATATTCCTTCATATATATATATATATATATATATATATATATATATATATATATATATATATATAAAAAGAAAGAGCGAGAGAGAGGGATAGATAGATAGATGAAGAGAGAGAGGGAGAGATTATTTATGTGGGCGTGTGTGTGAGAGAGAAAGTAACAGGTATGGTGGAGTAATGGTTTGCGGCTAAGATTGAAGAATCGGGAATCTAATTCTGAATTCCAGTGGAATTCATTACATTCGTTTACGTACTATAATCCTCAGGAAAAGGAAATCATTTCTTCTCCTCCACCAACCCTGCTCTACTTGGGTGGCAACCGATCTAAGAGAAATAAAAATCTCAATGTCAACCAGCCTGGAACCTCTCTCTTGCACAAGATGTGAACTTGAATGCTCGTCACTAGCTGGACTCACGTGCCACATGCGAAGCAAATATAAAAACTGAACGGGTTAATTGGATTCTTATACGTCGAAATCTAGTGGAGAATCCCTTATATATATATATATATATATATATATATATATATATATATATATATATATATATATATATATATATATATATGAGTTTGTGTTTAAAATTTCCTATATTTATGGAGGGTAGTTTCTGATTATGCAGAAGAAAATCCACACATAAACAACAAGTCAGGTTTCATTCAAAATGAAAAAATTAAATGTTCCTACTACTCTACCTAAAACAGTATTATGACTCAATAAGATTCTTCTTTTATGTGCCGTATTCCTCCAGGACACAGGCGATGAATAGCCCTCCACATCCTACTGTCCTGTGTAGATCTTATGCCTTTTTGTTATATCTCCAAGACCCTGTTCCGCCATCCTCTTGCACAAGCACATTAAGTATGTTACGTGTTGCTTTCCTCTGTTCCTCTTTCCTTCAATCCGTCCTGTGAGTATCAGATTTGCCAAGCCCTCCTTTCTTAGAAATGTAAGCATAAATTTCCTCTTTGTTTCCATTATCTCTAAAACCTCGGAGATGCTCACATGTTCGGCTCATGGTATCCTTAGCATCCTTCTCTAGAACCACACTCCCTTTGCTTCGAGTCTCTTCTTCGTCTTTGAGGAGATTGTCCAGTATTCGCAGTCACACAGAAGGACATATATCACGTAGCAGTTCAGTACTCTTCTCCTGCCTTGTAATGCCTATCTTTCGTATCTCTGTGTGGCAATTAGCGTCCGATATCAGAACACTTCCCACATATTAAAATTTCTGTGCCTGCTTGATTTTAGTGTCCCCATCCTTTAAACTGCATTGTGCGCTCATCTTTTTGCTGATGACCATGCAGTCTGTATTCTTGTAGTTTAGACTTAGTCCATTATTCTCATTCTCCTTCGCTACCTTCTGTAGGAGGTTTTGTAGTTTCCATTCCGTGTCTGCTATCAACGCTATGCCATCTTCATGTCTTATGTTGATAAGATTGTGGGTGCCAATGATGAATTCTGGTAGAATCTCCAGTTCTCTGAGAATTACCTCGTTGTATAGGTTGAAAAATCCGGTGACAAGACATTTTTTGTTTTCTTTTTTTCTTTTTTTTATTTTTCTCTGTCATTCACAATTGTTTTTAATTATCAATTTTCTATTTAGAGATCCGAACTGTTTAGCCTAACATGCTAGTTTCATTCATGTCTCTCTCCCTCTCTCTCTCTCTCTCTCTCTCTCTCTCTCTATATATATATATATATATATATATATATATATATATATATATATATATATATATATATATATATATATATATATATATATATATATATATATATATATATATCATGTGTAGTCTGGGATACTTTTTTCATTAGTAACTTAGTGTTTTGTCACTAACTTCTTGATAAAGGCCAAAAAATAAACATAATGGAAAAAGTAATAGCCTTGTTAGATTTCCATTTTAAAGAATATTGTAATAGATGGTTCACCTCCTTGTATTTCATTCAACTCCCTACCACGCTCACCTACAAAACCCATGCCAAGGTAGCGACATCGGCTTTGTTTGGTCCCTTTACACTCAACTGTCCCTATCCTACCTCAGCCACAAGCAATTGCATTTTGCCGCCGAATTCAAGATGTATTTCAGAGTCGGCCGTAATTTTCTTACCATTGATACCAAATCTGCCAAGAATCATTTGAAATTCCATTTGTAAATAATTTACATGTGTCATGACGTTATTTGTAAATGTGTAACTATTTGTAAATTTTGTATTTTTTACATTTTTTTTTTGTTGATTTATTTTATTTTTTACACTTTTCATTTGTTTTTCATTTGTTGGTTTTGTCTCCTATGTCTTCTCCTATCATTCCTTGTCCGTCAATAAGATTAAGATCCCATAATCGAAATCTACTAAATAATAATTCATAATTCTGTTCCATTAGAAAAACACTATTGTCTTTTAAGTAATATTGATAGATTCCAAAACATATATATAATAATTTATAAACAGGTGAACCATGTTTAACCTTCATGCCCACAAAAAATGTTGTTTCAAAATGGCGGATATTACTCTGGCACAGCTATTGACGTATAGACTTCGGCAATATTTATCATTTTTAGAAATTCAATAAAAAAAATAACACATGAAAAAGAATTTATACATTTTCTTTATCCAAAAGAATAGACACCAAAGATATTAAACACTATTTATTATTTTCAATAAAATACTTCTTTCCATGGTTATTTATAAAATTCTCAATCGTAAATATTGCATTGCATATGTTACATATTTTATTAATTTGGTAATCTTTTATAAGTTTTTGAACAAAAAGATGTCTTTTAAAATTTATTTCTTTATAAAATGGTATATAATAAATCTTTGTAAACAGAAATAATAAATATCGTATTTTACTTGTTTCCGATATTTTTATAATATGATATATATTATAAATGAACATTGCAGAGTCAAAAGTCCATACATTAATAGCGGTGTCAAGGGAATAACCGTCCTTTTAACACATCATTATTTTTCTCTGGCACGAATGTTAATCATTGACCACGGTTGAACCGAATTTGTACCGTATTCAAATAAAATTCGAATATAGTGATTGTATCGATACAATAAGGTGATAGAAACACTAGAATAATTATGAATAAAAGTTTTAAATCAAATGTTGGTTGTGTTGAAAAGAAAGTGTGACTCTAGAAACTCTAACTATAATAATGCTTGATAAGAACAAATAGGAAATGGAAATAAAACGATGTTGTCCAATGTTCTCTTGATTAAAAGGGCAGGCGACATGACATGTACTTGCAGATATGATCAATTCTAACGAAAACAAATACAAAATATGAATAAAATCTTTGGATTCTCTTTTGATCAGGACTACGAACTTCAAAACTTGGATTTTGTAGATTGGATTGAAGTAATTGTGAAAAAAACGTTTTGATCCAATGCTGATTACATAAGCAAGACTGACTGACTGCAAGATTTCTGACTGTAGAATGAATTAATCTAAATATGAACCAAGATCGCATGTGAACATTTGGTAAAATGACGGTCAGATAAGAAGATCCGACTGCAGGATTTGTAAGTTTAGAATAGATCCATCTAAATATCAGTCAAAATCGAATGGTGATTTTCTAAGCGTAGATTAGTTATTTCACAGAGCCCAAAATATGTGTCGAACTCACTACTCAGTCGTAATTGATCTAGCGAGACAAGCTTGCTAACTATTATACCACGTCGAAGTGCACAGCCAAGATCCGTGTGAATAACACATTCAGATCAAATAATGATCGAATAAAAACTTGGTATTTTATTTAGTGGCATATCAGAACTTCTATGGGTTATCTAATGCCAAAATCTATGTATTTTAAAAGCAATTTTTATAACTTTAACCATAGATAAATATATTGATGGACATTTCTTTATATAAAAACGTACTACTGACATATTTGCTATAAAAATCTATTTTTATACTTTCATACTTTAGTCTTTTGTTTTGTGTTTGGGGGGTTGATGATATACACATAGCTGGAACCCTAGGAGATGCTACCATCCCGGGGATGCAAGGAGCTGGGAACAACAGCAATTAATAATGGGATTCCAAACCTTCAATATCCCGATCAGAGGCTTTGCTGTCGGATATACTTTGTCATGCTCAAGACTTCGGTTAAAAGAACGGACTACAAGATCTGTACCTCTAGAACGTATTGATCTAAATACATTCGATAACAGCATGTGAATAATACTTGGATCAAATGTTGATCGAATAAGGACGGATTCACTGTAGAATAGATTGATTTAAATACGAGCCAATGTTTAAGTGTCAAAGTTTGGATCAAATGATTGCCGCATACAAAGGACGAACTGCAAGCCTTATATATGCAGGGTCGACTGATCTAAATACATGCAATAATAAGTGTGAATAAAAAAACGTAGGGAGACATGGCACAGTCGATAAAGGCGTTGGTTAGATCCAGTGATATGATCCAAAGGATTGTGAGTTCAATATCTGGTTAAGACAGTGGATAACCTGGAGCGCGAAATAAATGGTTCAGTTCGACATTCCAACCACCTGATAATAGTCCGAATAATGTAAATAGTGTACATAATACCTCATCTCAGACAGATACTGGATAAAAACTTTTCATCAAACTGTCAAGTTGATCTCCTTCGTCCATTCTAACCAGTACCAACGGTCGATATACGAGATAAGGTAAAAGAGCATTAATTAGAAATATCCTCTTCCTAATTACTTCTTGCCATTTTAATTTTATCATAGTACCTTACTAATGAAAACACGATATTCTCAGTTAATTATATTTACATCAACTCCGGACTTCGTCGTCTACCGTCGGTCAGTAGGTACATTAATTTGGAGACAGTTCCGAAAGTGAAAGCTACATTTCTCGTGTGCATGTAACAGTCTGTCTCACTTGGTGTAGGTGTTTATATATTTGCTTGTTTACCTTCTATTGAGTAACCGGGTCGCTGACACGTCTTATATTCGAGGTCAGCAATTGACATAATTTGAGATGCTGATATGCACATGGTGTCTCGTAGCTCACGTCTCAGGTCAACACGTCGATTCAGCTGGCTTCTCTAATGGCTAACTGAGTTGAAATGATATCATCTGGCCTGAGTCGCATATTACACACTATGTCGAATAAAACTCAATTCATTACCAAAAATATTAATTTGAACAATAATTATTTTCATCGAACTGGGTCCTTGTATAGCGTGCATAAAGAAGTTGTTCAGCTGTACGCATCTTAGGCCTTTCTAAAATGAAAAGGATTGAATTATGTAGTGAATATTGTTTTTTTTTTAAATACATTTCTAAAATATCCAATCTGTTTTCAAACTCTTACTTCCATATTAGAAATTTACGTCAGATTGTTTCATGCTAACCATATCAAGTGCGCAGTTGTAAACGATGCGTGTTTAAATTACTAATTTCTGTCATAGCTTTAATTAAATCTCATCCGCCCAGTGAAATCCGATTCAATTAAAATCTGACATATTTTAATGCAATATTTCTCAAATCCCTTTGGCTTAGCGCCTAACTTCACGGCAATAATTTTCAGATTTTGACAACCTCCTGTCCCAACTGACGGAATTCAAAATGGTATTGTCTTTTTTGGTCATGTTCTCTCTTGTATTTCGCTGTCAACACTTGAGTGAGCATAACACACAGCTTTGTGGAAACTGAGGGCCTGACAGACATTGCCAACTTTGCTTGCATTATTCAATTTGGATAGAGGAATTTAATTTTAAAATTTATCTTTTGCGGTGTTAATTGCTTTTTTAAAAATTTGGTTTAATAATCGGCCTTGAGGGAAAATAATATCTGGTCAATTTCCTTTGTATTTGCCAAGAACTATTAGTAAAGGACATTATTGATTTTGGGGGGCTTACTTTTAAAGTTTATTATGTTTCGATATGGTATCGGGATATATGCAATATTGAATGGTGATGGATGTGTTCTAATGATAATTGTGTAAACTGTATTGGATAAATGCGTCTTGATTATGATTAACTAGGACTAGGATAGATAGCAAAAACCAGTGTTTCCTACTTGCCCTTCGGCCCTGTGTCAAAATTATTGTACTTTTTTGATTATTATATTTCGATACATAAGTTCCATTTTAGGTCATCAAATTTTATTCCCAGGAACGTAGTGTATAATAATATTTTTATCTAGTTATATATTCATCAATATTTACGGTGATTTCTTCTCACTTAATAAGCAGGTCTTGGATATCTTTTAATTAAAAACCTGACGCGTACGTTTTTCGACGAACTCTTGGCTCTGGTTCTAATTAGAGACTGTTGTCCCATCTTGCAGCGATTTAAAAAGGTAAAACTCGACTGTTGAATGGTAAGGTGAATATAGTCGCTGGGGTTGAACAGACCGACCGAGTTCTAAATTTATTTCTTGTGATTTTCTTGCCGTATGCGACCTTCTGTCTTGCCATGTAAGGGAACAACATTTCTGTTCTCTTTCTCCGGTGTTCGCTTCCACTGCCGTGCGAAATGTCTGGTATGTTACTGGAATCCAAATGTATTCTTAACTCCCACGTAGGATCAATATATTTATTTCTGATGAAACAGTAATTTTGGCACATAGCCGAAAAGGGGGAGGGGGAGAGGTTGGTCATCATTAGCCATGTTAGTCCTAGTTAATCCGACTCACGACACATTCATTCATTACAATTTACTCATTCACCAAAAGAACTTATCCATCAACTCTCAATCCTACGTACACCATAATACGACATATTCACATGAGACCTACAAAACACTGTGACTGTGGATCCATAAGCGAATTGCACACCCTTTCGACAACTGACAGCCTAGAGCTTGTGGCGCATGCGTGACCAGTATAAGAACTGAATGATCCTTTATTCGTATTGTAGACGCATGTTCATAAACAATATAGCTTTTACATCCCAAAGTTTTTAAGGCCGAGTCTTAATGGTAATAATTAGATCAGATAATTTAAACTTTTAAAGTAGTAAATGATGAATGTGAGATATTTTCGCATCGTTAACTGATATATTATGATATATGTTTAATGGCATTTTAATTTTTCTTATAATTAGGTTGCATTTTTATGACAATATCATTCAAATTAAGTAACGTTTTGAAGAACCAGTAGTAATTACGAATCAGTGTTACCATAGTATGATATCTACCGTTCAAACTATAGTATTATATCTACTATTTATTTTCTATTATTGTATAATATTTATCAACTGCTGGAAGTATGAAATATGTTGAGTTTAGGATTAGGTGTCAGGGTTAGGATTAGGATTAGAGGTTAAGGTTAGAGTTAAATTTAGTGAACAGTGAACCGTATTAAAAATTATTAATAAATTTTTATACAAAAATTATCGGAGATTTTCATGTTTGTAAACTGATTTGACGTCATTAAAAAAAACAGTAAATAGGTCATCGTTTTTCGGAAGCAAGAATGAATGCGTCGTCTTTTACGGTAGGTCGCAAATGCCTCGGTAGATATCGTACTATAGAAGCACATACGAATATCTCATCCTAATTAATAATCCTACGTGGCAGGTATGATGAAGTATGTAGTAGACGGACATACATTATGTTTCGCACAGGAGTAGTACCGTACACAGTGGACTAAGATTATATTTGTTAGTCCCAATAATAGAGGGATTGGAACCGCATTCATATCAAATAATGATATGTGAATTGAAGCAAGTGAATAACACTATGAAGATATCTGGAAGTATTTTTTGTAATCAAGGAATCATAAATGACCGGCATGTAAGAAATTAATTGGTAAAGTTTCGTTCTAGTGAAACGTCATTGGAAGATGATCCCCAGATTGGAGTGTTCATCGGATTCTATTGATCGAACTCTAAAACATTTGTAGAAAGCAACGCAGCGCAAAATGGTAGTCGCGAATTATCAAATATGTTAAACATTTCATAATCTATTATATCAATAGTGTCTTCCCTCTGTCTTTTCTAGAAATATTAACATGGCAACTGCTCCGATGATCTTTTATCCTGGTGCACAGACTATATGATTTTAAGCGTGATACTAGATTGGCAAATAGGTTTCATGTTTTACTGCTGATATAGCTAGGTGCAACCGCTACTTCTACTCTAAGTGTTGCATGTCTCGTACTTCTCACCTGTGAAATTCACTCCAAATTTTTATTCATATGTTAACTACAATCCTCAAAGATTTAAATCGAGCATAATTCAGCATCTGTCTTCCTTAAACCAGCTCACATTTTGCATTTTCTTTAACCCTTCCTATTCTCAGTCTTCTGATTTTTTTCCTCTTCATTTTCTGTATCACCCTGCATTCTAGTTGCATTACAACCTTTGCTGGTTTGGAAAAGATAAAAAAATAACATAGAAAAGTTAGAGAAAGTCAGCATAAGTAAGAGGATTGTTGATACATTTAGAAATTATTTTATAAATTAATAGTAAATACTGTGTTATTTATAAATTAATAGTAAATACGGTTTTATTTATAAATTAATTGTAAATACTGTTTTATTTATAAATTAATAGTAAATACTGTTTTATTAATAAATTAATTGTAAATACTGTTTTATTTATAAATTAATAGTAAATACTGTTTTATTAATAAATTAATAGTAAATACTGTTTTATTTATAAATTAATAGTAAATACTGTTTTATTAATAAATTAATAGTAAATACTGTTTTATATATAAATTAATAGTAAATACTGCTTTATTAAATTAATTAGTAGTATATATTGCATTATTTATAAATTAATAGTAAATACTGTTTTATTTATAAATTAATAGTAAATACTGTTTTATTTATAAATTAATAGTAAATACTGCTTTATTAAATTAATTAGTAGTATATATTGCTTTATTTATAAATTAATAGTAAAAAATCATTTATTTATAAATTAATAGTAAATACTGTTTTATTTATAAATTAATAGTAAAAACTGATTTATTAATAAATTAAGAGTAAATACTGCTTTATTAAATTAATTAGTAGTATATATTGCTTTATTTATAAATTAATAGTAAATACTGTTTTATTTATAAATTATTAGTAAAAACTGTTTTATTTATAAATTAATAGTAAATACTGTTTTATTTATAAATTAATAGTAAATACTGTTTTATTAATAAATTAATAGTAAATACTGCTTTATTAAATTAATTAGTAGTATATATTGCTTTATTTATAAATTAATAGTAAATACTGTTTTATTAATAAATTAATAGTAAATACTGTTTTATTTATAAATTAATAGTAAATGCTGTTTTATTAAATTAATTAGTAGTATATATTGCATTATTTATAAATTAATAGTAAATACTGTTTTATTTATAAATTAATAGTAAATACTGTTTTATTTATAAATTAATAGTAAATACTGCTTTATTAAATTAATTAGTAGTATATATTGCTTTATTTATAAATTAATAGTAAATACTGTTTTATTTATAAATTAATAGTAAAAACTCTTTTATTAATAAATTAATAGTAAATACTGCTTTATTAAATTAAATTAGTAGTATATATTGCTTTATTTATGAATTAATAGTAAATACTGTTTTATTTATAAATCAATAGTAAATACTGTTTTATTTATAAATTAATAGTAAAAACTGTTTTATTTATAAATTAATAGTAAATACTGCTTTATTAAATTAATTAGTAGTATATATTGCTTTATTTATAAATTAATAGTAAATACTGTTTTATTTATAAATTATTAGTAAATACTGTTTTATTTATAAATTAATAGTAAAAACTGTTTTATTTATAAATTAATAGTAAATACTGCTTTATTAAATTAATTAGTAGTATATATTGCTTTATTTATAAATTAATAGTAAATGCTGTTTTATTTATAAATTAATAGTAAATACTGTTTTATTTATAAATTAATAGTAAAAACTGCTTTATTAAATTAATTAGTAGTATATATTGCTTTATTTATAAATTAATAGTAAATACTGTTTTATTTATAAATTAATAGTAAATACTGTTTTATTTATAAATTAATAGTAAATACTGCTTTATTAAATTAATTAGTAGTATATATTGCTTTATTTATAAATTAATAGTAAATACTGTTTTATTTATAAATTAATAATAAATACTGTTTTATTTCTTAATTAATAGTAAATACTGTTTTATTTATAAATTAATAGTAAATTTTGTTTTATTAAATAAATAGTATATATTGCTTTATTTATAATTAATATTATATATTGTTTTATTTATAAATCAATATTATATATTTTTTATTTATTAATTTATATAATATATTTTTGTTTACAAATTAATATTAAATATTGTTTTATTTATAAAATAATAGTATATATTTTTCATTTATAAATTAATAGTACATATTGTTTTATTTTGTTTATATCAAAATGTCAATGGTATTTTATCTAGAATTTTTTAAACCTATTTTTTAATTGTTCATTTACGAATTGGTTGGGGTAATTGTTTTTGATACTGTTGATTATGGTTGATAAAAGTACTGCTATTTCTTTAGAAATTAACGTGTCAAATAAAGTAAATAATTTATTTCGTGTGTAACAGATATTATTTTACACACGATGACATTCACTATTTTCACTTGTGAAAAGAGTGTTTTTTTGTTTTTTCGCGTACTTCAGCAGTGAATTAGTAAGATTATAATTGACTCTCCTGCTAATTTAGAACGCTTGTTGCGGACCCGATAGCGTTGCAGAGCTGGCCTACGAAAAGATGGCCTTGTGCCAGACACTACACACGACTACCGAATCCACAGACAAAGTAAAAATAAGTAGACAGGAGGAATGACGAAGATAAGCCTGGTCAAGAGAACAAATATAAAATTTTATTTGTGTTTAACAAGTAATTTGTCTCGACAGTGGAGACCTTCAGTAAAGTTACTGGAAATTCTGCAGCTGATAAAAAGGCTGTGACAAGTAGTCTCTAAAAGGTAGGTCAGGTTCCGCGCCAAAACGAAATTCAAAATGGCTAAGGCGGCAAAAAGTTTCACCGGGAAGAAATTTCAGAACAGTCAATTTATAATGAATATTAAACATACACAACAAGAAAATACTCACTGCGAGATTTTGTAATTGTGAGTGTAATGTTATTTTTTTTTAAGGTACTGGTTCTAAAAGGACAGAGTTCGAAGAATATGAAAAGTTCTCATTCTTCAGGTTGAAAGTTTCACAGATCTCTGGTCATGGATGTAAGCAGGTTCGAACAGGATGTTCGTATAAGGACGAGAAATAAGTAATCGAAAAAGTTGATGAGGTTCGAACAGGATGTTCGCATCAGGACGAGAAATAAGTAATCGAAAAAGGTGATGAGGTTCGAACAGGATGTTCGCATCAGGACGAGAAATAAGTAATCGAAAAATGTGATGAGGTTCGAACAGGATGTTCGCATCAGGACGAGAAATAAGTAATCGAAAAAGGTGATGAGGTTCGAACAGGATGTTCGCATCAGGACGAGAAATAAGTAATCGAAAAAGTTGATGAGGTTCGAACAGGATGTTCGCATCAGGACGAGAAATAAGTAATCGAAAAATGTGATGAGGTTCGAACAGGATGTTCGCATCAGGACGAGAAATAAGTCATCGAAAAAGGTGATGAAATGACAGTGTCATAGGTGCTAAGGTTACACGCGACAAGCTATGAGGACCAAAGCAATATTTGCTGGTAAGACATCCCTGTCTTGATATATGGGTAACAGACGAGGGATAAATGAGTCGTCTATTCTGTTCCGTGTCCTGGCGGCGACTAAATTCAAAGAAAAATTTTGTCCGTGACGTCAGAGAGAACGTGCGCGAAAACATCAGCAGGAGCTATCTTCCTCACTTTCGGCTACGAACAACGGTTTACTGCTATTACTAGCCGAAAGTGAAAAGGGGGTGAAAACTCGCGCGCACGTCAAAATGTAAGTGGAAACACTGTGTGCTATTCCACACGCTCATTAAACAACCTATGATCTGAAAATTACCAAAGGTAATGTTAAGTGGAATGCGCCAAATCTGAACATTCTAGCTACATTTCCAGACCCGTCAAGTATATTAATATATCAGTTTACAATGAGATGCAGAAAATAGAAAAAATATGATATTTTCATAGCAGTAAACGTGAAACACAGCGAGTGAAGCATCGCCAGATAGTTAAATTGGCTAGCAACGAGCTGGGAGTATCTATTGAAAACCGATTATCCATCGACAACAAAAAGAAACGATATAAAGAGGTCCGACATTGTCTGGTGGATATTAGACATCATCAAAAATGACCGTAAAGCAGTGGTTTTCAACCAGAGTTCCGCGGAACCCTAGCGTTCCGTCATAAAGCCTAGGGGTTCCGCAAGAATTTACAGAAGTACTATGATTGACAGTAATTTTTAATTCTCCTCTGCAGATATCTGTGTTTAGGTACCTCCACTAAATCAATAACAATCAGCATAGTATGAATAAAAAAAGGTTCATTTAAACTGAAGTTTTTTTTATACATGTGCAATAACCGTAGAAGCAAGATTAAAATTGCATATGTACGTATACAATATTTTTACAGTTTGTCTTTGTATTTTTTTGTAAATAAATCTGAAGATGAGTATTTTTATTTTATTTTAATAATTGAAAGCTTTTTTTGCATAAGACAATTAATTTATTGCAGGGATTCCTCGAGCCACTGGAATGTTTTCTTGCGGTTCCGCTCCAGCAAAAAGAGTGGAAAGCTACTGCCGTAAAGAAACGATGGGTATCATCATGAAGCCGCTCAATGTGGCGGAAACAGCTATCTGACGTATAGTGCACGATGCCATCATCATATGTATTGAGAAGACATTTCCATGCCCAATAAGGATCCGATTGACTTGATAAACGACCTACCTCAAACATCTTAATAATCCCAGCTTGTACGGGGGTAATATTCGACGTGTAACAGAATAGAAAAAAGAGGAACGGCAAAAGGCGCTTCGCTGTTCTCAGGGCCACCTAGTTATATGCATGGCTTGAGGAATGATAGCAATGTCATTCCTCTCTGATTCAATGCTGCCCATTATATCCAGATGCTCAACACGGTGTTGAAGAAGTCGATCAACAATTTTTCGGAATGATGTTTGTCGATATATAACATTATTCAAAATTATATATCGTTTTATCATATATATATATATATATATATATATATATATATATATATATATATATATATATATATATATATGTACAGAGAGATAGATAGATAGATAGATAGATAGATAGATAGATAGATAGATAATATAAAAGCCTCAATCTCTAATATTCTATGGTTATAATTTATTACATTGGTATCGTATTCACAATCCAATTCATCAGACCTACAATTCAATATATATATATATATATATATATATATATATATATATATATATATATATATATATTGACCAATAATATTATCTATCTATCTATCTATGTATCTATCTATCTATGTATCTATCTCTCTCTCTCTCTCTCTCTCTCTCTCTATATATATATATATATATATATATATATATATATATATATATGTATGTATGAGTGTGTGTGTGTGTGTGTGTGTGTGTGTGTGTGTGTGTGTGTGTATGTAATAACACCAAATTCTCTTTTAGACATGTCTGATTGAATAAATTACAGATTTTATGCCTGCTGATTTTTAATAATATCCATTCATACTCACGAATAAGCATCCGTTAATAAACCTTAACTTTAAAATAAATTTAAATAGCTATAGCACATTTCTCTCATCCGTTAACATCAATACACGGAAGGTTATTCGTGACTATAAACGGATTTTACTAAAAATTAGCAGGCATAATATCTGTAATTTATTCAATCAGACACATATGCTCACGCACACGCACACACACACACACACACACACACACACTCACACACACTCATATATATATATATATATATATATATATATATATATATATATATATATATATATATATATATATATATATATATATATATATGTGTGTGTGAAAACACAGGAAAGCATTCATATTTAATGATCCTTTTCATCCAACACTTCGCCATAAGAATGCGTTGGTAAATATTATTTCATTTGGAGTGATTGTTCCTAGACTCTGAGAACATTTAATATACCGTTCGTAGCCATATACCACAACGAAACAATGTTGGCTCTAAACCATGTTAAATTATCAGTTATGTTTTCATCATCGGATATCTCATGGATAGTTCTACTTCCTCCATATAAAATCAACAATTTAAATAATAAATGCTGCATTTTTCTATGGCTATTTGCTGGCTTTTAAAATCTAGTATACTAATTGGTATAAGCAAAACTTATACAAGAGATATTAATTAACTGAATTTTCAAGTTATTATGTTCTTAATAAATAAACCAATTTCCTAAAGTCGATTTCGTTTGCTGCTCTATTAATTATAAATGATCGATTATTTTTCTTTCAGGTTGAAAGATCAATATGATTATCTTAGTCTGCAATTGACAGATTCATTCCGGTTTTCATTGTTGATAGGATGCGACGTTAGGATGCAAATATCCGTATTGGTCTCTTCATTGACTTCAAGCTTAAACATCAACAACAGCGATTTATATATTCAAAGCAATTAATTGACGGAGAAATCGAAATGTTTGAGAGTTTAAAATGCCGATCTTATACGAGCGATATAGATTATTTTTTCTTCCTTTTTTTCTCAATATAAAACTATTGATTTGCTTCAAAACTTAATATTGTCCGCAATTTCAGCACTTTTCATCTCAATACTTAAATGACTATCAAAACTGAAATACATCTAATAATATCAAAGGAATTGTCGATTGGGAACCCTTTTTTTTATAACCAGGATTTTGTATTTCTTTTGAAAACCAAAGGCCAGGCTTCATATTTTTCTTAGCCCTAGAACACTAACCATCAATTAAAGTTGCACCACGACTAACCATGGTTATATCATAACCGATTTTGAAAATATCAAAAACAAATATTAAATATAAATCTTTATTTGAACTATTTTACACGCAGGCACTTCAATCTTTGTACTTTGAGTTAACATTAATAGGAACTGAAAAACATATTATTTAGGTAAGAAAATCAGGTACTGAAAATTGTAATTAAAAATAGGAAAATTCGAGCTAGGTACTATATAACCATGCTTCGTGTTCTAGGGTTAAGGAAATGCCTTATTTCTATAGAATATTTTATTATTTGACGGTATATTTTCTGGTGTTTATGTTCTAAGTTCTATTTGCTTATGCGAATATCCCGTTGAAACACCAGTTCGCGTATGATCACCGAAGTTCAGCAACATCGAGCCGGGTCATTACCTTGATGAATCACAGGTGCTGTAAGCATGACTGTGCGAGGGTTGTAATGGATAACGGCTCGGAATTGGAAATCCCGGCTTTGTGGTTGATGAATTATATTCCACTCTACAACAGTCATTCCCATAGATGAAACGTCGAAAGCCCCTCGCTACTCTATTGCTGTTTCCATGGCAATGGCTCGTACGGGCTACCGTCCTTGCTCTCAGCAGTTCTGATATTTACAGCTGCGATCAGCCATGCTTACTTACATAAACATGAATCATCGGCATTTCCTTCGTATTACATTAGGAGGAAATAAATTCTACTCAGACGGCTTCTTGGCCAGAACTACTGCTTTGTGGAAAAATATTGCTGAAAAATCTAGTCTCTTGCTCTTGCTATATATAGAGAGATATCCTTAATAAAAGCAAAAAGGAAAATATGTAATACTACTTGTCCTGATATGGCATCTCAGTGTCAATCATTTCCACATCGATGAAATGTAGCCTTTTCTATAAATACTTTTATGATAATTGTTCGTCTGTCTTCTTAATTTCTCTTCTCTTGTTGTTTGCACTCTTTAATAATGTTTTTCTTATTCCTATATTTCCACATCCACTAACCCCCAACGTCTTTGTGACATTTTTGCCTTAATTCTAGTGAAATGATTACAAAAAAATGAATATAATTCTCATCTCTAATTCATCGGATGCAGAAACGAACCATTCTTGAAAAGGCCTGTCGCAGACTATAAAAGATGGATTGTTTCAACAAAAAACTCTTACGCAGCAATATCAATTTGAAACACCGGTCATCGTCCAATCGCCGACGTAAAGCAACGTCGAATCTGGTCAGTATCCAGATGAGTGACACCTTGGAAATACCAGGTGCTGTAAATTAAGATGTGCGGATTATTTAATGAATAACGGTTTCGAATTTGAAATCGGAGAGCAAAATCCAGTAGGATTTGTTACATTCACACGGAAATACCATTGAGTGATCATGAATGCGTGTCACATTCGCTCGTACCAACACGCAGAGGGCGCTGGTGACGGCGCATTCAAACCCGTGTTTCTGCGGTGTAAAAATCGTCCCTCGCAGTTCGAGAAGAACAACAAAATCTCCCGGAGAAAACGAAATAAGCCACCGTATACACTCCGAAAGTTAGTCTGCATTCGAAGAAAGTGTCATTTTCCACCTGTTTGAATTGGAAGTGAATTGATTATATTACGAGATAATTTTGCAAAATGATACGTTGGATTCAGTTCTACCAATTTAAGTTCGAAAGCGCCAGACGACGCATCGAATTACAGACACGCAAATGTTTTTACAGCTTGGCTGGGAAGGACTACTACACGCGCCCCTCTCATTTGAACTTTGCTTACGGCCACATCATGTTGAAACAACGGTTCCCATAGAATGACAGAAGATAAGCAATGTTTAGCCTAAGCGGTACCTAGATGGGTTAACATCAGCTGCTGCAAGCTTGGATGTGCAGGTGGTGTAATGGCTACACGAAATTTTAAATCAGAGAGCCGATTTCTAATTTTAGTTTGGTTCGTTATATTTAGTTACGCGCAAATACATTTGGGAATGGTATGAATCCACCTCTTCTCGGCCTCCTAATTATGGCTTAATTAGTAAAACTTTTATCAATAAGTAATTATTATATTAAAAAAATCTATAAAAAATGCAAAATATTGATAAGCCGTAGAAAACGAATTAATCAATCAAACATCTGAACTTGCACCGGATTACACATCATATCGATTACTCCAAAATACACTGTGAAAAACTTCAAGTGTCCGGAAGTCTGTAAAAATGGCTTTATCAGGCAGGATGATGAGAAGTTATGTGACGATAAAATCGGGAACATGCCTAATAGTAATAGAAATATAATTGATAAAAACTAAACATGGATAGTTTCAATAAAATTATGTATCACTATCTAAACATTTAATTAAAAACCGCCAAAACATTCTCTGCAACAAATCATTGTCTGACTTTTTGGACATCTCTTAAATTTAGCATATCTTTTCTAAAGGCAATTTTAAAGGCTTTATGATTATAAATAAAGGTTAGGATAAATTACACGGGATTCTGTAGAGAATTGTTGATTTTATAATTGCGTAAATAAATAAAAGTTGTGCGTCTTTCATTAAACTTCCGAGCGAGAAGAGCCTGGGTTTAAAACCAGCATTTAAAATGAGAGGAACGCTGAACAAAGACGTCACTAGGGAATGCTATACTCTCATAGAAGACTGATGCCACGCCCATACAGCTATTGTTCAAGACAAAAGCATGAGAAAACCGTGTACCCGTGTACTTACTTCGTAAATGAGACACTGGATTCTTAGCGGGAGAAGTTCGTTTATAATCCCAGGAAAAAAAAACGCCGGAATTGTCGAATTTAAGGTAGGCAATACCTCTAGACATGAAAGAATGGTATAAGATAATATTTAATCTCTTCCTAATTTTACATTAAATTTCACTCGACACAATCCCCGTGAGCCACTCGAAGCAGAGTGTTCATAGTAAAATAATTATGACGAATGAGGTGTGTGATATGAATGAAAGAGAAATGGGCACTTCGAGGCGGTGTAATGGTTAGCAAGCATACTTCGCTAGATCAATTATGACTGAATAGTGAGTTCAACCCTCATTGGGTCCACCATGCATTCTACAGTGTGTCAAATCTAAGCTACGAAAATGTATGTGGTTTGGTTTGTTTTACGGAATATCAACCTCCATATGTTATTTAATGAGATTTTTTTGCGGGTAATATATTTTTTTTCAAAAATGAATTGTTGGAATTTTTTTAGTTTATTGCTGGTAATAATATTTTCTTCAAAAATTCATTACTGATAACAACCTTTTACAAAAATGTATTGTTGATACTAAGGCCTATTTTTACACTTTCATAGTGTTTTGACCCCAGTTTGGGGTAGAAAAACCCTATTTGGCCATATCTGGGGCTCTAACAGTTGCTACCACCCCGGATTAGGTTGGACCTGGGAAAACCAGCAGTTAAGAGGTGGCCCCATGCTCCTCAAAACCTGATCAGAGGCCTTACCTTTGGATGTAGTTTATCGTATTATGTAGGATACGGATGTAGTTGATCCTCTTAACCCAGGACGGGAAAGTGTATGTAGTGGAGATTATTAGTATAATTAAGTGAGATAAAGACTGACCTCAGGTTTGAAGAAGTTATAATTCAGGGAAATGTTCAGCAAAGGGATTAATCTGAATAATAAAAATAGCTGTTGAATTTTTTCCTTACATTTGGAATACAGAGGAAAGGAGAAACACTCAATGAACATAATATAGGTTTTAGAGGTCTGGACCGTTGGTGAAAAGAATGGATTTATCTGGCTCTTTGGAAAGCTTTCGTTTATTATTTTACGGCATATCTACCTCATTAGGTTATTTAATGCCGAGAAGCTTTTCAGGATGCATTCGTATGAATAGAATATTTATTCTTCGTAAGAAATCATTTTGTAAATCAGGTTACATTAACATATTTTGTAAAGAGGGTTTTTGTCGAGAGTTTGGATTATTGCTGGTAATTTCTATTCAAATATATATTCCTGGGAATATTTGTTTCCAAAAATATGTTGGTAGTATTTTTATTACAGAAAACTATTTTTTATATTTTCACAGTATTTTCGACCTCAGTATTTCACTATTTGACCATAGCTGGGACCTGAACAACAGCAATTAAGAGGAGGTCCCACGCAACACAAAACTTCCCGCTTAGATACCTTGGTATCGTATATAGTTTATCGTGATACCCAGGACGTCTACTTGCATGCGAATGTCGATAGTTTAGTGACAAGGCTGCAACGCTGCATTAATAGAAAAAAAAACTGCAAGCTGGATAATAAATCTTCCTACATAAGACTGCGTAAACGGTTTGGAACTTTATAAAGGTAAGGCTAAGGAGCTGAAGCCCAGATTTAGCAACAACACTCCATTTTGTTCGACTCTGACTCATATAAAGTTCATTTGGAACATAATGAATCATAAATATGTGTCTCGCTTGAAATCTGGAGTGAACCGTGCACCCAGATGTTCAAAATATGGAAGACATACGCCACCATATTTATCTAGCCAATCGTTTATCATACTGAAGAGATCGATGAAATTGATGTTTTCCGAATCTAGGAGAGAATTATACTTTTCAATGTTTCCCTTTTATACACGGTGTTTATTCTATTAGGTTCTTTATAATTCATTTGATATCTTTACTGAATAGATTTTAATTTTATGTTTATTTTATTTTCTAAACATCGAATCTTGCAGCCTGCACACGTCACTTCAAGCGCCATAGTTTTCGTGATTTAAGTAGAATCCCTTTTTAATTAAGCTCATAATCTTAATAGCTTTCAACCAAGTTTTAATTATTGATAATTTCCAAAGCCAGACGCTTCTTCACTTTGGAAAATTTAGAGAGAATTTTCCAATTTGTCTGTTAGTTTTCATCATTTAGCTCCGATGACGTTTTATATGTATTCTGATGAATACGACCAATGAAATTAAGACCCTTAATGGAAAGTACTGAAAGTTTTGTCTCGCGATAACGTTTATTACCCTCATCATATTTGTTAAGGAAATGCCGATTTTATGGACTTCAGTCCTCAGCCAAAAATAAACGAGAAAGAGACAATTTATGAATTGATTTCCATCGGCGACGTAGACATTTGATGAGATTGCTTTTCTTGCAAAGAAAATTACTAGAAACTTGCAAGTCTTTTAGATTTTTTGATTTTTTTCTTGATTTCGACTGGTTCACCCGAGTAAAGGTGATGCTACGGTTTAACAAAAAGAACAGACTATTAGAAAATACTAACTACTAGCAGTATACCCCGTCTTCGAACGGGTTTTTCATTACCGGGAATTTTTGCAGGAGCAGTTTAAGTTTTTAAATCAGCCCACCCCAAAATCAGTATTAGTAACAACAATTGGGTGCAACTGATTCACATACTCAAATGGTGGGTTAACAATTTGAATGAGGGGGGGGGGTGGCTCTGTAAAGGTCTGTTTTTGCCTTCTGAAGCTTGCAAGGAAGGAACCTCTTCCATGGACCGTCATAATAATAATATACGATAATTTTTTATTTATAATATAATTGTTTATACTTCTAATAATATGTTGGGTTAGATTTCAACTTTCTGAATTAATTGTACGCTGTTTTTACTGACATTAAATTTTACCTTTGATTTTTGCGCAAAATATAAACAATCAGTTCTTTTTTGTTTTTTGTTTTTTTTCACTTTCAAGATTGCAATTTTTCCAGGCAATTTCAACTCTAAACCGGCACTGAAGAATTATCTAGCAAACAAAAAATAATTCATCGAAATCGGATGAAAACTGTGGAAACGAATAAACAACATCCGATTATACACACACATACATACAGACACACATACATACAAACACGCATTTTGAGAATTATAGATATAGATTCGACTCGAATATCTTTAACGTCTTTTACATATTTCATGTTCGATTAACTGTTGTAGTCTTATATAAAAGTTAAAAGAATTTAATGGCAGTCTAGTGGGATTGTTATGGCTTATGACCATGGTGATTTCTGACTAAACTTCTAAGATTTAGGAGGTTATTGTTATTTGCATGTGGACTATTGCCCTGATCTTTATTGGTGTAATCATAACGTTTCAGTGAAATACAGCCATACTTATCACGCAGCAGTGGCAGTTTCAGCATCAGGCAGAATAGATTTAAGATTAAATGTCCTACACACAGGAGTTACTTCAAAGACAATAGCCTCGTGGATCAAAGCACTGGTTGGCTACATCTGTGGCATAGTAATTGTGAGTTCAAACGCAGGGCTGGTCAGTGAAGATTTAGGCTTCGTGGAAGACTTTTTCTACTTACAATATAGTGATCAGTACCACATACTGCCCGACTAATTACTCGTACGCTGCAAACATCTTGAAGGTCACGTTAACGACAAATTATGTAACCAACGATGTGACCTTGTTGAGGCCTATGAATATCTTTTTGTTGAAAGAATGTATTGCAAGATTGAAATTTCTAAAGAGCTGGAGAATATGCAAACCATTTCTGTTTAACTTACCAAGTTCAAAACAACCTACAGGGTTCCACATTTCATGATTTGTTCCCACCCTCGCATTAAAATCTTCCAAAAGGAGAATTTTATCAGCCTGGGAAATTTTTGATAGCGTTGAATGGAGGTCTTCTTAGAAAGCAATTATCATTTCCTGACTATTGGACATGGTTGGACCATAGACAGAGATTAATGTCATCATTCGGTCAGTTATGCCATGGAAATGCTCAAGATGTGCAACAAGATTGGATTTTATTGCAAACCTTACACTGCCTCATGTTTCTGA
Organism: Acanthosepion esculentum; assembly: GCA_964036315.1. Lineage (NCBI taxonomy): Eukaryota > Metazoa > Mollusca > Cephalopoda > Sepiida > Sepiidae > Acanthosepion > Acanthosepion esculentum. The sequence goes on along the minus strand of OZ038480.1, from coordinate 38,289,763 downwards.
TCCGCAGACCTACACTTCCAGTAGAGAGTATAGCCTGCGCTTTTTTTTCCATCGACTGATCCTCATCGTTAAAACGGGTCTCAGAGACGGACGCTATTTCAGTATTGTACCATGATAATTCCTTTGTTACAATGGCAGTTCTGCGTTCAGGTCTTTTACTTTGAGTACTATCTAAAAGGGTTCTCACATTCCAAGGACCAACTTTCATGAAGTGTCTCTGATGATGAAAATTTAATTTGGACTTTTGATTTTGGACTTCTGTATTTCGCCTGCAAAGATGAACAGCCGCCGATTGCAGGAAGCCGGTCAGCTTGAAAAACGAACAGTGTTTTTGTTTAGCTCACCTTTTCTAGACCTTTTCCAAAATTTATGGGTGACCAATTTTTCTCTGACAAGGGCTGCTCAGATGCTAAGGAATCCGCCGAAGGATGCTGCTGTTCAACCAACGAAACAACGACGTCAGATAATTCCCAAGCCGCCTATGTGCAGATTTGTGACTATGTACCCCCAGTACGTCAAGACTGCAGACGTTGCCACTCCTCTATCGCCATAGGACTTTGTACAGATATCTCCGCATTAAGATGGTGATACAACATGCTTGTGCGTTCGATACATATGGTAACCTGTCTACTCCTTTAAGCATTTGCCCAGTGAGAAGCATACGCGAGTTGACTGGGCAACTAATGGGGTTGTATGTTTTTTTTTAATTTTCTTTTTTATTATCACAGAGTTTAACCTCTCTGTTGACTGAAACAGGTTGCACTGGTTTAGACCTTTACTAGTAGCAAACAAATCAAGTATCTGGACTAACATGACATAAGAGATAGCGAGATGGCCTTTGACCTCTCAAAGACAGATCTTGCTTTTTTTATCCTGGAGAGTTTCTGGCCACCCCCCTCACCAGGTTGACCTGGTGGGGGAACCAGTTTAGTCGCCGATTGCCCGCCCATGAAACAGGTAGTACTGACTGACATAATACCAGTAGCATTCCATCAGAATGACCTGACACATATACGTACATACATACATTGAATTGATAAATATATATATATATATATATATATATATATATATATATATATATATATATATATATATATATATATATATTGTCATCCACAGACAGACTGTTTCGCTGTATCACAGCTCATCAGTGTGGCTAGACGTCCGGTTGTCTCTGGCTAGAATCAAAAACCGGCTGAATTCGCGTCAGTCGGAAATTTTATCCTGAATCCGTTGGTGCACGGCAGAGAAGAACGTGAATTTAAGCGTATTTATATTTAGATAAACACACAATGACTGAGAGAACTCGATTCGATTTACCGAAGAGTCTTGCATTATTAGCCGTAATAGTCACTGTTTACAAACCCACACATCCTCCCCAGAGAGCTCAACCGAAATAAATTTTCAGGAGCATATATATTGTCATCCACAGACAGACTGTTTCACTGTATCACAGCTCATCAGTGTGGCTAGACGTCCGGTTGCCTCTGGCTAGAATCGAAAACCGGCTGAATTCGCGTCAGTCGGAAATTTTAACCTGAGGCCGTTGGCGCACGGCAGAGAAGAAGATGAATTTAAGGGTATTTATATTTAGATAAACACACAGTGACTGAGAGAACTCGATTCGATTTACCGAAGAGTCTTGCATTATTAGCCGTAATAGTCACTGTTTACAAACCAACACATCCTCCCCAGAGAGCTCAACCGAAATAAATTTTCAGGAGCATATATATTGTCATCCACAGACAGACTGTTTCGCTGTATCACAGCTCATCATTGTGGCTAGACGTCCGGTTGCCTCTGGCTAGAATCGAAAACCGGCTGAATTCGCGTCAGTCGGAAATTTTACCCTGAAGCCGTTGGCTCACGGCAGAGAAGCAAAGAACATGACAAAGAAATACTTTTGAGAAGTAATAATAAAAGAACACGATCTAAGAAAACAGAATATAACGATTAACATTGCATGCATATTTTTGAAGATCACGTTGACTGGGGAGAAAGTAGCCGGAAGATAATTCCACAAGTCTCTTGTATTAAACTAGATAATATGACATTTTAACAATGTCACAGCCAGGGATTGAACTCATAACTATCAATAAGCCAGAGATAATTAAACAAATTAATCCGTTACGTATGTCATGTTCTTCTGCGATGTCTTCGATGATCAATCACTAGTTCTTGTTTTTCTTTAATTTCTGCTAATTGTCATGCTTTTTTTTTCGCAAAGCTAAGGCAGTGGTTTCCTCTTGCCCTCTCGAAGTTTTGAACTTCAGTATTTTATTTCTCTTAATTTGATTGCCGCCCATGTCTAGAGAGTAGAGTCTACCCTGTCATAGATGGAAAAAGAAGCGACGAAGTCATGGATATTTGTTAGGGAGTGGACCTAACAGTATTGTCCCGGTTTGAATTCGGCTAGGCGATATCATAATACGCGAAGAAGACCAGACTGTGCATATCATAAAAGTACATGATTTATTTAAGAATTTTCAAGATGAAGAATTATTCTGAAAATACATATTAATAATAATCCCTCAACTCCAATATTCTGATATCATTTTTCTATCGTTTCCGATTCAAACATTAAATGTCGCAGACACAAACAGCGATGATCGGTTTTTCATACAGAAAACAGACATTTACAAAACTTCTAACTTTCTTCCATTTTCCTCTCACTATCAAAAGTTTAATGTGTCTCTTGGCTATTTTTTAAGCTTACAGATTAGAGTTTGGCGGGCTTCGTTTATTTCATTTTAGTTTTTAAATTTTTTGTTCGAGTTACTTTTATAAGATTCCTCGCTTTTCGCCTTTACATTAAATTCAATTAAATAGAATCACGCGTACCATATGTGAATTAGTTTTGCCTTTAAAGAACTTGAAGAATATTATTCCAATATGCTAAAAGAAATAACGCTTCAATATAAAAATTAAACGTTCAATGAATTTGAATTAAGTAGCAGGAATTCACTTCCAGAAAAAAAAATCTTTAAACTAAACATGACGTTATTTCTTGGAGTTATTATTAACAAAGGAAGCACGTTCATGAATCCAGTCGATGCATAAGATTCAATTACGTACTAATATATGTGAAAGATATGAATCCATCTTTTCGTTTTCTATCGACGATAGACTGAATTCTAGCAGAAGGAAACTTTGAAAACAAATCCACCTCGCATTTCGTCTCGAGCTGCGACAGTAAATAATGTACACTGGTTCGATCAAATAAAAGAAGATTTGAAAAAAACGTTGAAAACGATTTAAAAAAAAATCAACAGACTTAATTTCATTTTGGAATTTTATTTTTTGAATTTTTTACAAAAAATCGAATGCGTTTCATTTGACCGCTTATCAGTCCGACGCGCATCCGACGGCTGCAGCGATGACCACCACACTCTCGCATAGGACAGCATGCGCGCTCGACGAGCGTTGAATCGCGCGGAAAGAGTCGTCCTGCAGTTCTTAGAGAGTTCAATTTGACCGCTTACCACCGTTACGTGTCCGACACTTTCAAATTTAACATCCAAAATTACTCCACTCCAGTATAATTGGTTAGTTGCAGATAAAGATTTCCTGCTTGAGCACTGTTTAAAAAGTGAAGCCAACAAACATTAAATTCCATAATGAATTGAAACCAAACTTCCGCTTTATAAAATCTCCCGAAAAGGAGGAACCTACGGGGTAGATGATAAACTAAGCACGGCCATTATTTACCGGTTGAATCAAATATACATAAAATCATTTTTACCTTTAAGCGCAACCGATATTTAACTATAATCCCAAGATAACAAAAAGACCAACGTTTCCTTGTAGAATCAAGTACGATAACAAATCTAATTTCAGTATTAAATAAATCAATAAGTCCACAATTCCGATACAACCCAATGTTAACTCGGGAGCCATACACTCCCGGCTTTCAACCAGACAATATTTTGTTGTGGGGCTCAACATTTATCGCAGGATCTAGTGACTCTAGGGAGAATACATCCTCATAATATACTAATGTTAATGGTAAGATAAACGTTTCCATACATGAATCATTCGGCATCTACTGATCGAACTGTTACTTCGTAATGTCAATTGAAACTTACAGAGCCATTTTATCACGAGAAACACTTTGCAGGAAATGAGCCTTCTCAAGTGCACCGTGACAGAAATTCCCTCGTGGATGAAGACGAGACTTTAGTCAAAAAGATGTAACTTCTACAGAAAGGTACTGAGAATTCCATGATTATACTATGAAGATAAACATATTATGGAAACTGGAAACAAAAAAGACGCTTACACTTTAAATTCCTAGCAGATATAACGAGAAAAGCATGATTTGGAAATTTGAAACTCCCAGGATATATTGAAGGCAAGCGTAACGGAGAGAACCAGAAAGACCTAACTAACCTAAATAAAATGGCAGAATAAAGTTAATGATTTATACTTCAAAGCTCACAAAAGATAGAATGATTTAGAGAGCCATGACAGCCAAAGTTCTTAAGAGATACGGCAAATCGAAGAAGAAAATTCAACTAGCTTTTATAAAACACTATTTACATTATTCGGACTATTATCTTCATCTTTGTCGCCATATTGTTTATTACGTTTCGGCCGTTGTACGCCCGGTCTTCTTCAGGTATTTGGAATATCGAACTGAACTCTTTATTTCGCTCACTGGGGAAGACTGTCCTAGTTCCACGTGCCATGGATGTCAGTTATCAGTTATCTCCTGTAAACAGTGTACATAATACCTCATCTCAGAAATATAGACGGATACTGAAGGATCGGTACGAACCCGATACACCGAAAATATGGAGACAAATTGAAAATTCCTACCAGAAACTGGCACGAATATAAAACCATAGGTTTCAGTTCGACATTCCAAATACCTGAAGAATGCCGGAGCGCAAAACGGCCGAAACGTTGTAACAAAAAAAATGGCGACAAAGATGAGGACAATAGTCCAAATAATGTAAATAGTGTACATAATACCTCATCTCCGAAATATAGACAGATAGCTTTTATAGAACGTTGTAATAACGATAGAAGATTAGTTTCAGAAATTTTGTTTTTGATAGTGTGGAAAATTACCATCCTGTTCATATTATCTTCTCTAGTTTCATATGCTACAGTTTTAGATATTGCTAGAGTTGTTAGTGTTAAAGTGATAGTTTTGTTATTTCGTAAATATCTTAGCGCTAAATTATACTTATATTTTTAACTGGATATCTCGGCGTGAAGTTGCAATTAACATGTTCTTGTCCCAGACTATTATTACTATACCGATGTTCATTTTCACTGAGTGCGTCACATTTATACCATGTGATAGATTAACGCTGGTTACTATCGATGGAATACGATTTTGTCCATGTATAGACGCATTTGATCAAACACCCATTTGTAAATATCTCGCTTCCATTTTAAAACTTAAATTTCCACCACAGTGAAATATTATCAAATATATTTTCATAAAAAAGAAGAAACGGGGCATGTCTTTATACAAAAGTATATGCTTTGGTTTCAAATCATAAGCAATGAAATCAGAATAAAAATGCCAAATAAAATCCTATAACAAATAATGACATCCATATTTAAAGCCCATTCAAGAATCATCAAGAGAACGGTGAATAAGTTTAAAAAAGGAGGGAACAGTAGAGAGGAACACTGGATCAGGAGATCACAACAGGAAGAAAGGTGATAATTTCGAATTAGATCCTAAATAGAACAATTCGAAAAGATCCAACTCAATTCATAAAACGTATGGCATGTGAGAGACCAGATTCAATTATGCCAGTCCAAACAGCGATAAAAAAAGATTTGAAAATGAAATGATCCGTGAAACGCGTGAGGAACCTTGCCACACCAGGATAGAAAGTCTTGCATAAGTTGGAAAATGATCCTGGAATTCTGGAATTTTATATATATATATATATATATATATATATATATATATATATATATATGTGTGTGTGTGTGTGTGTGTGTGTGTGTGTGTGTGTGTGTGTGTGTGTGTGTATCTACGAGGGTCATTCAATAAATAAGGTGAATTTTTCGGTATAAGCACTTCTAATACAGATATAAGCTTACTTTTATTTTTATTTTTCAAGGTAGTCTCCCAGCACTGTCACACACTTTTCCCATCTGTGCACAAGCTTCCGTATTCCCTCAGCGTAAAAATCTTTGGACTGATGTCTCAGCCAGTCGCTCACAACACTTTTGACTTCATCGTCACTTTTAAACTTCGTGCCTCTCGTGAACGCTTTCAAGGGACGAAACAGGTGAATGTCTGAAGGGGCAATGTCTGGGCTGTAAGGGGGATGAAGTAGCAGTTTCCAGCCCAGCTCGTTGATGGCCTGCACCGTTTGGGATGCTGTGTGTGGCCTTGCGTTGTCATGATGCAAGATGACTCCTTCTGACTGATGACCCCTGCGTTTGTCCCAACAGATAAGCTCAAAGTCTTTGCAATGTCATCCACTGTCACCCTTCTGTTAGACTGAATGAGGTCATTGACTGATTCGATCACCTCAGGAGCCCTCACTTCTGTAGGCCTCCCAGACCCGTCTTCATCCTCAACACTGCTCCGTCCTTCTTTAAACAATTTAGCCCACTTTTAGACATTCTTTGGCTGAAACCTGTGGCACCATACACAGTTGACATTCTCCTATGAATTCCAAATGGTTAGAACCCTTCAGCAACCAACAACTTGATAACTGACCGCTGTTCAATCCTGGAGCATGCTTCTTGGTTGGCCATCTTTGTTAATCGCCAAAACATTCAAAGTTTTTTTTTTCACTCTGTAAAAGAAATTAAATCCATGTGAAAAAGAAGTAAAGTGTAATAACGTGTATTTTTTTAAAATCCCGTTCTCGCGAGAAACATTTCCAAGATAACGATTTCTTAAATCACGTCTAATCTCTGTTTATTATTTTCGGATGGCTAGATAAACAATACTGGATTCAGTGTAACCAGTATTCCGCATGCAAACAAAGAAGCCTGCAAAATATATATGATCCTAGACATTGTTTAAAGAAAATAGTTATCTTGAAAAACGTTATTAAACGATACATCACGACTGCCATTTAATTGTTCTATATTTTTCCCAGCCGTACCACAACTTGACTGTTATTTAATGTACATCAGGATCTCTTTAAATATGTTCACCAATATAGCTTGATGTTTGGTTGTTTCTTTTGTTTTACGGCATATCAACCTCAATGGGTTATTTAATAACGACATCTTTCCTGGTAATATTTTCTCTTGTCAAAAATCTATTTCTGGTAATATTTTTTTTCAAAAATGTATTGCTGGTAATATTTGTTTTTCTTCAAAACTTTATTGCTGGTAATAATTTTTTACGAAGTATTTCTGGTATTAAAACCTATTTTTAAACTTTCTTAGTGTTTTGACCACGGTTTGGGGTTTAACTATTTGCCCATAGCTGGGACACTAACGACCTGGGAACACCAGCAAATATGAGGTGGTTCCACGATCCTCAAAACCTCCTGATCAGAGGCCTTGCTGTTGGATCTAGTTTATCGTCATACACAGGACGCGGATGTAGTATATCGTTATACCCAGGACGGAATATAGCTTGAATAAAGTGGGTAATGGATCAGTAACCAAAGCAACAATATTCTGACACAAAACGTGATTAAAGAAAGACACGGCAGATGACTAGGATTGAACACATAAAAGGTTGTTTTTTTTTGTGGATTTCTCCAAGGGACGCGTATATAAATTCCTATTAACCACTCATATACGCATTTCCAAGAAAAAAACTTTATCCTTCTTTTCGAATATAACGATTAACTACATCCGGCAGTAAGGCTTCTGATCGGGAGATTAGAGGTTTGAGGAGAGTGGAACCACCTCTTAATTGCTGTTGTTCGCAATTCCACCATGACACCGGTGGTAGAACCTATTAGTGTCCCAGCGACGGACAAATAGGAGAGAGCGCATAATCAAGCATGACAGTCTTGACAAGTGTTACCCGCTCAAAACTTCAGTCACAATGATTTCGGATTTAGTACTAGCACAACCTCCGCCGGTTCTCCTTGAGATCTATCTACCCAGTTTCAGTCACAAGGCTTGGATCAAGACGTGGTTTGGTTTTCAGACAATCTCCACAGATGTTGCAGGCTGGTATCGCTTCCTAAAACCGATAATATCAAGTTACCTTCCTACTAAATCGACAAAATGATATTCGAACACGGGTCTATTGGTCAGAATGTGAACGTTCTATCCACGTGCTCATACATTTTATAGTAAAATGGCCAATAATAATTATTTATAGTAAAATGACTAACAATACTTAATTATAATAAAATAACCAGCAATACAGTGCACCTTTAGCTGAAGGCATAAAATTGCGTTCTATATATATATATTTATTAAGTTGAATTCATAAAATTGTGTTAACATATTTAGATTTCGGCATTAAATAACCCATAGATATGCTGCTAAACAAAATCAGCCAACCAAACTTTCGAGCGCGTTTGTGACGAGAGAGAAGATATGAGATTGCACCATGTTCAGACATCTTGAGACAAGAAAGACTGGTTCTTGTTAAACACAGACGAAATTAAATTAGGAAGCCTTATGTTTCGTCGGAACTCTTTACATTTCTTCTCTCCTCTACGTTCGAATAAACAAACACTCTCAAACACTGAACAGTAACTTTTCTTATATTTTCTGCACGTAAGAAGAACATTACCAGCTTTAACAACTATTTTCTCCGAGTCTGTTCCTCACTTGGCTCCCATTGAATATCACTTTATGATAAATTTTAACTTAACGAATTTATTTCTATTTTTTTCTATATTGCCCTGTTTTGTTTGTTATCGAAATCACAACAGAAGTTTTAAACTTGCTCTTCCTGTATGTGCCGCCTCACTTCATTGCTTTGAAATTTTCCCTGTGTTTTATGTTTCCTAATAGATTTTGTCTTTCTTTTTTGATTATCACTCGGAGACCTTGTCCCGCCAGTCATTTACTCAATCCCAGTAGGTACAGCGCACACTTCTTACATTCACAACAGAACTGAGAAGATATATGTGGTAATAAAGATCCCATCTCCCCACACGCTTGTAACCATCTATCCCAATATAATAAACGTTTTTTTCAGCACTGAAGAAGAATGGGTAAAATAAAGCTTCATAAGTTTCTACTTAGAGTTACAATATTGCAGTATATTTCTTGGATAATTCCCTCTCACCATGCCAAGCATTTTATTGAAACTCTGCAAGCAAGGCTCAGTATCGCGTTCGTAGTTCTTTTATGCGCTTCTTGACTTCAGAAATGAAATCATTGTTTTTGTATAGGCAGGCAACTTTGAATGCAACCATCTTTGCCAGTTGACGTCAACTGATTATCACAATATATAAATTCTAATAAAGTCCTCGTTTGGGTTCCGAAACGAACCTTTTAATCACGGCAAACGGAAAAGGTGAGTCAAGAAGTCTTACCTTTTATTAGCTTTCATTTTGCTTTTGAACAGCATTTACTGTCGTAATTAAAGACTCGTCTATGGTTTTACCGGTGTAGTCTGACGTTCTTTGATCCTGCCTGATGAGTTTGTCAAAGCGGCTGTCTTTAACAAAGCGATTTTTCTTTCTCGACTTTCTCGACACTCCACGTGAGCTGTAATCTACGTTTCAGATTTGCATTATGATCTTCTCTTGATGAAAACGTAGTTAAGCTGATTTATGAACTTCAAGTTAGGAAGAGGCCTTTTCTATCAGCGCTGAGATTATCCTCATTAGAGGATACGCTAGCATAAGCATAAATAACATTGTCGAATGAATTCACTTTATATATTTTCGTCTTTCGTCGTATTTTCTCATTACAGACATCTTGCACGCACACAGGTTAACTTACCGAGTCATTCAAAACTTATTTCTGTTATTGTTTTCCAAATGAATATTCTCAATCTTGTTTTAAATCTGAATTCCAGGGATGAGTAGTTCTGATTATCTTATTTACTAGTTGTCTATTTTTATAATCACTACTCTCGTTATCTCAAACTTTCGGTCGTTTTGCTCTACAGTCTTCATTCGATACATGTAGATCCGTGAGCAATACGTCCTTATACCAGAGTTGGTTACTATCATTAGGCAAAATATATACATATATCTGACAAACTTAGCTCGCTTTCAATTTAAAATTTTCCTCGGAAATGCAATTTAACTTGTAGTGATTACTACTATGATTTCCACGCCTACATTTTTCTCAACTGTGATTGGTTAAATAATAAATACTAACTATCACAGGACAATTTACTGATCGCATTCACAAACATGCCTTTGTTATAAAATCACCGATTGGGTAATTTTTCATCCAATCAGATATTTTTTGTGTTCTCTCGAAATTTCTCCCGCCGTTGTCCTGGGAGCCTACCGATAGTAATATAAACCAGGATTCGTTCCAAAAATAAACAGTAGAAGCAGAACTCAGTAGAACTCAGCAACTCACACGCGTCTACACAGACTATTCATTCTACTCACTGGGCACACACATACAGAACTTAAATATCATTCACCATCAGTTCTGTGTAACAAGCCAAGTTGCAACAGCTCTGTTAGTTATATATAATCCACAACTGAATTACTACATGTTCTTCTGAAAACATCATTCTATCTAATACAGAACTTTGAACATTCTTATTCAGAAAACTTGTTTTATTACATTTAATCTTTCAGCTAACAGATAAAGGGAAACTACTTCTTCTCTCTTATTGTTTCACACATTACAAAAAAATGTTTTGTATTTGTTGATTTTAATATATATTTTTTCGTTGAAACAAAAATCGGTTTTCCATTGGTTTTCCTTAATTCAAAAATGTATAATTGTTAAATGCTATTCAACACGCAGCCACATTAATCTTTTCAACACAACCAGCATTTACAAACTCATTAAAGTAACCAGTGATATTTCCACAAAACCATAACAAACTGTAATGCAACTTCAAAGAACTAGTTTTAACATGGGATTATTTTTAAATACACAGGATACGATATTCCTAAGTTTTTGATTCTTATAATTTATATGGGATTTTATTAGTGTATGTCGTCTCTTTTGGGGGCATGATATAAAACACGGGCTTTCAAATATGGTGTAGCCATAAGCGTACCTATGGTCCGAAGGAAAAAAATTGTTCAGTCTCCGCAACCACAGTCACATTTTCACCAACCCTCTCTATTTAGCGCTATGGGGTAGTTGCGCTTCGGTTCTCTTTTTTTAGTAGACTGAAATACAACAGAAAAGAGAAAAGCAGATACTGCTCTTTGATCTCAACCCAAAGGCCGATAAAATGCTATACCTCTAACATACGATGAATTTGTCTAGACTCTTTTATATATATGTTGTGGCCAAGTAAATGGTTAAATAAATAACAAAACAAGTGTTACATATATATATATATATATATATATATATATATATATATATATATATTAAACAGTAAGTACAACAGAAGAGTATTACACGTCTAGTGAGTGTATGTCGGTTGACCCAGCGTTCAATCTATTCGACTGTTCCCCCAAGGCCTTCTTTTCTACTAATCTTATAGTAGGCGGAAGAGACCAACATAGACTCTTTAGATGAAGGACACCACAACAATATCTTACTAAGAAATGGCTTTTATAACATAAGTGGTGATATTTAATTTACATACCAAATAGATATTGTAAAGCATTCTTAATAAATATTACATCTGTGTTATTTATCTTTCATACATATTTTTGTTATTTTCTATATACAAGCAATATTTATGGCAATATATTTTAATTCATCTTGTTTGTATAGTAGTAATTTATATTGTCTAAATTCTCAGATGCAAGTTAGAAATCTATAGCTTTTGTAATATTAAGCAATGTGGGCGTCTGACATTTCACATTAGTTAAAAATAAGTCAAGCAAAGCCGAAAAATTGCATATTTATCTACATAAGCCCCAATGATATGTTTCTTTAAATTTTCTTAAAACTTTACTGAATTATTTAAAAAGTTTATAATTAGTAATTTGTCTGAATTAATAAGTAATATTATTATAATCATTCTAAAATTATCAAATTTTTCTCTCATGGTCAGCTATATGTAGGTATGTCCAGAGTAGTAAACTGATGAATATGAAAGATTCTGGATAGAAAAATTGCCTTGCACGATACAGTGAACTAACCTTCCTAGTAGCAGTCGTAGCAGTTGATTCAATATAATCTTTCCACTGCATGTCCGCAGAGAAGGCGTAACGATTCAGCCATAATGATGGCAACCAGATATTTGTCTCCCATATTATTAATGGAAAGCTATTTTGTTTCATGGAATTAATTAAAGATATACGTTATTGAAATAATTAAGAATAATTTCCACGTATGTTTTTTGAAAAAAAAATCTCCCCTTTTTTAAATAAATTCATTAATAAATGGAAGAATAAGAAAAATGCAGTTAATATCCGATCATTAGCAGATTTGGGAGATTTAAAAAAAATGTAAATGCCTAAAATTATTCATCTAATCATGTACAGGGTTACAGAGAGACCGATGTCCTTTCGCCATCTTTTATTTTCCTATAAATATCTAAACAATTAATTTGTCTTCGCGGCTCCAATACATGGCAATGTTATTGAGCTGGGTGTTGTCATTTATCAAAATTACTGCCATTAATTTTTTAAAGTAATTATTAAAACTTTATGTTCTTTTTCTCTCGAATCATTGTTTGTACGTACACATCTACAGGTTTAATTCCAGAAAAATAAAAACGAACAATAAAATGTGTATTTACAATCAAAACAAAAATGTTTGCTGTGGAATAATGATCTAAAAAGGTTTGTTTTATGAGGAGATCAGATAAAAAAAAACATAGAATATAGGATATTTAAAAGTTAATATCTTACCTGACCCCTCCACTTATAACAACTGACACAACACACGCTCCTACTTAAAGACTTTTTACATATCAAAAATAATTTTAGATATCTAAAATTGTTCAAAGATAAAAAAAAAATTGGTTTTGGACATTGAATCTAAGTAACTTTTTTAATTTCATAATTTCTATCAGTCACTATTTATTTGAAATGCACAAAAGTTATTAAAATAAAATTAACACGCTACAATCCTGAAGCAATTATATGGGAAATATTAAAAGACTTTATAGAAAACAGTAACGATTCTGATTATTTTTCAAAGATGAAGTTTTAGATAAAACAAAAACAAAAAGGTCACTCATGGTTAACATCAGAAAGAGTTGAAATTTCTAGGGCACATATTGAGGAAAAAAAGACTTAGATAATTCGACACTAAGTGGGCATACTTGAGGCAAGACGAACCGAGGAAAACAGCTCACAACCTACCTAGCTTGTGTAAATGTTTGGCAGAACGGGGATTAAGATATATAGCGAAAACTTTTAATTTACTATATAAGTGCTACTGAAAAAAAAGGAAATTATGGAGATCCATGATCGCTCACGTACTGAAGCGACACGATACATGAAAGAACAAGAACAAGAGAATATGATAATACATATATATATATATATATATATATATATATATATATATATATATATATATATATATATATGGGCCTAAATTTGTTTAGCTGAAGAAAATGAAAAAAATGCGTGTTTCTAAAACCTCCAGTGTGCAAAGGTTTGCCTTGTACACATCCTCGTGTGCGTAATCGCACAAGTAAAAATCCGATGGCGTGTAATCTGGACTTCTTGGAGACCATTAAAGTATGCGTCGTCCCATTCAATTTCCTGGAAAAGGTTGGTCTAATCTCGCACAGGCAGTAAGAGAAGATAGAGAGGTGTACCATCCAGCATGAATACCGGGACAACAATGATATCCGCGCCACACACCGTTGACCACACGTATTTTCGAGCATCTGAAGATTTGGTTGAGTTTGCATCCTTTCAACCGTCATGTTCGGATCGTTATCACACAACGCCCAGTAATGGCAGTTGTGACGATTGATGAAATCACAAACATAGAATACAAACTCGTCACTCCAGAGCATGTTTCAAACAATTCTGGCCAATCTTCATGCCAACCTATCATTAACTCTCCATACTACATTCTGCGGTCACACTCTTCAGGTTTTAGCCCCTAAATAAGAAATCCCTATTAGTGTTCTCTGTTTAAAAATGTTTTCTTCATGACTTCAATGATACTAAAAGTTCTATAAGCAATTTTTAATGTTTAGTAACTTTCCACCCATCCTGTATATGTACGAAGAGGGAACAAAATATAAACTGACATCAGTCATGGTTATACAGTGAGGGAATAGTTGAAGATCCGATGATGGTTACATTTTCATTTTTTTAAATTTCTGACATTTGCCGTAATGAGTTGCACAACATAACCGACATAATTGATTATAACTGATTTAATTTCTCCTATGATTTATCCATCTATCTATCTATCTATCTATCTATCTATCTATATATATATATATATATATATATATATATATATACAAATGTACATATTGTAATATTCACGTAATATTTTGTGATTTGATAAAATCAAATAAAGTTAGGGGTAGTTGAATTAAATTTAAAAAATATTTTGTTCGTTTTAAAAAGAAATGGTACACTATTTACATTATTCGGATTATTGCCCTCATCTTTGTCGTCATATTTATTACAACGTTTCGGTCGTTGTACGCTCATGGAACAAATGATAACAAAAAGAAAACATACTGAGAAACAGAAAGAGACAGCTGAAATCTCTGGAAGGCATAATGAGGAAGCAAGGCTTGAAAGACTTAGCACTCAGAGGGTATATTGAGAGCTACAGAGATACAAGGAGTCAACAAGTTACTTACTTGAGTAGCTTGTGTGAATGAATGACGGAATGGGGAGAAGCGGGAGGCTTATGAAAGAGTGAAAATAAGCTAAGGACCCAAAGTATAGGAACATTTTAACAACCACGATCATCTATTCATAAAGGGAGGCGGAAGAAGAAGAAGAAGAAGAAGAAGAAGAAGAAGAAGAAGAAGAAGAAGAAGAAGAAGAAGAAGAAGAAGAAGAAGAAGAAGAAGAAGAAGAAGGTGGAGGAGGTGGTGTTGGAGAAGGAGGAGAAGATGATGAAGGAGGAGGAGATGAATAAAAATGAAGAAGGAGCAGGAGGTGAAGAAGAAGAAGAAGAAGAAGAAGAAGAAGAAGAAGAAGAAGAAGAAGAAGAAGAAGAAGAAATTAGAATATAGAGTTTCACATCATACATCATAAGAAATTCGAGACAATTATTATTCTCTGATCCCAACATTTGTCTTCCTGAGGAATTAATTTATTTCTTGATATGCCGTATCTTTTTGGAGATTTTATGATAATGATTTCGTCTTTGCTTTGAATATTGCCGCCACATCTTATCTGATGCTCTTGCTAAATGATTTTTTATTATTCTCTGCAGTGCCATTGCTCCTGACATGATATCTCAGCTTCAATCTCTTTCCCATCGCTGTAACGTATCTTCCCTATGCCTTTTCTGTAAACACTTTCATGGTAATTCTATTGAGGAACTTTATTCTGTGGTACCTAAACGTTATAAATTTAAGCGAAGTACTAGATTGGTGGCAAAGGTCTCATTGTACAGATGAAATGGCTAGATATAACCGTAAGTTCTATGCTAATAGTTTCTTCTATCGCACTTCTCGACTGTGGAAATTTTTTTCCGGCTTCTTGATTCCTTTTAACTTCAAAAATGTAAATTCAATACAAATCGTTATATAATGTTTTCTCATTTCTTGTTCTTTTATTGTTCGTTCTCCTTAAATTTGTTTTTCATATCCCGTCACACTCAGTAACCTCTTGCATCACAGTGGCTTTATTGCCTTGCCTAGGGTGAAATGATTAAAGAGGCTTTCCACAACGTTCTTTCTTCAAAGAACTGACAAATGTAGATCCCTTAGTATTAATTCCAGTAAAGATTCGACATGAATTTGAACTTAAATAGTCGAGTTCTGATTCTATTTTGTTTCGATGCATTCAGATACCGTTGGGATAGTTATGGATACATCCATTATCCTAACCCAGGCAGATGCAGTTTTAATAGGAGTGGAGATTCATCTTATACGCTTGTTTGGCAAACATTCTAGAGCACAAGCGCCAACCTACTGTCGTAAAATCTCTGCTTGAAAGAAACGTGATCGTCCAAGCGTGTATCACGTATAGTACTTAAATTACTGAATGAATGAAGAAGGATTGTAGAATTTAACACTTAGATAACATATATTAAGCAAGAGACCCACGGAAAATAGAGAGTATCTTAATAAATAAATAAATAAATGTATGCAAACGGATTGAAGAAACATGCGCAATACTCTCAAAGAAGGATTCAAAAGAAGAAAAATTATTACAGAAATCGAACAACAGCCGGGTAGAGATTATTATGTGGCATTTATCCGGATTTGGGCTTGGAATCAAAGTAAAGTATCTGTTCCTAAACTCTCCATCCTGTTACTGTCCTCAGGCTCTACCATCTATTTCCGCAGTTTTTATTTTTTAAGCATTTCACCCCAGATAAGGCGGGATGCCATTAGAAAACAAGGGGTTACAGAGAGTGGGAGCGAGAGTAAAGAGGCGTAATAGAGGAAAAGATGAAGAGAACAATAGGCAAATAGATCGAGTCATCTGGAGATGTCGATTGACATTACATTTGAATAGTTTGAGATTATAGCTATCAGGGAAACAAGTAATAGTAAAGGAATTCCACAGAGGGGGAGGTGCGAGACATGGAGCTATTGGAGTAGAAAAGACGGCTACATTTAACTGTTTCGACAGTGAAAGGGTGGGAGCGATATGCCAGCATAGTAGCACGTGTAAATTCATGCAGTCTGGGAACTAGTTGAAGTAGTTCGGCGGGGCAGTTATCGTGAAAGTTTTTTGTACAATAGACAGGGGGAGGCGATAGCATGTCTGTGAGAGAGCGACTCTAGACGAGATGCCAGATCAGATCCAATCACATTGTATAGCCGTATCTGGATTTTGTCGAAGACCTTAAGACGAACAAGGGGTCACCAAACCATATATGGCAGCAGTAATCCATGCAAGGGCGAATGGTTGATTTATAGATTTGAGGAAAGGACCCGGCGAGAAAAACTTTCTGGCGTGACACAGGGAACCAATATACTTTGCGGTAGATGAAGCTATTGATTCAATGTATTTGTTCAATCTCAGGCCAGCAGACAGTGTGAGACCAAGCAGTTGCAGAGAGGTGCTCACGTGGAGTTTAGATGAGATTCTGATGAGAAGCAGGGATTTTCCCGTGTGGTGAGTAATGGAGAAATATTTGTTTTGTTTTGTTTTTCTAGGCATTAAATTTAACCAGCCAATTCCTGCCCCAGAGTTATTTGGGTATTTCGTTTTTTCTCCCTCTCTGTTTATTTAAGATGTTCTGTGTGCGTCATATTCTCCAAGCTATCCTTCCTCATTGTGTACCCTAGAAATTTCAACTGTCTCCTGATTTTCAATTGCAGTTATCTTTTATGTTTCCATTATTCGTAAACATCTTCGTTCCAGCCGTGTTCCGAACATCCTTCTGTACAGCCACATCTATTTTGCCTCAAGTAGCAGCTTCATCTGTGAGGTAAATTATCTAGCATTTACAATCATTCCTATCAAACCGTGTATTGTAGGTCCTTCTCAACGGATTCTCCTCCGGCTCCTATCACACGAACGCAGGTGTTCCGCAATGCTCTATCCCAGGCCCTAATCTGTTCCTTATCTTCATTAACGATCTTCCTGATGTCATAATTTTGCAAGTAGGCATCTATGCGGACGACACTAATATTTACTCCTGCCTCAAAAACAAATCTAATGTCGCTAACAAAACTAACCTGGCCGTTTGTCTCGAAAAGGACATCCAATCGGTTGTGGACTGGGGGAGGAATTGACTGGTTAACTTTAATGCCTCAAAAACAAAACTGCTCTCTATTACGCACCAGAGAGAACCATCCCTGCATCCCATTAGAATGTCTGACGCTCAACTCCACGAGAGTACCTCTTTGCGACTGCTTGGTCTTTCTGGCGCAACACAGAGAACCAATTTGTGCCGCGTCAGGAACTTTTTCTCGCCGGAGTCGATCCTTCAAATCTACAAATCAACCTTGCATGGACTATTGCTGCCTTATATGGCCTGGAGCCCCTTCTGTTTGTGTCAAGGTCCTTGATAAAATCCAGAGGTGGATATGCAATGTAATTGACCCTGATCTGGCATCACGTTTGGAGTCGCTCTCTAACAGACGTGCCGTTTCATCCCTCTGTCTTTTTCACAAATACTTTCACGGTAACTGCTCCGATGAGATGTTTTCTCTGGTTCCCAGACTTCATGAATTTAAGCGTTCAACTAGGCTGCGATCTTGCTCTCACCATTTAACTGTCGAAACTGTTAAATGTAGCCGTCTCTTCTACTCCAATAGCTTCGTGTCTCGCACTTCTCGCCTGTGAAACTCCCTCAGCTTTTCCTGTCTCCCTGATAGCTGTAATCTCCAACTATTCAAATGTAATGTCAATCGACATCTCCATCTTCATCCTTTCCTCTATCACACCTCTTTGCTTTCGCTCCAACTCTCTGTAAACCCTTGCGTGCTAGTGGCTTCACGCCAGTGAGTGAGTGAGGGAGGGAAAGAAAGTTATATTACATAGCAATTATTTTTGTTTCCAACAAAATGTTCCTGTTTCATTCTTTGGAAGCATCATTCACTATTACTATGAATGTTGGAATTAAATCATATTTTCTTCAACTGATATAAAAATTCCTAGATAGTTAAGTTTATGTTCTTATTTGATTAGGTCGTCTATATAGAAGACAAAAAATGAACATAGAATAGGCTGTGCCAGAGACAGTTACACCGAATATCGCAAGTTGCTATGGAACTGTTGTAGTGTCACCCTCTAATGAAGCTATTGTGGACTCTTCCACTTACTATAAATTTAGTAGGAAAAGTAAGCCTCACGGGAACAGTAATATAGTTTGTTCTATTGAGGCTGTTCGCAGTTGGAGGTGGAATCCCTCGGTCTCAAGGCTAAGATCAAAGTGTAGTATCTGTTCGCGGATTGCTCACTGAATGATCGCCTATGGGACCGGGATTCTTCCTCCGATACGGGCCGGCGGCAGGGATTGGTCCCTGCGCTGGTGGTATCGTGGCTACGTCTGACTAGCTATGACCAGCTCTGACCAGCTTGGACAAGCTATGACCAGCCAAGACCAGCTATGACTAGCTAAAGCCAAAGCACTGCGACCCGGGTGAAAACTCGGGTCCATTCCCCCTCCCTTCCCACGTTAAACTCGACCTTGTGTCACAACCTGACCGTGTGGGAGGTCAAGTAAATCCCGAGGCTGTTCGCAGTTCCTGTCGAAGTCTCTGTCTTGAGCAGACAGGAACCCGGACCAGGCAGTCTCGTTCGGGGAGGTATAAGGACCCGAACCCGTTTTTACGGGGTTTTGGGGGGCCTAGCCTACGGGCTCGGATGACCCACCTTAAACATGGCCGCGCGCCATATATCCCTCGTGGAGGGTCTGTTAATTATTAACAGTGATATAGTTTGTTCTATTGAGACTGTTCGCAGTTCCTCTCGAACTCTCTGATATTCAGCAGAGAGGAACCCCGGCGAGTTTGGGAGCCGGGGCTGTTTAATAGTAACAGTGTTATAGTTTGAACGATGGTCAATCGATACACACTTCTGTTGTATTTACTGTTCACTACATTATTTATCTGCAACTTCTTGTTTTGTCATTTCTTAACCAATACGGAAACCAACACATCAACCTGAAAACTCGAGTCAGGTTCTTAAATAGCCTCCTCAGATCAACACTTGCATATGGATGTCATGCGTGACGTAAAAGCCGTTCAGAAATATCTAATCTGTAAGATGTATACAACCGGTTGCTAAGATCAATGTGGAAAAACAAGATCTGCGCGTGGAAAATCTGAGTGTCATGGAAAAGATCAACCTTTTTTTTAAATATTGTGGACTGGCTATAGAGAAACAAAAAGAATTGTACCAAATAACAGAAAACGTCTCAATCGTGGACTACCAAGATCAGCAACCTACTAATATGGATAGCACATTTGACTTGAAGATAAACTAATGGTAGAATCAAGATTTTACCGTTTTACATCACTTCAAAAAAAGATTAAGAAGGGAACACCCAGTTAATACTGCACTTGAGAACTTTGTTTCCCTAAAAGAAAGGTGTTTGAAGAGAAAGATTTTGTAAATTTCGATGGAAAACCGTACTAGTTTTGGGCTGAGTAATGCTAAATATTTACTTGCAGGAAAACATTACTATTACCATTTCGTGGCCCACGTGTTCAGTCATTTTTAATAGCCATACATTTCTTCTTCTTACAACTGATTCTTACTCCTTTCTTCTCGATTTGTCTGGTTGTTAGTTATTTTTTTCTGTGTCTACAATCAACAGTGCATCATATACGTATATATCTTAGTTTTCTAAACTTGTTTCTACCAGTACTAAGTAGGCTAAGCTTCTTAATTAGTAAGATAATTATGAGTATATCTATCACTAAAAATAACAACTTTCCTCTTTGTTACCTAGATCCCATGAATTTAAACTTAACGTTATATTGGTAATTAGGTCCCGTTGTTTTTCTGTTGAAAGAGATAGATGTAGCCGTTGGTTCTGCTTTAATACTTTCTTTGCACCTCCCTACACTGAAGTATCCAGATAGACATAAATATAGGCAGACATTTCTGCGATTTTTGATATTTCCGTCTGAATGTCTGCGACGACCGGTATCATTATTTACATTATTTACAGTTGAGCGAAAAACACTGGAAGATCTTTGCCGTATCAGGTCTGCTGATCCTGCCAAATATATCTGAATTCTCCGTAAAATACAAAAAAGTGTCTGTACTTTTAACGGTCCTGACCTGGCATCTCGACTTCAGTCACTTCTCCACCGCCGTAACGTAGCTTCCCTGTGTCTTTTCTATAAATATTTTCATGGAAGTTGTTCTAATGAGCTTTTCACCTGGTTACCGGCAACGCACGAATTTAATCTGACTAACAGATTGGCAACAAGGTCATTTCGTTATACTTAAATTCCTAGAGGTAAGCGTAAATTCTAAACTAATGTTTTCTTAGATATACTGGTCATAATCAGACTATTGTTCTCATATATGTTGTTGTTATCATAACGTTGTTTCTCCTGCCTTTTTCAAGTATATATCAATCTGGGTAAGCTATATGGAGTTCTGAAGTCGTTTCTCAAGCTATGTATTGGGATATCGTCTATTTCTTATTTATTGTACTGCTCAGTTACTGGCTGCCCGTTTCATATGACTCTGCACTTCCCCACCCAGAAATCGTAATCACAACCACACTGTTACCAAATTCAGGAATTAATACGAGGCTAAAACAAATATAAGAACAATAGTCCGAATATAAATCGTGTAAAAAATGTCAATACGTCATCCGAGTAATTCAGATAGGAACACGATTCTGTTCACGCACTTCTGGCGTGTGAAAATTTCTTTCGGATTCTTACTTCCCTGTCACTTATAATCTTCAAGAATATAAATGCAACGCCAATCACTATTTTGTCTTTTCGAAACCGATTCTTTTATAGTCTTCTCCTCGCCAAGGGCTTCTCGTTTTCTTTGACAGTTAGTAACCCTTTACATTTTATTGGCATTATCGACTTGATTAAGACGCAACCATTTAAAAAAATACATAGGCAATTCTGACCGAATTCTAGTATCTTATTTTTGCTTATTCGTATCAAATTAACGCTGACCAATGTGATGAGATTGAGTTACATATATATATATATATATATATATATATATATATATATGTGTGTGTGTGTGTGTGTGTGTGTGTGTGTGTGTGTGTGTGTGTGTGTGAGAAAGAGAGAGAGCATGTTTGTGTGTGCGTGTGTTACTAAGCACGTGATTTCACTATTCAACACTTACAAAAGGATGAATTCTGCTTATTAATGTGTTGTAAGCAGCGATTTTTAATGACTTTGTTTTCGCTAGAAACCTCCTATGAAACAAAGTAGAGTGCGCGATGTTTTTGCCTCTGGGTGTATGTTGGGGGTGAAAAATCGTGTTAGCAGCAGTTCTTGCGAAAAGGCTATATCAAAGCCGTTACGGGATTTTATTTTAGAAAGACATCAGTTTTAAAAAGATACCTTCCATTTCTCCAAAAATTATATAAAAATAAAACCGAAAAGACAATGTAAAAAGGAAAAGAAATATAACTTGAAGAGTGCTCTTATAAGAAACAGCAGAACTTACTTAAAAAAGCATTTGATAAAAATGCCGTTCTTTTTTTTTAATTGGTTATATTTACCAGATTTTTAAAGAGTAAATCTAATTTTCCATCTCGGAGCCTTATTTGATTACCCCACCTCATATCGTGACAACCATTTTCTTTATAATTTGTTGTCTTTGTGCCATCAGCTGTTTTTTGTAGAAGGAATACCGATGAATCTCATTACTAACAAAGGGGGCATAATGAAAGAATTTGTTTTTTTGTTTTTTCATGCAACCTAAAGATTCTCATACTAAAAGCATGCACATGCCACATCATAGTCTTTTTCATCTCTAGGTTCAAATATACTTTGGATTTTTCCATCCATTTCTCCTACTTTTTTTCGGTATCACCTCTTCTCTCACACGATTTTCTCTGTTTTTCACCTGGAATACTTTCTAAATCTTCCTTCGTTTGGCTTATGATGCTTGGAGGTGCTTTTCACTTGGTGCACCTACTAATCATCCGACACGTCTTCCTTCTGCTTCGATTAGAAGCTAATTAACCACCTTTTCAGCATTTTTGGCACTTTTACCGTCTTCATGACATTTCTCTTCTCATTATTATGTTCCTCTTCTTCTTTTTGTTTACTTGTTTTCCCTTTTTCTTTGCTTTTACTTATTTTCTCTTTTTATTTAGTTTATATTTTTATTTATACCATTACATTTTTTCTTTCCTTTTTATTTCTTAATTTTGTTCAATTTATAACTTTTTCTTTCTCTTTCCACTGTTCATTCCTTTCCTCCTCTTTTTCCCTTTTCTTACCTTTTTGATTTCATATGTTTTCTTTTGTAATTATTCTGTTTCTGATTTTTCAGTTTTTCTTTTTTCCTTTTTATTTATTCTTTTTTTCTTTTGTTTCCCATTTCTATTCTCCCGCTTATTTTTTTTTCTTTTTCGCTCTTCCTTTTCATTTTCCCTGCCATTTTATTTCTTTCTTTGTTCGCTTTTTCTTTCTCCCTTTGTAATTCTGTTTACTCCTTTTTTCTTATTTTTCTAAATTCACATTTTAATTTCCATTTCATGCTTTTCTTCTCTTTTTATTTTTTATATTTATTCTCCTTTACTTCTTCTTCTTCTTCTTCTTCTTCTTCTTCTTCTTCTTCTTCTTCTTCTTCTTCTTCTTCTTCTTCTTCTTCATCTTCATCTCCTCCTCCTTCTACATCTTCTTCTCCTCCTTCTCCAACACCACCTCCTTCTCCTCCTCTTCTTCTTCTTCTCCTTCTTCATCTTCTTCTTCAATGCATCAGCTATACATAATGCACCTTAATATACTGAATTCATTTTGCCATTCCTAAATAACATATAAGTAACATATTTCTTTTTTATGGGCATTCCTATGTTTAACGTAATAAGATAATATTCTGTTCTTCCTCAAATTAAGACCTTAATTCCATCTAATAATCTAATCATAATGCTACCCTTTTTGTTTCTTGCTTCTCTCACTCACTTACTCACATTTTTAAAAACAAGTCAAATTATCTTCTAGAACTTCGACAAATTCATGTTTCTGCCATTATTTTATTTCATATTTTCTTTATCCTCCGTAAAAATGGATCTGGACGCTCTACGTCTTCCTTAATTTCATTGCACTAATTTTACCGTTTATTTTAACCTTGGTCTGATATTAATACACTCAAACTCTTTAAGCAACTTACTGGCGGTTCTCTCCAGATCCACTTGTCGCCAACATATCTAGTGCGTGTTAAATTCTCCGAGCACTCTTTCCGCGTTTTGGATGTCAGACATTTCAACTGTCTTTTTGTATAAAAATTTGTATTTCATTAAGTCTTGTTCGTTACTCACCTGTTTTGCTCTTGATATACGCCACATGAGTCAGTAGAAGTACATATCTGCCGCTTCATGTCACGTCTCCATCCGTGAATACTAATTGTGATTAAATTTACTAAGTGCAATAATAATACCCTTTCAATATCGAAATTAAGTTTACTATTATTAGTGCTTTGGGTGATTTTATTTAGCGGCATATAAAACACCTCTGTGGTTATTTATTGTCGAAATATGAATATTATATACGTAATTTTATGCTTTCAACTACAGATATGTTGTACATAATTTTATATTTTCAGAGTAAAGGTGTGCTATATTAGACACATATTTTGTCGTTCATACAATTTGAAAAAATATTTTTTTATATTCATTTTAGTGTTACATTTTTTGTCATTTTGCTATAAAAATGTTCTGTTGTACCTTTTATTAATAAAGCTATCAACTATTTTGTAGATCACGGCGCAATTAGTGCAATTAGAATGACTTCAACTGTTTAGCATTTTATTTTTATTTTTATGAATAATCAAGAGTGGTCTCCCCTTGTTTTGTTATTCTCCTCTTTGAGAGAGCTATTTCTGTTTACTGGGACTATAAGAGGACACTCTACTCGACCCTTGTATTAGTTGAATAAAGCTTTCTTAAAGCCTACCGCTGCGTACTTTTGTCATTACACTCATATGTCTTTATTTCCTCTTAATCGATCTTAGGATAATCGGTCTGTTTTCTTTAAATATAAACAATTTTCACTTCTCTCTCTATTTTTTTGTTTTCCCTTCCCCTTTTTCGTAATTTAAACTTCCTTTTTTCTTTATTTATTCCGAACTCATTCTTTCCCTGTGAACCAATGTACATTTAACGTCCTTTTTTTTCTTCTTTATTGACGATCCTCGTTTTCACTTTCACTTTCACTTTCCTGTTCATGTTCCTGTCATTTCCACGGCCTTCTATTTGTTTTAACAAACTAACGGCTATTTCCCTACAACTAAAAAAAAATCTTCCCCTCTCTTCCTTTATAAATGTTTGTCCTGTTTTTCCATCCTTATCTCTAATAATGAAAACTTTTAATCTTTCTTTTTTTCCTCTGATTTCTAGATTCTTACTGAAATAAACAAGTGATGGTCAAATAATGCCCCATAGTAAAAAAAAAAAGTGAGGAAAACAAAAAATAACCTTGGCCTCAGTGAAAGATATGCTTTTTGGACACCTGGAACTCTGATGAAATTTTCAGTACTTCTCTCATTACAATCGAATGATTGAACTTTCTAAATTTTGTCTACCACGAGATCAATGGTTTCGCAAGTGTTTGACTTACATCAAGCTAAATGCAACCATGCTTCCAAATTCAAGCATCCAGTGATCTTTGCTCTACATAGATTTTGGACTATTTACATAGAGACAGTATGTTAGACGAAGCAAGATTTAGAAAATCCCATGATATTTTCACGTATTCAGGGGTTGATATTTACTGTATTTTTGTAGACACTAAATTTGATCTAATGTCAACTCATTTTATGTTAGATTTTGCTGAACGGCATAAAAAAAGAAAAAATATTTAGAAAACATTAAATATTCCACAACGCAAATTAGTTGATTCAATTCCAAAAGAAAATCGTACAAAGCATAAAACCAGAAATTTAAAAGACATGATCACTTATCGTTTGATTCACACACTTCCCGGCCTTTTGAACAGGAGTATAGGTTGATCCTTGTTTAGGATTGGGTTACTGGTTTCTTTCAATTATTTTTTTAACTATTCTTCTAATTATAGTAACCCCTTACGTCTTAGGGGTGTTATCGCATTGCTTGGCGTGAATTGATAAATATATATATATATATATATATATATATATATATATATATATATATATATATATATATATATATATATATATATATGAGTGAACATTGATATTTACATATATAATTATAGATATATAAAAGTGAACATTTATATTTACATACGCTCTATTTCTGATATTGAGCACTTTATCCCATAAATATAGCACACCATAAAACTATATTTCTTCATATATATATATATATATATATATATATATATATATATATATATATATATATATATATATATATAAACAAAAAGCAGGTTGGTTATATTATCTGCAAATTACATAACTAATGATGAATTGGGGTCAAATGAAGATCAAATATTGATTGGAATCCGAGCGAATGATGATTTTTTTCCAAACATAGATTAGATGCGGCACGAGGCCAAACGTATGGGATATCCAGTTAGGATAGAATTCACTGATCAGTCGTAATTGATCTAACAAAGCAAGCTTGCTAACCAGTTGTTTTTGAATGTTATCTAGGTAGTCACAATATAAAATTTAGCAGAAGTGCTTAAGAAACAGTCACATTTGTAAAAAGATGGAATAATAACATGTTTCATTTGGATAGTATATGGCACGATTAATTATTTTGCTGAATTGAAAAAAAGAAACTCTATTGATTCTTTTGGTTTTCCGTAGGGTTCGTAGTTTAAAGAAATAAGTGAATACAAACTCAAAAAGGGCGGAGGTGGCTAAAATAGGACGACTGTGGTATAACCCCCAAACATATTTAATCGCATGGAAGGATTTAATATTATAAAATGAATCATTGTCCCAAAACCGTACAACATATATATTTTTGTATATCAAACTCCGTCTAGAGATGATATGCAAAAGAGGTATTGTCAAATATTTCATGTAAAATTCATAGATATGTGTTATCCAATGACATAATTTGTACTATTATGTATAGCGAGTAATCATGAAAGCAATTAAGCCCCAATTTTCAATTTCAGATTGATATTAATATTTTTTCAGTAATTATAGCAATTTGGAGTGTCAAGAGATTATTTGCAAGAACTAGAATTAATATTATGGCTCGTAAAAAAGAACTAACAATGAATGAAAAGAACTATATAATCAAAGAAATTAGCAAAGGAAAGTCTTCGCTTCAAATTTCCAAGGATTTGAAAAGAGATCATCGAACAATCAAGAAAAATATGTCAAATGGGAATTCAACCAAGGAAAAAAGTCTCAGACTGAATTCAGGAATTTAACAAAGCGAGAACTATCACATATACGAAGAGAATTAATAAGAAACCCAAATGCGTTCATATTTGAGGCCGCTGGATCTCCTATGGTGTCAAGGAAACAAGGTGTAAAGCATTAAGGAAGTTTGCTGATGTAAAAAATCAAAGAAAGAAAGCCATTTTAACAAAAGAAACATAAGGAAAGAAGATTGCAGTGGGGAAAAAATACATGAAAACTGATTTCAGTAAAGTGCTTTTTACATATAAATCAAGGATCACCCTCAATGGGCCCGATGGATGGGCTCGAGGATGTGTTTGCAAGCAACAAGACTCAAGAAAACTTTTTAAACTCCAACAAGGCGGCGGTGGGATCATGATATGGGCTGGGATTATTGGTAATGAGATCGCGGGTTCATTTAAACTGAAAGACGGGGTTAAAATGAATTCCAAAAGTTACTGTGATTTTCTAGAGCAATATTTGTTGGAATGGCTTGATAACCAGTCTTTAGCCAAGCGTAGGTCTATGATCTTTATGCAAGACAACGCACCAAGTCATCCATCAAAGTTTACTAAATCCTGGTTGAAAGAAAAGGGATTTGTTGAAGATTCTCTTATAGACTGGCCTTCAAATAGCTGTGACTTGAATGCCATTGAGAGCCTGTGGAGCATCCTCAAGAGAGATATTTATTCTAATGGAAGGCAATTCAACAGCAAGTGTGCCATCTGGGATGTAGTTAAAGTTGCTAAAAACAACTTACCATCCGCTAAAATTGCAAATCTAACATCAGATGTTGACAATAGGCTGCTAAGAGTTATTTAAGGGAAAGGAGCATTTGTGCAATAAATTTTAGGAGGTTATTATTTTTTCTTAATATATCTTTTATTTTTAAAATAAAATGTTTTTTTTAGTTTTTCCTTTAAGAAGTTGACGAATTTGTTCTAAAATCTTTTCATATTATTTTTTACATTAGTTTTACAAGGTATAATAATGTAAAAGTACCAAAATAAATAGTTACAAATAAACTACTGACAGTCGAATTAGTCTGTTTTGTTAACTTAGTAAAATTTTTTCCAACCGAAAACAATAGTTTTCTCTATCAATATATATCTAAGTTAATAATATTGAGTAGAATCTAAACAAAATCATAATAGGACTTTTAACATTAAAGACGCAACTCTTTATACCAATTCATAACTTGCATATAATCTCTAGATGCAGTTTATACGGAAAGGGAATATTTTTTTCTAAATTTATTTTTTTAACTGTTATTCTTGTAGACCATAATATAGAGAAAAATGAATAAGAAAATGTTCATTCACACGTTTCACCACATAAGCAAACGAATTCTGTTACATAGTTTGTAAGCTGGTTTGGAATAGCAAAGTAATGGTCAGAACTATGACAGCATGAACAGAGTAGGGGTAGATAGGACGCCTTGCGTCTTGAATTCTGACAGTGATGGATTACTTTTATTTAATTTTTGATATATGACACAAATAAATCGAAAATAATCATGATACCTCGCCGCACAGGCATTCGTCATCGAGGCAAGTCCCCAACATAGCAGTGATATTTTGTCAAAATTTGTTGATATGCGACCTCCCTTCTTCTACTCGCTTTTTCCTAGAAACGATGCTATAAATAATGCATCGACTGCATATCTAAAAATTCAAATTTGCAGAATAAACTGAAGTACTACTATTTTATAAGTATATAATTTTGATTTAAACTTTAAAATATATATTGGATATATTTTGTGTAAATTAACTAAATACTTGAATTAATTTTAATGGTTTTTGGAAGAATACAATCTCTTTTACAAATAATTTTAAGTAATTCCGTTAAAATATAACTTTCTCTAAAAGACATAATTTTTTTGTTTTTAGAAAAGAACGCTGTTTCATAAGAATGGAAAAGTAACAAATATTTAAATACACAACACAGCTTTCTTTTATGAAGAAATTTTCACATTGTTTTTTTCTTTCTGTTTCATTAGGGCCTAACGCAGAGTTTTTCAAATATATATATATATATATATATATATATATATATATATATATATATGTGTGTGTGTGTGTGTGTGTGTGTGTGTGTGTGTGTGTGTGTGTGCGTGCGTGTGTGTGTGTGTGTGTGTGTGTGTAGTCCGTTCTCATTGAGTTTATTTGTCTTGTTCGTTGCGAACTGAGTGACGTCAATTCTCTCTCAAGGCAAAAACTTAGCTACAATGGTATGCAGTGCGTTCATCTTTGTGGCCGGTGAAAGCCGTTAAGATTGTTGAATAATTTAGTTGCATCTGAAGTCAGATCTAAAAGGGAATTTCCCGACTCAATGTCAAAGTTGTGTACATTCTTATTGTGGTAGCAAGATTATGTTTCCTGTTCATTTGAAGTATGCAAATTTTCGTCGAGATGGCTGTTGTTTTATCGAAATTTAACAACGGGCTAGTTTTTTTCTTTTTTTTTTGTTATTAATAATTGTATATTCATACAAATAGATAATACAAATAGATCCATGCAATTCCACTATGTGCGCATCATAAGAAATATACAAATAAATTGTCGATGCTAAATAAATGAACTTAGTAAAAATACTTTGTCTTCTAGTTATTAGATATCTTTATAATGGCTCGCAATGAAAAATGCGGTTTTTGCTGTGGGTCGCATTAAAAAACTTTTGAAAAACGCTATGTTAGGCAATAGATAGTTAACTTTGGTAAACCAAAAATTATGTAATTAAAATTATCGATGGCAAATAAACTTAAGTGAAAAATATATGACCAAGAATAAAAATTTGATTTTATGATAGATCAAATGAGCCACCCATTGAAATAATTTTAGAATATCTACTATCTATATTTCTCATGTTGTCTGTCTGTGTCTCCGTCGTGGGCGTTGTCGATGCGGTTTTCACCACAAGTTTGCAAATGGCTGCCGTAAGGACATGACGGAGCCCGATTTTTGAGTTCGAACTCAGGTTCCGAAAAAATCGATAATCGAAAAAATCTGCTTACAGAAGGAATGATCGCATTTCAACCAAATTTGACACCCTCTTAGAGTCTACCATTAGAAGTGTTGTCCAGAAGTTTCATGACCACGGACCCCTAAACAGCGCGGAAAATCGATAAAACCCAAAAACCAATACGCCCAGATTGTGCCTGATCCGCATGTCGGTTTTTAGCGAAAACAGACCGGATTTATGAGGAGGCCATTGGGAGTTACCATGTGATGTTTCAACTCTGAACGCCCCCCAAACAGAGTGCAAATCGACAATCCGTCAACCCTTAAAAATGTTTTTACCAGTTGGATATTTCCTAAATGCCGATTAATTTAAGGTCACGCTATGTGCGGGAAGAAACAGGTCAGTATGTGCAGTGGAGTGGAAGAAAACATTTGACCTCAAATTCTGGAATGGGTGCAGGTCAGTTGAAATTCGGCTTTTTTATCCCTGCTACAAGGTCTGACTTTTCTTTCCTGAAGAAAATCCCGCATACGTGCCGAGTGAAAATGGTTCCGCCCTCAGCAGTCCATTTTCCAATTCTTTAAACCTTTTTTGCGCTAAAACAACAGGGCTTCCTCCAAATTCATTTCAAAGCTAATGCCGGAAAACGGTTAGCGGCTTTTCGTTGTCGCACAAACCAAACACTTCATTGCATCTCCTTGCATTTTCATCGCCGGCATCACGTGCGTTAAAGCCAAGTTGCATATGCAGCAGGCAGCTTGACCCCGTTTACGTCCAAGGCTTGCGCTTGCCAAATCATGCGAGCGTGCGTGAATGCGCGATACCATCTTCCATTTTGATTGAAATAATTCATTGGTCTAAGTCATGGCCATTGTCCAGGCTAAATCAATCAATGACAAGTCACGCTCCCTTTAAATACCTTCAGTACTCACGTCTTGATTTGATCGCTATTAACGCATATGTCCTTGGATTAATTGACAGCTTCTTGCTACCGCAAGTTACCTATTTGCTTAAACGTTTGCATTACCCATTTTATCTCCGCGTGCTGCCTTTACTGCGCAGCCCAGTCCAACATAGCGTTCCATACCTATTTCTACCTTTTCGTAGTTAGGTTTTGCTATTAGACAGTTAACTGCTGTCGCAAGTTACTTCTCTTCTGCCTTTACTACGCGGCCCAGTACACCCCAGTGTTTCACTACTTTTTAACCTACAACGCTTCAACGTTTTGGTTACGTAACCTTTTCCTACAGCGAGGTTTTCGTGCTGCCAGAAAGCACGGCCCATAGTTTGAGAACCTTTTTCCATACCGCTCCACTGCATTTTTGTTTTCGTATACAACAAGGTTGCACCGCTTCAGTTTCGGCATCAACTTCTATTCGCATTCTTACACAGCTTTTCTACAACCCTTCAAATGGCTCCTACACGACGAACATCCGCACGTCAGCAACTGAAGACCCTAACACCGTTAACGTTACACATATAGAACAGGCGACTGCGGAGGAGCACATAATAATTCCGTTTACAGATGATCATATAGCGTCTACTTCAAACTCTGCTTTGCACTCTTCTGCGTGCCGTGGCGATGACCAACCGGGCAGCTCTGCAAAAGCTGCAAAAATAACTTGGCGAGGCAACCTAAGCAGGCGTTCTAAAAAAGCCTCACCGGCTAAGGGGAAACGGGAGCAGGATTCCATTGAGTGCGCCTCCTTGGAGGAGAAGCGGCTGGCGTCTACTTCAACCTCTGCTTTGCACTCTTCTGAGTTCCGTGGCGATGACCGACCCGGCAGCTTTGCTAAGCGTGCCAAAAGACCATGGCGAGGCAACCTTAGCAGGTGTTCTAAAAGAGACTCTGCGGCAAAGAGAAAGCGGGAGGAGGAAACCGAGGTAGAGACCGCTTTAAGGCTTTCCAGTCAATCTCAACGGAGGCAGTATGTTTTGTCACATGAAACGCTTGGTGAGCGTAACTACTGTTTGTACTGCAAATCAGTTTATACATATTCGTTGAAAAGTAAGAGGAAATTACCTAAACGCACGATTTTTGAATCAAGCACGGGCAACGCCGGGCCATGCTGCTAGTTTTCTTTAAAAATAAAACAGTTAAAATTAATTTTCTGTGTAGGTGTTTCACCTGTCAGTAATTTGTGCTGGCATAAAACTTTACTTCCGCGCTATTATTCAAATTTAATAAAAGAAATTAACACCAACGATTTTCAAATCAGGCAAATAGTACTCCCGCTTAAATTATAACAATTGGACTTTACTTTTCCGACCGGTATATATTTACTAATAAGTGTTTGTTAAATAATTTGTGTCTTCTAACATTATACACTATGACCTTAATCATTTCTGCTCATCGCTACAACGAGACCATTTCGAAAAACTTATTATCTCAAAGTGTCGACAGCTGGAAGAGACAATTTCGCTTTAAAATATAAGTTGTTGGTAGAGGTAAGTAATCTTTAAATGAACTAAATTTTTGTTAGATCTTCTATGGCATGTAAATAATTATTTACAGATTTTCCTTTTATTGAATTTGACTTTGACAGATGTTGACACATTGACTGTGCGGCACGTTCTAGTTTGAAATAATATTGTAATATTGTCTATAATGGCGTTATAAATATTCTATGCTCGCAAACTTATTTTCTTTCTTATAAAAGAAAGTAATATGCTCGCTTCTTTCAATTAAAACCAAAATAATATTTCAAAGATGTTTCAATAATCATAATGAATGTATACATTTTAATTTACAGATACATAACTGCGCCTTATAGATAAGCAAATGGGGAAAATGTTGTAAGTGGAACTCATCACGCCTGGGAACATCTGTAAGGATTGATCAGAAAGAAAGAAGACATACATATTTCCGTGTGAATTGAAACAAAAGACATTTGAATTGTATTATCTTATAGAGTGACGTCAATAATACGTCGTTTGATTGAGTCTACAAAACCTGTAAAAACCCATAACAATTTAGAGTGCATTGCCAAAGTAAAAAAAACCCTAGAACATCTTAGAAAAAATCGTAGACAAACAGGTAGACAAAGAGAAAACGAAAATGAGAGAAAATAAAAGATACATCCCAACACACACACACACACACACACACACACACACACACATATATATATATATATATATATAGATATATATGTGTGTGTGTAATGTGGCAGCAACTTTTCTTCTAAATATGTTGTGTTGAATTTCAAAGACAACATAGTCCTGCATATTTTCTTTTGAATTTTCTCATATTTTCTAATGAGACATTTTATTTGAAAATTATATCGAAATAAATATTGTCCGTAAGATAACTGAGTACTTTCGAACGTCATTGTTCATCTTTTTTAACAATGTCTTATATATATGTAGAGTCAAATTTTTTAAAACATTTGCAAATTGTCTTGTAGCGGAATCATGTTGCTACATTTTATTTTTTTACAAACTAAATAAACGTTACGATGATGTTATCACGTGCATGGCGAAGATTTTTAATCATGTTGAAGGCGAGAAAAAGATTTTTATTATACAAGCCAAAAGAGCGAAGAATACGTTATAAAATTTAAAATTTAAAAAGTTCAAAGGAAATGGTTATGTGGTGTATCTAATTATGAAGAAATATATTATAAACATTGTAGGATGTTTCCAGAAATATTGTAATCTATACGATTAATAAGAGGTTTTTTGCTTTTAATATGTAGTGCTTCTAAGATTTTAAGGCGTCTAACGTATAATATATGTTTTTTATATATATATATAAACATAAAACATTAGGCAGCATGTATTTTATATACAAAGAAATAATCACGCAGAGAATAAATCAGTAATATTAATGCGATTATTGGCGATATCCCATCGCTAGTAGAATATAATGCATGCATTAAAATACTGTTAATCCATAGAATGATGTGATCCTCATTAATAAAACTGTTGTCAGTTGTTTCCAGTTTATATTTTTTAAATGCTAGTACTTTCGAATAACCCTTTATTCATCGTCAGGCATATTTGTTCCATTAAAATTAAGACTTGGAGACGAAATAATTGTTTGTAGACAGAAATATCTTTTTTTATGAATGTGCTTTTATTGACGGTTGTATACAATATCGGAACGGGCAAAGTCGCAACGCTAGGTTTTTCAAATTTTAAGTGGGAATTTTTTATTTGAATTTTTTTGTGATGTGCTAAATCCACGTATTCTATTTTGATAAGTGTTTTTAGTTCAATTAATTTAGTGTAATGTGTCAGTAGTTTTTTATGAATTTTTTTTTGTACTGCGGATCAATATTTATTTATAAACATATAACATTAGGCAGCATTCTATGCGTGATTATTTCTTTGTATATAAAATACATGCTGCCTAACGTTTTATGTTTATAAATAACTATTGATCCGCGGAAAAAAAAATCCATTTTCTTACAACACATCTCCTCTCTTATTAAGTGATGGTGTATAATGTAGAAGTTAATTTCAACAGCTTCACTTGATAAGACACCAGAAGTGTTGAAACAAAATGGCTATTTATTTTTATACTGATTTTATAAAATATTTATGTCATAATTTTTGAATAAATTACATATATATATATATATATATATATATATATATATATATATATATATATATATATATATATAATATGCAAATATGTGGAAAAATAGGAAAGAACACCGTAGATAAATAATCCGGAGTTCTTTAGTATTTTTGTTTTTATTTTAAAAAAAACAGTGCTCTATACAGAAGTAGAGCTTGAATTATAATTATTTTTTAAAAAATATGATTCCTTCGCTACATACGAGTTCTCATGTTTCAATAACAAGAGCCGAAAACCTTAATATAATTATTAAAATTAAAATCAATTAAAGTATCAAGTCCTGTTTCATCCTCAAGCGAAAATTTACGAATAACCAATCTTGAAATTTACGCATCTTTATAAGCATGTTCATTCGCAAAATTACTATGGAAACAGCTAGAGCGATCATCTTGATATGGAGCATAAGAGTAAATGTGTATCCACATATCAGTCACCTTCGGAAAGAGGTGAAGTCGAGGTAGGGTGGGGTGTCCATTTCAAATTGAAAGATGGCATTCATGTACGCACATCGTCTGGTCAGTTACAGCGAAACATAGCTTTTGGCACCATAATACGTCGTTAAGTGTCTAAAGAATTTTATTTTTATTGTGGAGATATTTCGCAGTGGAGGCTTGTATTTGTACTAAAATCTGTCCTAAATGAGTTCGACGTACCAAACGTTAGGAACTTGATATAATAGGTATTACGCAGAGTAATCTTGTGGGCGCTGACTACTTTCGTATTCGACTAACTGTCGACTACTGTCGTCCTATATCAACTGGATATTTAGTCACCCCCCACGAGGGTATCATGTGGCACAAGGCCTATTTAACGTGGGATCCCCGAGCCCGTGGGCCCGGCCAAAAATATATACCCTTTGAACCCGTATAAACGGGTTCAGGGCCGGTTTACCTCCCCGAACAAGACTCCGCCCTTCGGCGTAGCCTCATTCGGGTTCCTCCCTGTCCTTAGGCAGCGAGTTCAACCGTTCAGCCTGTCGTCCGACATCGACCGACCCTCGTTCCTCTTACTACTCCTACTTATATTAGGTGGGAGAGTTTAATAACTATAGAATAGGTGTGTTTCAACATAACACCCCCTCCTAAAACTTTACTCCGTAGGAGTAAACAGTTTTCTTTATTTTTTATTTTTACAGAAAATATGAAGAAAAACAAACAAAATAAATCTTCATTTTTTAGCAACATCGTAGCGTATCTCCTACGTTTTGGATCCACTTTTAAATGATCAGTGGCCTTTCTTTTCTCCTGGATCGGCGTACATCAGGTAAAATGGTTGCTGGCGTTGTTAGATCAAACGTATCGAAAATCACTTCCATAGGCTTTTCTTCCGCAGGAACGCTGTCAACCACGTCTGAAAAGCGTCGACTGATCTGGTTCATGTACCGTCTGCACGGGAATTTTTCCCCTTTCACCAAGTACATCATGTTGCCAATCCGCTTTTCTATTTTTCCAATCTCCCAGAATGATTTATTCTGTTTATAGGCCTTAAAGTATACTTTTTCACCAGGATTGTATTTTTTTTACTTAAATACATTTTTCTCTACCTGGCTTTGGTAGTAATTTGTCGAAGACAGAACTTACCCGACGTGCAAACATCAACTCAGCTAGCGATTGTGAGGCTGGTGTTCCGTTATTTAGGGTAATTCTGTATACCTGTAGAAACTTCTGTAGGGCTTCATCTGCAGGTATTTCCCTAGCTTTCTTTAGGGCTCTTTTTAGGGTATCCATACATTTTTCAGCTAACCCGTTTAATCTTGGGTGATATGGAGCTGTGGTAACATGTTCGACATTGTATTCCCTGCAGAAATCTTTAAATTGTTCCGACGTAAATTGACTTCCGTTTCCCGTCACAGTTGTGTCTACTACACCAAACCTTGCGAACAATACCAGCAGGAAGATTTGAGTACTTTGCGTCGTCGGTTTTCTTATCCTTTGTATCTCAGGGCATTTCGAGAAACTATATGCTACTATGATGTAATGGTATCCATTCAGTGGACCTGCGAAATCCACATGTAACATAAACCATGGTAGGTCTATTTTTGGCCAGGGATTAAATTTTATTGGGGGTGCCTTTGCAGCTAAAGCACAGCCTTTACATTTTGCCACTGCGTTCTTAATGTCCCTGTCCATATTCAGCCAATATACAAAACTTCGTATTAGGCTCGCCTTGAGTTTAAATCCCAAATCCTGTATTCTTGAAACTACTGCATTTATATGTTCCACGTGTTCTCCTATACTTGTACTTCTCATGACGATGTCGACCAGAATCCCAAAAGGTAGTCTGTTAAATTTATACAGACCCCGATGAGTGTTTATACACAAAAGTTTTGACGTTTCTTTTTCTACCGGTATTTGCAGATATGCGTCGCTGAGTTCTATCTTCGAAAATATTGTGCCTCCATTAATCTTCGCAAATATTTCTTCCGCTGTTGGTAGAGGATAATTATAGTCTTTGAGTGCTGCGTTTAAACCCGTCGAGAAATCTGCACAAACACGAATTTCTTTAGACTTTTTTCACGTATAACGTCGGTGTTTCCCATTCACTATACTCAACTTTTCTTAAGTACACCGGTTTTCCCTAATCTGTCCAATTCTTTATCTATCTGTTCAATTGAGGCAAACGGAAAATTCCTTTTCTTTTTGAATACCGCCTGAGCGTTTTCTTTTAGCTGGAATTTTGCCTCCATCTTGGTACACGTTGCCAACCCTGGAGGAAAAAAACAGTAGGAAATGTTTCCGTAAGTTTCTTTATTAATTTTTGGGCTTCGGTGATTAAACTTTGTACATTGTAACAGAAAGAATGCATCGGTAGATCCCATAATTGGAATTCTGTTATCCAATTCGTACCCAGTAAGTTCGAGGTATTTTCTATGCCAAATAGTTTACCTTTTCCCGTTTTTTTTATTTAACCTGACACTTGTAACAAATTCTCCAATAAATTGCATTTTTTTCTCCCGTCACTGACCTCGCGATTTTCTTTGTCTTCATTAAAGTTGGTTTCCCCAACTTCTTCCACGTATGCAAATTTATGATAGATAGATCCGAAACAATGTCAAGTTGCATTTTTATATTTTTATTACTTATTTCGACGGTAACAAATTTTCTGGTTATTCCATCTTTTACCTCGTTGGACTTTAATTTTCTTATTTTATTGTCTTTACTTTTTGATCTGCAATGCGTTCTTTTATGTCCCACTCTTTTACAGTTGAAACATTTTTTTATTTCTAAAATCACAATATCTGTACCAGTGTAGTTCACCGCAAGCAAAACATGGCTTCGGGATTTTTTTCTGTTTAGTTTTCTCTGGTATTTCACTTTTTGCTTGATAATCTGCAATTTTATAATTCTTTTTGTTAGACTGACTTTCTTCTTTGAAGCGAATTTTCCTTACATGCGAAACGCCAATCTGTTCTATCTTTTTTGACATATCTTGTGCAGTCTTCTGCCAATTACTTTACCGTAATATTTGGATCGCTTTCCAATTTTGCCAGTACTAATTTTCTCAGCTCTGCGTCTCTTTCCGATACCAGCCCTGAACAAA
>OZ038480.1:38221585-38246585 GCA_964036315.1 Acanthosepion esculentum | reverse complement strand
TGCCGGAAGCATTTGAAGCATCGACCTGTTGAGATATATTTACACTGTATAAAAAAAGAAAACTGTGGTGTATACTCAAACACGTGTATCACCTATGTATCACACACACACATACACACACACACACACACACACACACACACACACACATATATATATATATATATATATATATATATATATATATATATATATACATATATATATATATTGCATTTAAATTAATAAGACACGTCTTGTACGGAAGCCGCACACGTTATATATATATATATATATATATATATATATATATATATATATATATATATATATATATATATATATATATATATATGTATGTATGTATGTATGTATGCATTAATTCTTAAATGTCTCAACAGAATTGTATGAAATCGCGTCGGAATACTGGTGGGATTTGTCATTTGAAAATATTTCTCAAACTAAAGGAACAACACACCGTACTAACGCATTTCCAGACAGTCCAGTCACGTCCAATCGTATAAACAGGTGTTTTCATTGACAATCGAATCTGATATTAACTCCGCTTCTAAAGGGATATAATCTATTGAAACACTGAGAAAAATGAATGGTAACTTGAAGCATCGGTTGGATAAGACCTTAGAAATTAATGTTGCAGGCCATACTTGACGCCTAAAAGAGGAAAAATGGATGAATTTAAGTTTGCGGACAACTTTGATTACGTGAGCACTGGTAGAAAATATGGTACAAGAGGCAACAAAATACTGATTATACTTGCAATATATTTTACATTTTCTACTGTTTTATGGCATACAATGTCAAAAAATGATCATGATTCTTCATTCCTCTATCATGTAACCAGTGCTTAACGCTTCATGAATGTATAGGCAGATCAATTATAGAAATGAAGTTTCAGTTAACAAAAAACAGTGAAACAAGAATCTGTTGAAATCCGATACCGAATTGGAATAGTTGCCTTCCAAATGCTAAGTAAATTATTAGGCAAAATCAGCAAAATCCGTTAGAAACAATAAAGAGAGTAAACTGTTATGTAATATCGGTCCTCCTATATGACAGTGAATTCCAGGACAATCTCGCAGAGGAAGAAAGTCTTGAGGCAACAGAAATATGGTTCTACAGATGTATGCTGAGAATACCATGGATAGACCATGTGAGAATCGACGTAGTTTTAGAGAAAATGGAAGCAAAAGGAATATTATATTTAACAAGAGAAAGGCATACTGACATTTATATGTCACATAATGACGAAAGTGGGGTTAGAAAATTTGATACTCGTAAGATAGATTGGCGAACAGAGTGGCAGAGGAAAAAATGTACGTATAAGGCATGAGTAAATAAAACACGGAGCAAGGATTTGGAAAGCAAAACCTGGAGAGCCACGGCCACTAAAGGCCTGAAAATGAATGGAGGGGCAAGGTTTTGGAAAGGAAATTGTCGAGAGCCACAGCTGCTAGAGCCTTGAAAATTTATCGAGCGGCAAGCTTCAGGAAAGGAAATTGTCGAGAGCCACAGCTGCTAAATCCCTGAAAAAGAATGTCGCGGCCAGGTTCTGGAAAGGAAATTGTAAGGAGCCACAGCAGTTAAAGCCCAGAAGATGAATGACGCCGAAAGTTTCTGGAAAGGAAATTGATTAGAGCCATAACTGTTAAAGCCCTGAAAATGAATGGCGCAGCAAGGTTCTGGAAATGAAATTGTGGAGAGCCACTGAAGGTAAATCCCCAAAGATTGATGGCGCGGTAAGTTTCTGGAAAGGAAATTTTGGAAAGCCACAGCTGTTAAACCCTGAAGATGAATGTCGCCGTAAGGTTGTGGAAAGGATATTGTTTTGTGCCTCAGCTGCAAAAGCCCTGAAAATGAAAGGCGCAGCAAGATTCTAGAAAATAAATTGTGGAGAGCAACAGCTGCTAAAGCCCTGAAAATGAATGGCGCGGCGTTATACTGGAATGGAAATTGTGGAGAGCTACAGCTGCTAAAGCCCTTAAAATGAATGTGCGGCAAGGTTTTGGAAAGGAAATTGTGGAGAGCCACAGCAGTTAAAGCACTGAAGATGAACGACGCATCAAGGTTCTGGAAAGGAAATTGTAGTGAACCACAGCTGCTAAAGCTCTGAAAATGAATGACGCGGCAAAGTTCCTGAATGAAAATTGTGGAGAGACACAGCTGTTAAATCCCTGAAGAAAAATGGCGCGGCAAGGTTCTGGAAACGAAATTGCAGAGAGCCACAGCTGCCAAAGCCATGAATATGAATGGCGCGGCAAGGTTCTGGAAAGGAAATTATGGAGAGCCACAACTGTTAAAGTGCTGAAAATGAATGACGAGGTAAGGTTTTAGAATGGGAATTGTGGAGAGCCACATACGTTAAAGCCCTGAAAATTAATTTCGCGGCTACCTTTTGCAAAGGAAATTGTGGAGAACCTCAGCTGCTAAAGCCCTGAAATTAATGGCCCGGCAAGGTTTTTCGGATAGTAAATTGTGGCGAGCCACGGCTGCTAAAACCCAGAAGGAGCACGGTACATAGAACAAGGACAATAGTTAGTTAACTATGTCAATCATCGCTATGTATATGAACATTGTTAATTGTTACGAATCTAACTACTATATAAAAATTGGCATCTTTGGCTAGATAAGGACTGACGTTTCTGCAAACATTTAAAAACTATACAAATCATGGTATTACAAATTAATCCTCGTTGTAAATATATAAAAGCGTCCTTCCACGTGTACGATAGAAAAATGTAGCGAATGACTTAATATTGGGATAAAGGAAAACTGGTTTACATTGTCCAATCTTTTACCTGATACATATTCACTGACGCATCGACCGGAATATTTATCCTTTCTCCAAAATCCTCATTTTTACCTACTATTCGTACTGAAGACCCCAAAAATTCACATTTTATTTTTGAAGTTCTAATTATAGACGGTAAGCGAATTAAATGTTGTCTATAGTAAACAGAGCGTCTACTCAAATACAAGTATCCTCTAAAAATAACGTTTGAAACAACATGTCGGATTAAAAAATAAAATTTATTACTTTTTAATCCCTTATCGGCGTCTAGGAACTTTTGGCAACCTGCCTCCTTTTGCGCAATGTCCTAACTGTAAACATGCGGTGTCTTGAACGCAAAGAAATATGAGAATATCTGCCTCAAGTCTTCCTTATTTGCGAAGGATTTCTCACGAAGATGGTTCTTCAGAAATTGGCAGATTTGGTACTTTATGGGCGCAAGTTTCGGGAAATAAGCCGGATGGTAGTGTCTCCAAGCCAAGTGGCCGTATAGTATCCCTAGCATCCAGCGACACATGTGGCCTGGCATTATCAAAGGTATACACTTGCGATTAACCAATGCAGGCACCTTCTGATTTAGTGCCTGTTGCACATGTTCCAATTGCTGCGAATACAAGTCAGTGGGTAGCAGCTAATAGTGCATCATTTGTCGACTGGTCCACCATATACAGAGCACAGTTTGTAGATATGTTTTTTGCGCTATGAGGCGCAGGGCCCCGAGGTGACATGTAATGTCTTGCATGCTTGTTAGTGTCATACAGAACCCACGACCCGTCACTGGTGAGCATTCAATCACATATGGACACGTTGCGGTGCCGAAAAAAGCTCGTTGTTGCTTGTTGTAGTGTGTGAGGTATCCACTTGCTTAACTTGTACAGTACAGGGTAAACTGTTTCATAGGAGACCTGAAAGCGTTTGACAAGCTCACTATAGTATTGGCCCTTGTCCTCTTTTAAGGGCATATTCAAGGCTTCATATTCGAGGACATATGGTCTGCCACTACAGAGTCTATCACAAAGAGACAGATCTCCCGAACTGATCTTCTGGAGCCAATTTCAATCACAACATTACCCCAGAGGCTTAGCATCAAAAACATAATTTGAAGTCATAATGTAAGAATCTCGAATGAGCTGCTTCAACACCGCCAGTTTTCTCCACCATTGCTCGGGCTATGCCGGATGTGTGTGCGCATCGCACCTTGAATTGGTCAAGAGCAATGTACCCACCGCATTCGCGGCATGTGAAGGAGTCATTTGCATATCGGTGATCACTTCTTCCCTCATGACATAAGAATGGAAAATACGTTTTGCTCAACTTATGTACGTGTGTCTATGGAAGAAAGAGATTAGGTGTATCTCGGGTAGCACTTTTTCGTTTATATATGGTAAGGTGTCTTTGTTTATTTTTTCTGCATTTCGGACAATTTTCCTATGAACTGTTGAAAATTTAAATGTAAATTGTCCGATGCCGGAATATTTGGACATTTGTAAATCATTAACTAAGTGTAGTTGTTGTTTGTTTCTTATCGTTTTGTCAAATATCAAGTTTACATACGTCCCATCACTATTTAATATACTGAGACTTCGCATGTCATGTCATTTCGTGTTGCATATAAACATGTATATATATATATATATACAGACACACACACACACACATATATATATATATATATATATATATATATATATATATATATATATATATACATATATATATATATATATATATATATAAATTGTAGTTACGAAGGCCGTTTGGTCCGAGATTGAGTGAAAACACACAAATATATATATATATATATATATATATATATATATATATATATATATATATATATATATATATATATATATGTATTTAAGAAGACTGCTTGTTCATTGGTTGAGTAAACTATATATGTATATATATATATATATATATATATATATATATATATATATATATATATATATATATGAAAGTAACATTGAAGTCATAACCAAACGGCGGCAGCTTCATGTTTCAACGCAATGATCAGGCCATGGCATGACGATTGCATTTAAACATGAAACGGACTGTCGACGCTAGCTGCAAGCTTCAATGTCCACTAATGTTTACATAAAATTAATCGCCAATTTTGTCAATTTTAACCTATAAATAAACCACATATATATATATATATATATATATATATATATATATATATATATACATACATACATACATACAAATATATATATATATATATATTGCCTGACGATTGCACTAGCATGAAACAGATTGTCGCCTCTAAGTGCTGACTTCTATCTTCACTTTTATATTTACACACGCTCTATCTCTGATATTGAGCACTTTATCCCATAAATATAGCACACTTTAAGACTATATTTCTTCATATATATATATATATATATATATGCGAAGAAATATAGTTTTAAGGTATGTTCAATATCATAGATAGAGTGTATGTAAATATAAAAGTGAACACTGAAGTCAAAACTTACAGGCTGTTTCATGCTAGATGCAATCGTCATGCCAACTACATTATATATATGTATATTATATATATATATATATATATATAATATCTAGATAAAATGAATGAAACAAAATTGGGTGTTTTTTTTATGAAAGTATTTATTTCTGTGTTTTTGTATATATTTATTTATTTAATATTTCAGACCACCTAGGTCTTTCCTCAGAAATCAAATGAGAAACTGTGTTTGTGTGTTTGTTTACAGCGTTTGTTTACAGCGTTTGTCGTGAAGCGTGCGCACGTCACGTGATGTGCAATGCAACTTTGTTTGAATTTTTGGCGGAAGACTGATGATAGTGTCTTAAATGTTGTTTAAAAGGTTTTTTGACCATAACTCAAGAAATATTTCTTAGAATATTTTTAACTGTTAAAATATTTATGTAGATTTAAAATATTCATGTGTTTGTTTACCCCTAGTTTATATGTGTCTAATTTTAGAATTTAGTATTTTTCTTTTTTTTCTTCTTCGTATGTGTGTTGTACTTAAATTACTGTGTTTGTGTGTTTGTTTTTAGACTTGGACGACACGTGGTGTGGAACGCGATTGTGTTTGATTCTTTAACGGACATCTGGTGTTTTGGTTATTGTTTAAAAAGGATTTTTTACCATATCTAAAGAAATTTTTTTAAGAAATATTTTAACTATTGAAATATTTATACTGATTTAGAATACCCAAGTCTTTGTTTAACCCTAGTTTATATGTGTTTAATTTTAAAATCCAGTATTTCTCTTTTTTTCTTCGTATGTATGTCGTGCTAAAATTTGAGTCTATCAATATACATTTGCAA
Source organism: Acanthosepion esculentum (assembly GCA_964036315.1). Classification (NCBI taxonomy): domain Eukaryota; kingdom Metazoa; phylum Mollusca; class Cephalopoda; order Sepiida; family Sepiidae; genus Acanthosepion; species Acanthosepion esculentum. The sequence goes on along the minus strand of OZ038480.1, from coordinate 38,240,491 downwards.
TTATCTATCGAATGTCGTGGTCTATTGAAGTGTTTTGCTACTGGGGAATATGAATTATTTTGTCGTATATCTTGTTTATGGTTGTTGAAACGAAGCCTAAAGTTAGTTCCAGATTCGCCAATATATCCACTATTAGGACATATTGTGCAGAATAGGTAGTATATATATATATTATATTTATATTATTGCTATCACAAGTGAGGCGGGGTGGATGTATTGTGATTTTGGAGTTGGGTGCGAGAAATTCACTGTCTGTTATTATGTGTTTGCAAATTAGACAACGAGTTTTGTTACATTTGTAATTACCTGTTTGGTTTGTATTATTTAGATATTTGGTGGAGGTGAGGATAGCTGATAAGTTAGGTGTTTGTTTTTTTTGCGTTGATGGGTGGTTTGGCGAAAATGTGTTGGATATTTTTGTTTAATTGGAGGATCTTGTAGTCATTTTTTAATTTGTGAGTAAATGTGTGGGAATATTGATTGTGGTTAAGAACCATGGGAATCCGATTGTTGTTTTTACTTTTTTTGTATGTGAGAAGTGTGTTACGGTTTATGTGGATAGTTTTATTAAGTGCTTCTTTTATTATATTTATTGGGTATTTACATTTTAGGAATTGTTCTGTTAAGTTATTAATGTTGTGTAGAAAATCTAGATGGTCTTAGAAATGAGCTGTATACGATAGATTTTTTTAATTTAAGAGGATGACAGCTTTTGAAGTGAAGGAATTTGTGATGGTTTGTGGGTTTGTTGTATAAACTGGTGGAAAGTGTGTGTTTGTTTAATTTTATCACAACGTCTAAGAAAGAGACGGATGTGTTTGAATGTTCCATGGTAAATTTAATTGTGTTGTGGAAGTTGTTGCAGAAAGTGAAAAAAAGTTTTAGTTTTTCTGATCCATGAGTCCATAGCAAGAAAATGTCGTCAATATATCTAAAGTAGTGTAATGGTTTAAATTCTGAATTGTCTAGTATTTTCCTTTCTAGAATGTGCATAAAGATATTAGCATAGCTAGGTGCCATTTTCGTGCCCATTGCTGTGCCACTAATTTGTAAATAGTGTTTGTTGTTGAATTTAAAGTTGTTATGTGTAAGAATGAAATTTATTAATTGACATATATCTATAACTTGGTTGTTGGGTAATTTTTTACTAAGGAACTCACGGCAAGCTGAAACTCCTTCAGTGTGTGGAATGTTCGTATAAAGAGATGAAACATCCATCGTTACTAGGATTGTATCCGGGTTGACTGAGTTGAGGTTTTTTAATTTGTTGAGAAAGTCGGTGGTGTCTCTAATATAACTGGGTATGTCAGGCAGTAAAGGTTTTAGGATGTTGTCTATGTACCCGGATATAAGTTCTGTGAGGGTACCAATGCCTGATATTATGGGTCTACCAGGTGGTATGATTTTGAGGGATTTTGAAATTTCATATATATTCCCTGCATTGTGTTGTTGTGTAATTTGGTGTTCGTTGGATGAGAGAGTGTTAGAGTGTTTTTCTGAAATGATTTTAGGGAGTTTGTGTAGTTTTGGGATAGTGTAGAATGTTGCTGTTTTAGGGTTCTCAGGGATAAGAGAATTTATGGTGCCCCTTATGTTGTGGTTCAGGTTCTGAGTGAGAGATGATAGTTCTGTCTTGAATGTGTTAGTTGGGTCTAGAGGTAAGGGTGCATAGAACTGGTTATTTTGAAGTTGTGATTCTGCTTCTTTTATGTAGTTATTAGTGTCTAAGATGGTTATAGCTCCGCCCTTGTCGGCTGGTGTGATAATTATGTCTTGGTTGTTTTTAAGATTATAGATGGCTTGGTGTTCTATTATGGATAAGTTGTATTTTTTTGTGTGGTGTCTTTTGTTTGCAAGGAAATTATCCATGTGTTGTCTGGCTTTGATGGCATATTGGTCTAAGTGTTGATTTCGTCCGGTTGGTGGGGTCCATAGAGAGTTATTCTTCGTTGGAGGTGGTTTGGAGCATGATTGTTTAGTGGTGTTGTCCGTACTAGAGGTAGATTTGTTGTCCGAGAAATATTCTTTTAGTCTCAGGCTACGAATGTAATTTTCCATATCATAGCAGAGGTTTAGAGGTTTTAGTGGTTGTGAGGGGCAGAATGATAATCCTTTATTTAGTAAAGCGGTTTCTTCTTGGGTAAGAGTATATTTGGATAGGTTGGCGATGTGGTTGTCGGCAGAGTTAGTATCGGTGTGGTGGGCATAATGAGATCTTCGTGAGGTTTGTTGCATTAAGTAGTTGTTCAGGTATGGTATGTGTTTCAAAAGTGGGTCCTCAGCAATTAGTCTATTGAGTTTTTGGTTTTTTAAGGATATACATTCTGTCAGTTTTTTTTGGTATAGGAAATTGAGTGTTTGTTTTACCTGAGAGTATTGCGAGGGAGAAAGTGTTAGGTAGAGCGAATAACTGATTTTTTTGGATAAGTTCATGTAGAAAGATTTCTTAGTGTAAGCAGTGTTGTGCGCAAGATTTCTTAATTGCGTGGAGGTTCTGTTGTATATGTGCTGAGCTTTTTCTTTATGCAGTGTACTAAAGCTGTGTTGGAAATTGTATTTGAATCTGAATCCTTTTGGTACTAAATCCATTTTTTTGCAGAGTCCGAGAAATATAATGTCCGAGTGTATCTGTGCCAGTTTGTAGAGTGTATATATATGCATCAATACGGTTGATTCAGCTACTTTTTACTTATATATATACATACATATATATATATATATATATATATATATATATATATATATATATATATATATATATATATATATATATATATACTGTTTGCACATTATGAAATGGACAAAGTCCGATAATTATTTTAAAGACATTTTTTATGTTTATACGTTCTTTTTATAGATACAAATATGTAAGTAAATGCTCTGTTTATAGTTAACAGTATTAAGAACATTTTCCGACCTGAATGTCCGAGAAATTCCAGTATTTGTTAATACTGTTTATTATAAACAGAGCATTTACTTAAATATTTGTATCTATAAAAAGAACTTATGAACATAAAAAATGTCTTTAAAATAATTGTCGGACTATTTTTCCCATTTCATAATGTGTGACATCATTTTTTTTTACATTTGGATACGCATCGAGCAGATATGAATATATTAAAGAAAATCATAGATAATCGTAGTTTAAAAACACTAAAATCGACCTTGCTAACCGAAACGATCCTCTGCGGCTCAATCGGTAAAAGCACGTAAGGCTATATGATGGTTCCGTATAGGATACGAGTTCGATTCCTGTCGGAGGATGCATATTTTCTATGAAAGTTTCTCGGACATTCAGGCCGGTAGATGTTGTTAATACTGTTTATTATAAACAAAACATTACTTAAATATTTGTATCTATAAAAAGAACGTATAAAAATGTCTTAAAAATATACTGCTTACTCAGCATAATTCTGCCTTGTCCATTTCTTATTTTTATTGTCAATAATTTATTTCATTGTCATTTATTATTTTACTGTCAATTCCAGTTGTAGAGAATTTTGTCAATTCATTTAACCATGGACAATTGATCGTCATACTGTATATTATGCAATACTGAAAATAAAGACACAATAGGATTAGTGATTATCGAGGAAATTAACTGGATGTAACATATTAAACAGGTACTAATATGTAATATCTTACGATTATGCCACATGCCAAATATAAATTACATTTCATGTTATTACGATAAGTTGGAAGGAAAATATAATTTCACATATGTCCAGGAATCATTATAAAATATTATGGCCTAAAGTTTTAGTGCCAAACGTTTCAATGGGCATGAAATATTCTTTAAAATAAGGATTGATAAGCTGAGTTATATGCTTAAATCGCGTTCAGATTTATTAACATTAATAGTATCACAACTCTGATGGTTTCTCTGGCAGTATTCTAATATGCAGTTTGTGGTAAGTCTTTCAGTTACTCTCAAAATTACATAGCAATATCATTACAATTCCCTAAATGTATCGCTACTTTATATAAAGGTAAAATGTAAACATAATCTTCAGTAGACAAGGTTCGCACTTACATGCAAATTGTAGATAAAGTAATCAATGACTACAAGATTGATTTTATATTCTAGAGAATATAGACTTTAATCCATAGTTCTCTAAATATATCTGTTCATATCAACGTGTTTTAAGCAAGTGAAAGTTCTTTTTTTTCCTTTCTGTTTTAATCGGTATCCCTCCAAGCAAGGCAGTAAAGTCACTAAGACGCAAGTGGGTTACAGCGTGAGGAAGAATTAGAAACAGAAGCAGTAGTAATGAGTAAGAAGAGAAAAGATTACTCAGGACAGTAGATAACGATTGCCATTTTATTCAGATTTTTGCAGATTAAATCTGGCTGGAAAGCATGGAACTTGACGGGAGTTCCACAAGCGAGAAGTGTGAGAATAGAAACTGTTAGCATAGAAGTTACGGCTACATCTAGCCAGCTTAACTGTAAATTCATGAGATCTCGCCGCCAGATGAAAGTTAAGCGAAACGATTTGCTCTTTTACACTCTAAAGTCTTGTAGTGATTCCCAGATAGAATTTCTGCGCATGACGACGCATCCCAGATATTTCGAATGCCAGACAGATATATAAAGAAAAGAATAAAAAGAGAGGAGAATAACAGACATAAAATGATATCCATAAATTATATTTATGCTAGCCGAATACACAAATAACCAGTTATTCTTCTCATAAAGCCCCCAACTCGAAAAGAGTGAGACTAGTAGGTAGCCATTTGTACTGCAGTACCTCGTGAAATATTTCTGTTATAGTCATTCTCAAACGTTTTGGTGAGAGGAGACTTTCATACGCTTAGACTCAAATCGCAGACTTGACGTCACTTTTCATTGCCACCCATGTCATGATATGCTTGTAAACTCCGAAACGATGAAACTGTGGTATGCACAGGCTGGGCATCGAGACGCTCAGGTGTTAGAACTGATTTTGAAGACCGAATATCACACCTAACGATGTCCTCTCAGTCTGATTTTAGGAAATGAGACTGACTTGACTCACCAACGCGACCCATCTGTAATGTTATTTTCGCTAGCAATAAACGCAACGTATTATTTCAACCTTCTAATCGAAAGACACGTTTTTATATCGTTTTAACATATGGAACTAGCAAAGATTGAATCTACAGAGTTAACGTTATTTTGGAACATGTTAATGGCCCGGATTGCCCGTAAAACATTCTCCGAAATGTTTACTTCCTCTTCAGATCTAGAAATTTATATCAAGCGTTCTTTTATTCACGCACACACAAAATAAATAGAGACGACTGTGTGATGATAGAAGTATATCTAAAAGAATATATACACAATAAGATTTTTTTTATATTGCAAACACGTGTGAATTGGTATAGATTTAAGCAGGTCACGTGCAAAATATTTTCGGGTATCATCCGCAAATTATATATATATATATATATATATATATATATATATATATATATATATATATATATATATATATATATATAACAAACAGTTACTATTTTACTTGACAATTTACCCAGCACACCCTGTATATACATACACAAATATTATTATTAATTAGAAGGAGCAAGGAACGACTGTAAAACCATTTGTTGAATTTTTTTTTGGTGCTAAATATATTGTCTTATATAGGGTGACCCCAAAAAACGGGAACTTTTTAACAATCTAATAAAACCAAGAGTGATGGAAGAAAAATATTTAATTAACAGTAATTGAAACCTTAAAACATGCCATTTATGAAACAATGATGGAATTTTCATTTTTTTTAAATTACGTCCCATAGATGGCGTCCTCCTGTACGAATGCATTCTTGAAATCTGCTGTTGAGATTCCTCATTGACTGCTGCAAAATCTCAGCTGGGATACTGTGAATTTCATTCTCGTTACTAAAATGGCGAAATGTTTACTTGCTCAAGGTCACTGTCTCGCAGTGTTGCCACTTGCTCATGTCTGGCAATACGCATATCAAAAATTCCCGTTTTTTTTGGGGGTCACCCTGTATAAGCTGGTAACATGTAAAGAAACTTGCCGAAGTTGTTTGCAATTTTATAAGAATTTCAGACCAACATTGGTAATTTTCAAGGAAATAATATATTTGTTTCTTTCATTTTTTCACTGAAATTAAGTCTCGTCTAGGGTATTTCTGTTCAATGTTTTCACGCGGACAAAACTGAATAGTCCATTATTAATGAGATATTGGCAGGACGTAACAGTCCGTTGAACTAAAGGAGGCGCCAACAAATGCAGAGACAATCAGAATTATAATAACAATTAGCAAATGCGGCAATTATTAAAACACGAATTGCTGCGGACAGTGGGAGATGTGCAAACATGTTGTTTTCGAATTTCTACTCTAAGAATACAGCATTTCAAATGGCGAAGTCTAAAAATATAGTGTAAATCGAGCAAAGATATAACAGTTTAATATATTATTCATGTATTCTTCGTTAACCTCCTTCTAAAGTCTAACCATAGATGTCTACAGCTACATTTCTTAGATGACGTCTATGATAAACGCCACAAACAAACATCGACGTTAAAAATTCTAACTCTGAAATAAAATAAAATTTTCGATATACATATTAACAGACATCTTGGAATTATACAGCCCTTCATTCAGTTAGTAAAATTCAAGCGAGGAAATCTAAAGATGAAAACTAATTCAAATCCCTGTCAGTATTATGTGAAGGGCGAAACATGAAGCATTGTTTTACCGGAGAATTGTGAAAATGGACTCAGGCCAGTGAAGTAATAATGAAGTATTAAAAGAAATGATTCAGCATCTATAGCACTCAGGGGACGTGTACAGGCTTGAATCCCGTTTATTTGTGGACTGAAAGTTAAGGACATAGACAAAATCGTATACCCCTCAAAGGACACGAGCAGTATAAATTCCGACCAAAGGTTAGCGCCAAGTGTAAAATAATGTCTTCCAATGTCATTGCAAGAAGGGCTTCTCTGGTGGATTATAATGGTTTTTGCTTCCATTTTCTCTAAAACTCCGTCTTTACTCACATGTTCAGTCTATGGTATTCTCACCATCCTTCTGTAGAACAACATTGATGTTACTTAAAGTATTTTCCTCATCTGTGATGACATTAGCCAGCTTTCTCTTTTTTCATATAGGGAGACCGATATTACATAACTGTTTAGTATTTTCATTGTTTTTAACGAGATTTTCCTGTTTTTATTACTTTGCTTACCTTTTGTGAAACATCTTTTGCAATCTCAATGTACATTTTGGATTTTGTGTGTCGCACTTTACCTCTTCTGTTATGCCCGTATTTTTTAAACATATCTTGACCGTTAAATTGTATATCTTCCTTTGAATCAGACTCACGCGCAAACCTGACTACGCATGGGTGAATTTAGACCTCAGTCGCCATTATAAACATAAAATTATATATGTACACATACATCTATGATGGTTTCAGTCGATTTTACATTGTTTTTTTTTTTTCAAATGCTTTGTCTTCTATATTTCGGTAGGCATAAAACGACGAAGAATAAGAAAGAACTCTATCGACGTGTATGAATATCAGTAGAGATTATCATGAACCTCGGTTCCATTATGACAGAACTGGAAGGTTCAAGAAAACGGCATCTGCAGAACATTGTCCACGCCAATAATCAGCGCGGCAATTCACGGAAGCTATGATGGAAAGAACGTGAGAGCGGGGAAAAACGTTCTGAGAAAAGATCGAATTCAGAAAAGAAGAAAGGATAGAAAAGAATGAAAGACAGAAGAATTTTCAACATCTATCTAGGCAAGCAATATCTATAATACGCCGCCCATTATAGCGTAGAATAAAAATTAGATTTTTAATTAACCGAAAAAGAAAGAAAAAAAAAACATCTCAGGAATGGCAGCCATTTCCACAAAAGCCTTCAAAAACCGCTGGGCTGTCCATAGGCACACACTACTTCACCAGCGATCGGAACTCGTCTTAATAACTATAAAATTTGTTTTTTACGAGCCCTCTCCCCCAACCAGTGGCATAAATAAAAATTGATTTTGCAGAAATAAGCAGAAACGTTTGGCCTTCGGATAAAATGAGGAATGTCAGATGAGAAACCACAGATGGCGAAAAGGTGAAAGAAAGAGAGGCAAGGGCAGAAATCGTGCAGTGATTGGATTGAGGTTCCCACGATTTGCTCTTTCGGGTGAAGCAGAAAAAGTTCGCCACTATATTTGCCATTTAACACGAGAGGTAACAGACTCGTTAAACGAAACTATAAAGAAAAAGACTGTAAAATTTCGTTGAAAACGATGCTGAAAAATAAAAAAAAATTAATATCTCCTGATATTTCAAATATGTTATTTTCAACTTCCGGTTTTTTACTCTTCTTCTTCTTCTTCTTCTTCTTCTTCTTCTTCTTCTTCTTCTTCTTCTTCTTCTTCTTCACCTCCTCCTCTTCCTTTTCATCTTTCTTCTTCTCCTCCTCCCCCTCCTTCTCCTTCTTCTCATGCTCATCATCATCCTCATCCTCATCCTTCTTCTTCTTCTTCTTCTTCTTCTTCTTCTTCTTCTTCTTCTTCTTCTTCCTTCTCATTTTTCTTCTTCTCCTCCCCTCCTCCTCCTCCTTCTTCTTCTCATCCTTATACTCATCCTCATCCTTCTTCTTCTTCTTCTTCTTCTTCTTCTTCTTCTTCTTCTTCTTCTTCTTCTTCTTCTTCTTCTTCTACACCTCCTCCTCTTCCTTCTTCTTCTTCACCTCCTCCTCTTCCATCTCATCTTTCTTTTTCCCTCCCCCTCCTCCTCCTTCTTCTTCTCATCCCAATCCTCATCCTTCTTCTTCTTCTTCTTCTTCTTCTTCTTCTTCTTCTTCTTCTTCTTCTTCTTCCTCTTCTTCTTCTTCTTCTTCTTCTTCTTCACTGTATCGCAACCTTTCAGTACTTCTAGAACATAACTATTCACAACTTGCCGTGCCACAGGAAACAGACTCTGTAAAAGAAAGAAGAAGGTAAAATTTCATAGAAAACCCTGCTCAAACCTCTGCAATCGTTCAAAATTGGAATTCTTTTTTTACTCTCTGTCTCCTCTTTTTCTTCTTTTTTCTTTTTTGTACCCTTCAATACTTAGGCATCCACAGCTTCCTATCCCTCGAAACTTTTACTTCCCTTTTCACTATCTCTCCCACTCTATGAACCGCCGACTATTGGCCCATTCTCGTTACGGAAATTATTCTTTGATTTTCCCTGTCTCTTTTGAATTCAATAGATTCTCTTTGCAGGTTTTGCCAAGCTTTATTTTCTCGTTTTTCCTGCCAGAAATGTCAAATGCCTTTTTTCTGAATTTAATTACAGTTCACCTTTCTGTTTCCAGTTTCTTTAAACTTACAATTGCCCATATGTCTTGTATATGATATTCTCAATATCCTCCTGTAGAGGCAAATCACTGTTGCCTCGTCTACTCTTAATATGTACCGCCAGACAGGATGACTGATATTACATAGGAGTTCAGCATTCTTTTCTCTGATTTCTCTTTTCACACACAAAGGTAACTTCCAGAAATGCAAATAAATGTCTTAAAGAAAAAAAAGGAAGGACCAAATATTAATTATAAGATGACATAATCTGAGGTTATCGGCAAAAAGAACAGCCCAATATGCGAATTTCTTTAGTAAATTTTAGTTCATTTCTCTTTTTTTATTATACGCATTTTTATCAACGACTCATGGAGGGGTAAATAATTTTACAAATTTTGGTGTCCCGGGTTTCTCACACCAAAAAAAGAACAAAATTCCACATAAGCACATGTCCGCAACGCATCATCGTGCATGAATCACATGTGTTTTCATATTAAGAGGGGTACATTTTCTAGCAGGAATGGAAGAAAGGTGCGCGAAATAAAATCCTTGTAGACAGCTCCTGTAAGATGTGCTTGCAGAATATATGAACCTAGCAGACAGTCACCGACAATTTCAACCCACACATTAATAATAAACTGATTCTGCTGTCTAACCTCTATGGTACCATTGAGATTCCGATGCGTCGACAAATGCTGCTTGTGTAAATGTGTTATTCCATTTCTTCCAAATGTTGCCTCATCCGTAAAGAAAACTGACGAGACCAAAAACGGATGGGCATGTGGTGCAGTAAACCATAGTCAAAGGTTCTCCCGTGGTGAGTGTTCAGAAGGCTAAAGACCCTGCACACGTTGCAGAAGATACAGATACAGTAGCTCCTCTTGAAATACCCTCCAAGCGGTACTATGTGATGTACTAGTGAAACTTGACTTGTGCTGGTACCTGGATAGACTCTGACAGCCTATAGAATGTGTTCTTCGTGGTCAGGCATACTAACGAATCATTTCTCAGAAACACGGCGATAAACAGCAGGAAAGATAGGATGGCTCGGTTGCCTTCGATTTGGAAATACAATCTGATACGACCGTGCAGCCTCGCGTCCATTACCATTCGCACAGCCGTATGTAAAAATCATATCTGCCTGTTCACGATATGAATATATTGGCATTGTTTAATGGAACACTTCTCAGTTAACTCGCTACTACACACGTCAAAAATCGAAAACAGACTAAACACAAATGTACACGAATCACAAATGTAACCTCGTCTACATAGCAACACAGCGACATTGTTCGTCAACATTCTTTATGTCTCATAACTCAAAATTATTTGCGGACATATCTCTATATGGACTTTTATCCTTGGTTTGGTTTGAGGAAGCCTACCGCAAATTTTCTAAAAGTATTTTGTTACACCATATATATATATATATATATATATATATATATATATATATATATATATATATACATATATATATATATATATATATATATATATATATATATATATATATATATATATATATAGGTAAAAATAAACATGGCAAATTGGAAAACAGATTAGGTGTACCGCTTTAGGACTTTCTGAGGCTAAAAGTGTTCATTGGTCTGACGAAATATGGTCACAAACGAGGTATGGTTAGAAATTTGATAAACGAAACAAAATCGAACGTAAAATATATTTTACATAAGAAATGGAAGAATACAATTCCTTACTTTTCCTCCATGCGTTATAAATAGTTTAAAAGTTAGTGTTCCCCACGAATCAATCAGCAAATCCTCTGTTAAATCCATATACTCATCATAGCAACAGAATACAATCCGGTATAATTACCTGATTCAACTTAAGTGCACTCAGAATGTGCAGGCCTCAATATTTACCTGAAGAAGAGAAATACACTGAAAACACTTTTAAGATACCTATACTAGGTTATATCAATATAGCACACCTTAAGTATTTTAACTCACCTATTACGCCCATATCAGGGTGCCACAGTGTTTCTCGTACTGTCACGGAAATTAAGCAACGTAGAGCCTGGTAGAACTTGTATCAGTAAAAATCATTATAATCATCCAAAGGTTTCTAGCTATAAAACAAAAGGGGTGGAAACAAAAAGAAAAAAGAATTTAAATGAAATCGATAAGATTACTGAATATTAAAATAAAAAATTTCCCGCATCCACCCTTCATACATATGCATGTGTAGTCGGTATATATATATATATATATATATATATATATATATATATATATATATATATATATATATATATATATATATATATATACAGGGTGCCTCAAAAAATGTACTTACACTGTAACTGTCTCTAACATGCTTTTTTCTCTTTTTTTGGGGGTCATGAATTTGAACATTTGCGAACATGATTCTTCAATTACATTTTTCTTCTGTATTCGAAGCTATTCCATTTCACTCTATGTTCATAAATAAAGATTTTCTCGTCATTCAAAGTGTGTGTACATTTTTTTGCGACACCCTATATATATAGAAAACTGAACATTGAAGTCAACACTTAGAGACGACAGGCTGTTTCACGCTAGACGCAGTCGTCAGGTGACCATGTCTAGCATGAAACAGCCTGTCGCATCTAAGTGTTGACTTTAATGTTCAGTTTTATATTCACACACGCTCTATCTCTGATATTGAGCACTGTATCTCATAAATATAGCAAACCTTAAGAGCGTATTTCTTCATATATATATATATATATATATATATATATATATATATATATATATATATATATAATCAAATGGATTAATCTAGTTAATATCCTACATTGATCACACAACCCGGAGTTTCATTGCAATTATAAAACATCCTAACGAAGCTGGGGAGCCCATGACCTTACAATGCGCAAAACAGCCCGATCCGTTTGCTGTTTCATAATAGAATATGCCTCACCATATGAAGATCGTCACACACAATGAAAAATTAACCCTGCCTTAAAAAACTCTTACAGTCAGTCGCTGCGTCTCTTAAGCGAATCAAAGTAGATGACCTGCACTTGCTTCTAGAAGAACAGTCCACGCTCATTTCGATAAGTTGAAGCAGGAAATTGACCTCGTCATGCACCCCACGTCCGTTAAACAAATACAAAGATGCTTGTCAGACACAACCTTTTACACATTTAACAAAACATTAAACAACCTAGCTCCTAGTCATCGTCTGTCCCTATATTGCAGACGCCTTAAAAACGTAGAACACAGCTCTCTGTCTCTAAGCCCTACAGAATCCCAACCCCGGGTTGCCAATGTGGCCCTACCTAAATCAACGCGAAACACCTGTTGGTCGGTGTAGTTCCAACCTTCAGAAATGAGGAAATGGCCCCGATGTGGATCCTAACTGCCAATGCTGGCAATCCCAAACTATGGAACATAATCAATTTTGCCTCAAATTTTAATGACCTATGCACATTTAAGAACATTGAAACCTTAACGCCCCGGACAAGGGTCTGTGTGTATCACCGGGTGTGTTTGGTGTATAGACTCTCTCTCTCTCTCTCTCTCTCTCTCTCTCTCTCTCTCTCTCTCTCTCTCTCTCTCTCTCTTTTTCTTTCTTTCTTTCTTTCTTTCTTTCTCTCTCTCTCTCTCTCTCTCTCGATATATATATATATATATATATATATATATAAGTATATCAAGTATGTGATACAGTTCAATTTACATGACATGAATCATTCATACAAAAAACAGATATTGAAGTTAATGATATAAATGGCGAGAATACATCTTCGGAAACAAATTTAATAAATGACATTAACCCCGAACCTGTAAATGAATGTTATAATCCCTGTTTATAAATCCCAGTTGCATAAGGTCTTTTTTTATTTTTTTACAAGCTTTCATCTGTTCCTACAGATATCATCAGGTATGAAAATATATTTGTTTTTTACATCCAGGTAATAACAGGACAACGAAAGAATAGGTGTAATCCGAAAGATGTTTTAAGAAATGCCACATTGACTGAAAAACCCACCAGTACAAAAGAATTCTCCTATTACAATATTAGTACAAAAACGCACAATCTTAAAATGTAAAAATTCAACCTCAGCGTTGCGACCGCACGCTCCAAAATTTCTTCCAATTAACAATAACACATTTCTCATTGATTGTTTGGTAATTTTTTAGGGATTATCAACCAACCCTCTGTGTTTTATTTAAAGTCGAAATATTTTTTCTATATTATTCCGATGCTCTTCATCTTTCGCCCATCTAAATACTGACAGGACACTTTTTCCATTCGAAGATCGAATGAGAAAACTTTTTATACGATGGTTTGACCGTAGGCATATATTCATGCAAATTCGATATATAATTACGCATTTCATTACGTATACCAATTGTATGTAACTGATATATGTTGACATAAAGAATATATATATAAATCTTTTACAAAGAGATATATATTTTATGCATACACACACAGAGAGTTTACGCCCATATCAGGGTGCCACAGTGTTTCTCGTACTGTCACGGAAATTAAGCAACGTAGAGTCTCGTAGAACTTGTATCAGTAAAAATCATTATAATCTTTCAAAAGTTTCTGGCTATATATATCTTGTAAACGGTTGATAAGCCGTAAAAAAAAGCATATCAATCACACACATGTATATAAACACACCCACCCACACACTTTCACGCGCGCGAGCGCGCGCGCACAAACACACACATATATATATATATAGATATATTTTTGAATTGGACATAGTCCGACAATTTATTTAAATACATTTATATATATTATGTTTAACGTTCTTTTTATAGATACAAGTATTTAAGCAAATGCTCTGTTTTATAATAAACAGTATTAAATAACATTTACCGGCCTGAATGTCCGAGAAATTTTCATAGAAAATTTTCGCTCTCCGACAGGAATCGAACCTGTATCCTATACGGAACCATCATTTCGCGTGATGTGCCTTAACCTTTCGGCCACAGAGGAGCGTCTGGTTAGCAATGTCGATTTTACTATCTTTATATATATATATATAAGTAGTTGCCTTCATGGGAGTCCACTATTAAAGGATGATCTTTTGCAAATCCTTCGAAGAATGGTTTGGCTTAACAGTAAAACATTCTTTCCGTTCTGACATCTTGTCTCGCCATTTCCTAATAATTGAGCAATACATTAGCAAAATGTGGCGCCATTTTTTTGCCTGTTATGCGAGTGTGTTCAGATTGTAGATCATGTGAAGAATTCTCATGAGGCTTTTCCATTCCTTCAAAAGTTAAGTCATCAAACCTTGTGCTAAACGTCATGTCCTCTTTCAAGCCACGTTTTTATTGAATGCCATCAGTGATAATGAACAAAGAAGCAAAGAACGTTCCGGCTGTTTTTTTTTTCGATATTACATGGAGGAACCATTATGAATATGAAGTCATTTACAATTTTATATTTGGTGAATAGGGTATCCACAATTCTGAACGAAAGATAATTATTCGCCTAATCTAATACGATCCTTTACACTATGTCCTTTTGATGGAGAAATGCACACAATATCTTCGAATGCTAACACAATATGAGCAATGGACTTTTCGCCTATCTTAAATCTAATGTATATGTATGTATATAAACGATTATGTCACTCTTCCTTTCAAAAAAACATGTGGTAACTTCCAATTTAGCTTCTTTATATGTAACTATTTAATGCATACCGTAACCCCGGTCTTAATATAACTTATTAATACCTAGCGTAACGTATAGCATTAAAATGACCTGTTAATGTCTCATGTAATTAGGGTATTAAAATATAATCTGTTAATGCATATCGTGAGAGTTTGTATTAAAATAACCCACTGATGCCTATCTTAATATCCAGTATTTAAAATAACCCATTAATGTTACTTGTAAGAGCTGATATTAAAATAACCCATTAATGCCTGCAGTAAAATCAGTTATAAAATAACATTTAATCTCTATCGTAAGAACCGCTATTAAAAAAACCCATTAATTCTTATCGTAAAGTCGTAACCCAATCATGCATATCGTAAAACTCTCTATTAAAATAACTCATTAACGCCTATGATAAAAGTCTGTATTAAATATAAACATTAAATTAGGAACCCGATCTTTTTTTTTATAGGATCTTAAAAAAGGTATTAAGCATAAGTTTATTGATTATATGTTTCTTTTTAAAATCAGTAAATAAACAACGTCCTAAAATGGGACGGTGTGCAGTGTTGAGTTCATGGATAAGTTTACACGAACGTGTCGATAGATATTTTTTCACTTCTCTCTTTATAAGTCAAAAGCGGACAAGCATAGGACGGTTCACTCACCATCACACGCTTGACAATTTATGGCGATTTGTTTTAAACTACTGCGCTTGCTGGAGACATATTCCAACTGTGTGCCACGCGCATCATCAGAAGTAATGTCTTGGGAGTTGTTTAATTTTGCGGGACGGATACCCGAACTTCAGGTCGGCTTTGTGTTTTTAGACCTGTCTTATCCGATGATGGAAGTAGTGTAAGTGAGGAACAGTTAGACAAACTACGGAGAATTGTTTTAATCATATAAAAAGATTTCGCATATTCGTACGGTTGCCTCTTATGTCTAATTACAAATATGGAACTTGATATAAATGTATATATAGCACCAATATTTCTTACTAGGGCATTTGTATCATTTTAGTCTGAATTGTTGAGATGAGGAATTGTACCTTTTACGCAGATATTCACCTTACCGCCTTTTTCAAATGTATGTCGCAGTTGGTAATTTTCCAGGAACTGATGTAGCTGCTTACTACCTTCTGTTCATTACAAAGAAATGTTTTCAAGAATCAACGTAATCCGAAAAGAGTAAGTGATTCTGGTCAAATATCGAAGGAAATCGTCGCTGGTTCATAGGCCTCATGAATTTAAACGTCCTACGAGGCTGGCATCCCGTTCCCACCCCTTCACCGTTGAAACTGTTAGATGTAGACGTCTCTTCTACTCCAATAGCTTCATGTCTCGCACATCTCGCCTGTGGAACTCCCTTCCTTATTCCTGTTTCCCTGACAAATACAATCTCCAACTATTTAAGTGTAACGTCAATCGACATCTCCAGTTGCCTTGATCTATCCACTTCCCTTCTCCACATCCTTTCACCTTTCATTCCTATCTGCTCTCGCTCGAAATCTTCTGTAACCCCCTTGCCTTGATCGATCCACTATCTTTCTCCACATCCTCTCCTTTACCACTCCTATCTGCTCTTCCTCCAAACCTTCTGTAACCCCTTGCGTGCTAGTGGCCTCCAGCCTTGCTTGGGGTGATAAGCTTAAAAAAAAAAGAAAACAAAAAAAAAACACAACTGGAAGATACATGAATCATCACACATAAACATATTTAATAACATCTCCAGTAGGCTTAGCATAGAAAGTAACATCCTACGAGAACGTTTATTTGAGGAACAAAGAAAAACCGACAACAATAACATTCTGCTACCTTGTTACACTATAAAAAGTTTATATTCGTATACACTGGTTAAATTGAAGTAGCCAAAGGTTTTATGGCTCCAGATTTTCTCTATTGTATGGGAAACATAGCTCACGGAACAAATGTTTAATATGTTCTAAGTTTAGTTACTCGGTAGTCGTGAGTTCACTCGATGAATGGGTTACAACAAAATGTCATTCCATGTTTTGTAGGAAAAGAGAACTGATATAACAAAGTTATATTACCTTATGGGCGATATTATGCGATTACTAGAATTGGTTTAGTTGCATTTACTTCTGTTCGAATTACTCTAATGGTTACGAAATAGAAAAAAAAGACCAAGTCACAAAGACCGAAGGCTGCAACGGCCGAATAACTGCGACGATGGCGATTACCCCAGATGTGGGAAGACAAAAATGGAAAAGAACACATCAGCTCTACGGTCATACCAATTCTTCTATGTGAGATGTTTCTTAAGGACAAGGGAGATCATGGAGCTCCATCACATCCTGTTCTTTGTAGTTCTTCATCATTCTTTCCCGTCTCTGTTCTGCCAAACATTTACAGAAACTCGCTAAGTAAGTTACCCAACGATTTCCTCTGTTCCTATTGTAACCTAGGTAAGGTTACTGAATAGAATAATCAAACGAAGGTTGGTAATGATCGATAATAGTTAGGACACGAACAACGCATAAGATTCGGCGCGTAGTAGTAGTCAACTGATAGAAGTGAGTCAAGTGAAGTCTACAATGAATCACCAACTTCAGGATATCTACTAACCGCCCCACGTGGTTAGATGTGGCACAATGCCGATTTATTGTGGGGTATGCGAGCTCGTAGGCTTGGCCAAACATTCCAAGTAGACCCCGTATAAAACGCGGTCGAGTAGTTGTTTCCCAAGACGAGACTGCCCTTCGATATAGCCTCGTCTGGGGATCCTCTCTACCCGGAAGCAGAGAGTTTGACCAGCACAGCTGGAGACGAATCCCTAACTGCAGACCAACATACAGTATTTACTACTGTATTTATGTGAATGGACACATATCCGTTATCTGTTGTAGGTATGCTACAACAGTTCACTCACTATTTCTTACGAGTTCCAATTTCTACAAGATCTCTTCCCTCATTTTGCGTCTTTGAGATTTCTTCTCTTTCTTTCTGATTCTGAGTGTAGGTGGCCAGATTATTTCCATTTTCCTTAATAGGTTTTCGTTACTTAAGCGCTCCCACCGTGGTATTCGCAGCATCTTTATATAAAACCAATTTTCTGTTGCTTTCAGTCCTCTCTTCGTCAGAGAAGCTACTGTTCAATATTCACTGTAATGTACAAGGAGTTATGTTAGATAATATTTCAAAAGTATTTTTTGTTTGTTTCTAAATTCTGTTTCTTAATATTTTTGCCCAGCTTTCCAAGGCATAATTCTTTATCCCAATGCGCATTCAAATTTTGATGTCACATTTTACGACCTCTGTTAAAACACTTCCCAGATGCACAGTTTTGTACTTAATTGATTTAGATACTTCCAGTTTGTAACATACATCTTGGGCTGTTCCACTTTCTGACAACTATCGCTATTCATCTGTTCATCTGTTCATCTATATTCATCAGTATTCCAAGGATACGGTCCGTTATGTGACTCATGACACTAATTGTCCGTTGGAGATCGAATTCATTGCACCTGACTTCATAGTTAGTGCTATAAAATCGAACTATTACGGTCTTCTCTTGTATTTATTATGTCCATATTTTGCTCGATGCCAACATCATTTAAGCCTGTTCGCTTCTTCATTACAATTGGAGCTATGGCTTCTGTCTCTTGTTTATCTTGGGTATGCCGTTATCACTTTAGACTTTTTCTTTCGCAATATTTCAGGTCCTTCCTACACCACATTAATTATAGAGAGACATATATTGAAGTTCATACACAATCACTCTTTCGTTCTTTCTTTCTTTCTTTCTTTCTTTCTTTCTACACACAAACACATATATACATACACACACACACACACACATATATAGAAAGATAGACAGACAGGGAGAGTGATAGATAGATAGATAGATAGATAGATAGATAGATAGATAGATAGATAGATAGATAGATAGATAGATAGAAAACGAAGGACATATATCGACAACAAACGGTCAAACAATGTA
>OZ038480.1:38111585-38219085 GCA_964036315.1 Acanthosepion esculentum | reverse complement strand
GACGAAGGGGAAGATGGAGAATGGAAATCGAAGGTTAGAGGAGAAAAACAGAAGAAAATCAAGAATGGTGTATAAACGATCGTCAGCAAAATAAAATGGCGTCGTGCAGAAATGGGAGACGGGAACAAATTTACTTTTCCGTGAGATATGAAAAAAATAAAAAGAAAGTATCACAAAATGAAAAGAAAGTATGAAGAAAAAGGAAAAGAATAGTGCGAAGAAAAATTGGAGACTATAAGGCATTTACCAGAAGAAAAGAAACAGAGAATATCAGAAACGGATGTGGAAGCTGTAACAATATAAAGGAACGAAAGGATTAGACATATGCGAAAACGAGATCAAAACCTGGAAATATTAGAAAATGTGAACAGTGATGTACGAAGAAGAAATAAAAAAAGAGGAGCCTCCAAAATAAATAAACAGAAATAAATGACCGAAAAAAAAAATGGCAAAAAAAAAACGATGAAGGCAGGAGAAAAATAAATAAAGAAACGTTAGTTGTTTACGTAAAGGTAGGTAAAAAATAAACAAAATAGTGATACAATAATAAAATATGAAAAAGGAAAGAAAGAAGAACTGAGTAGGAAGGTATGAATGAAACGTCAATGGTGATGTTTGGCGTGGGAACTGAGGAAGGAAGAGATATTGAAGGCAGGGGACATTCATACATGAAAAATGGTTGTTTTGAAAGTGAAGAAGCAACATTCGAGGGTGAATTGCGATGACTCAGTGGTTAGCCAAGAAAATAATGTCGGGTGTAAGGGATGAAATATAGGTTAAACCGACAATGATATTAGGAATCGTTTGCTTATCACGCCTCAAGAAGAAGCAAATGTGCAACGCTTTCGCATGAAATGCTAGACACATATTTCATTGCAAATAAACTATGAAACGTGTAAACATAAGTACAGGATAACACACACACACACACACACACACACACACATATATATATATATATGTATATATATATATATACATATATATATGTATATATATGTATATATATATATATATATATATATATATATATATATATATATATATATATATATATACATACATATATATATATATGGCATATTGAATGCGCGACTACTCAGAGAGAAAGAGAGGGGGTGATCCAAAATAGATACGTAAACGGGTAGTGAACGAGATTCGCATATTTATATTATGAATGAGATGCTGAAAATATGGTAATTGATTTTGAGAAGACGGAATTTGAGATACCAAACCCCGATTTGGCTATGGAAGGATGCATACCAAATGTGAAAGAAAGTTGCAAGAAACAGAGATATTTCGCTAAAAACAAAGGCTTTCCCTGTGCCTTTATTTATTTATTTATTTTGTAAATATATATATATCCATTCTAATTGTTAGGATTAACTTTCCTCTAAGGTACCTAGACATTATAAATTTAAACGTAGTACTAAATTGGCGGGAAGATCCCATCATTTTAGAGTTAAAATGGCTAAAAGTACGCGTATGCTATATGTTAATACTTTCTTCTATTTCACTTCTCGATTGCGATAATATCTTGAGGCTTCTTGCTTTCCAGTCAAGTTTGATCTTCAAAAATTTAATGCAGTAAGAATCGTCATTGTTTTTCATCTTAATTCCGGTTCTCCTATTGTTCTCTCTCTTTAATATTCTTTTCTTTTTCTCATATTCTCTAACATTCAATAATCCCTTTCGTCTCTGGTTTTCTTTGCCTTTCTTGGGGTGAA
Source organism: Acanthosepion esculentum (assembly GCA_964036315.1). Taxonomy (NCBI): domain Eukaryota; kingdom Metazoa; phylum Mollusca; class Cephalopoda; order Sepiida; family Sepiidae; genus Acanthosepion; species Acanthosepion esculentum. Next base: position 38,217,358 of record OZ038480.1, on the reverse strand, counting down.
ATGATTTCAAAAAAAAGATCGCTGGATTTTTATGTAATATCCATCCATTTATATGGCATTCAATTCTCGACAATCAATCTACAGAAGAAAAGAAATATTAATACAGCCGAAATTTTCTTCAACAGAAGGACACCGAGAATTCTATTAATGGAGCGGTTGAGCAACGAGGAAGTCTTAAAGAAAATGGTAACAAACGGTTGATCCAACCCATGAGATGCCTTTTATGTAATCCTGCTGTTAGTCTAGACGCCATCCTCACCAGAAGAACGCCTTGTAGGGGAACCGCTTTCATCGCCAATGAACCAATCACGTTTCACGTGGTATTTCCTTAAATGGTACCAGAAACACTCGTAGACTAGCTTTATACAGTAAAATATTTTTTTGTGTCTAGATATAGTTAAACCGAATAGCTATACAATTCTTATAAAGGGACGATAGTGTTTAGACTTTATTTTAAATAATTTTTTATCCTGTTGAAAAAATGGGACGGTATTTTTGTCATGGTTCTTAACAAATCAAGCACGATTAGCGTTCAAACTGTTTAACAACAAACTGAGGAAATCAATAGGTGTGTTCATACTCCACAAACACGTTTAGCTAAGAAAGTCATTCACATTTGCGATTGTATTACAATACATATTTCTTATGCAGTGTTGTGGATAATATCCCCATCGATATTTTTAGCTGAATAATTTTCTTTTAAATTTTTAGAATAACATTAAGAAACTTCTGCAGCGTTGGGTTGTGTGGCATTTTCCCAGTTGGTAATTAATGAAATTACTGCACCTTCTTGCAACTATAAATGAAGGAAAAACAAACATCGGAAGTTTAAATATCTTTCCAACTACCTGGCGAGCTTTTCTGAATGCATGATGGAATGTAGGGAGAGGGCATGCAAACGTACAAAGGTTGCTAAGTGGGGAGGAGGTTTCAGAGAGCCATGATTTCTCACGTCTTTAAGGGTCATGGCACATAAGAAGACGGAGGATTAGTATATTTTTAGAATTAATGTTTATTCTTAGAATACAACTAACTGAACGCATTCTATCTAAAACGGATATATGCAGATGTTGTATTATCATTGAACAAGATTCGTAAAGGATAACGATAAATCTAGCGATAATTATTCTAATTGTCCCAAATATCTGTAATATAATTCCCTCTCTTTGCGTGTACTCAGTGTTTCCTCATATGAAAATGACTACTATTACCATTACCACTGCAATTTCATGTTCTAGCCAGCTATATCTCTACACTGTTTCCGGCATTTTGTTTCTCTCCGGTACGTAGTTGGTAGGATATGCCCCAGGAATGTTGAAACATATGATGCCCATAACGCGTATATATAGACCAAAAAATAAAGACTGCAGAGTTATTGCAACCACTTTCACCTTGGCGGTAATATCCCGGTAACTAAGCATGCCTCATTACATAGCAGTAATTCAGAAATACGACGGAAAATGTGAAACAGATATTACAATTTAATCCCAAACTGAAGTCTACGCAAATGTATTTACTCACATCCACACAGTGCTAGGATGTATCATGAAATTGGTTTAAAGTGTAGTGCCCATATATGAACATATAGGCAAAAGACAGAGATATCACAATACTCACGACTATTGTCATCCCTCTCTCTTTAGGGATCTCAGGGAAGTTTTGCCCTGATTAAAAAAACCCGTGCTATAGCTGAAGGAGGAAAAAGGATACTACATTTTGATATTTATCCAAGTCCTCAAAGAGTGGTAGGGTATGACAGGAAATCTGTTTAATGTAGAGTGTTTAATTACACACATTCCCAACGGCGGCAGGATGTGATATAAGGTAGCTTTTAATGTGAGGTTCTGATTCCCGTATATGTGGGTCTAGCAAAAGAACTTCCTAGTACACAAGAGCTACTGTCACAGTGGTGTCGGTATCGTCCGACTTTCCCTTCTTAGTAGAATGAGGAAGATACTGCCGTCGGTTTGGTGACTCCAGGACTAGTCTTCTCCTTTGTCTCTGGATGAGAACAGATACTAAACTTAGATCATAGCTCAGAATCCGGGTAAAGTTATTTACTCGCCTCACAACGAAGCCAAGTTGTGACACAAATGACTTTTTAACACCTGGGTTTGTCATCGGCCAATCCAATAATGTTTCGGTTCCTGTGAACACTGCTACCCTGGTCTTGGTATACAAACCACCCTCTCTCTTTTAGTACAATAAGGAAGATACTACTACAGAGTTGGAATATCGAGGAGCAGAAATCCCTCGAAGGTTTAGGAAATGAGGTTAGAAAGATATTTTACTATGATTTCAAACCCAAATCCGAGAGAATTCCGCAGAATGTGTTCTCTGCCTTTTGTTGATTGCAGCAGCACTTTTTTTTATGGTTCCGTCTTTGTCATGGTTTTCTTTGTTACTTTTATCCATTTGCATGAATTTATTAAGTGTGCTCTCTCTTGCTATATATTATCTCCGTTTTAAATTCATCAAGAATTCATTGTTTATTCATCCAGTTAAGTACCATACTTGATACATGCTTGGGCGATCATAACTCGTTCGAATCATAACTGACGAGGCAGAAGATTTTCCCACTGTAGGTTGCTGTTTCTTTCTGCAATAGACTTATTACTAACGCTATTGCGGTGTAGTGTTACTGATTCACAGGAAGTAGTATGAACTCAACTGGGCCATGGGTAATAGCCGTAGCTGTTTATAGACTTTGTGACTTCATATGTAAACGAATCACCTTATTTCCCTGTACCGAAGAGGTTTCATTCCCTTATTTCCCCTGTTACTTCTGGGAGCTTTTGTCTCCTCACTCACTATCTTCCACATTCTCCCTAAGATAATGGAAGATATAGTTATGGAAGATATTTAGCTTTTTCTTAGTTTTTCTTTTATATTTTGTTATTGAAAAAAACGCCCATACTTATTTCTTCTTAACTTTGTTTAAGTGTCTCGGCGTTTTTCTTTTTAATTTTACACATACCTTTAAAATGTTTCATTTTTCAACACTTGTCACCTCAGCTATAGAACTCAATTGTTCAAACCATAGCTGTGTGGGTGAGAGGGATACATAACTTTACCAAGTGTATTTGCGCGTAAGTGAATGCAATGAATCCAGCTGAAAGTCGAACTCATCTCTTGATTTCTAAACCAGTGCCTATATCCATTACACCACAACACACATAATTCCTTCATTACGTGTCTCAAATATTTTCGTAAGTCTAATTCTTTTTGGTACTCAATAATTGTGTTTGTTTTGTTTTTTTGCATGGAATCTATAATTTTGTTAACATCTGTTGGTAGAAACATCCTGGTGCCTTTAATTATATTTTCATCTTTGACAAAATGTTCCAGCATTTATTCACATATACGATGATAACCAACACATAGCAAAGTTGTCATGTTTATGGATGATATACATACGAGGCCGAATGTAAATATTGTAATACATCTGTTCATATGACATTGATTGAATGAATCTCATCAAATATCGAAAAGATGGAAAAAACTTAATGGACCCGATTTAAGGAGCGATAAGATAGACACACACACACACACACACACACACACACACACACATATATATATATATATGTGTGTATATATATATATATATACATATATATATATATATATATGGATATATATGTGTGTGTATATATATATATATATATATATATATATATATATATATATATATATATAACGAGAAAAATACAATGTTACTAAACAAATTTTGCAACTTTAATGCGGATATTGCTCAGAAGAAATGGCAAAGACGTTCAAAGTACGTATTAAACAAAGCGTATACGTAACTTTGTCTAAAAGAGGGAAAGGTTGAGGCCAATAGTTCATTTTTAGTATGTTTTAGCACATTTTAGCTACAACGTTATTTGGAAAAAATAAAATATGGAGAATATTCAACTGATATGAGGCGATTTACCATTTTGTTTTCATCATGTCCACCCAACTCAAATCAAGGCTGGACTGTCACTAGATTGCGGGCAGTTATCTCTATCTATAAAAAGCAAGATGTGTGTGTGTGTGTGTGTGTGTGTGTGTGTGTGTGTGTGTGTGTGTGTGTGTGTGTGTGCGTGTGTGTGTTTGTAACGAATGCACGGCCACAATTTCCGACGCATTTGCACCAAAATTTACATGCACATGCTCCAAGTTAGCAGAAAGGCCAAGACAGACTTTGCATTTCCAAACTCCCATGGATAGTGGAAATAATCGAGTTTTTCATGCTTCTACGCCAGTTTTCATGTAGTTTGTGGCCATTTTTATACTGGCCAGAGTGAGAGCCTACAGCTGGCTACCACGAATATTAACTAGCATGCTAGCATTCAAATAAAATCGATAGCTGCATTCGTCAAAAGTGAGAAAAATTTAAATCTGCATGTCATTTTACTCCAATTGGCTCATTCGTTTGCTTAAAGTCAACGTTGATTATGATTCCGCAGAACTGGGTTGGGTGTGAAAAAGTATTTGTTGTTAACATTCTTTTTTCATTCGGTTTTTCAAGTTACGAGTCCTTTTTTAAAGCTGATCGTTTTGTATTGATTTTGTTTAGTTCTTTTTTCCTAACAGATTTAATGTTTAGTATAGAGCTTAGAAAAATTCGCAGTGTGAGATAGGCAAGAAGTAAGGCATGTAGCAACATCAGCACGACAAAGGGCACTCCTTTACGGTCAAGGAAGGGCAAAAATATTTTAAGTCAAGTGATAGCGATTGCTCTATGAATCGTACGATTTTTTAATCAAGCATGGGCAACGCCGGTCTATGCTGTTAGTAGAGAGATAAAGGGAGAGAAAATAATAAGAGGCGTGGATTGAAAGATGGCGATGGCGTTGCATTATAATTTTTGAAGACTGTAGTTTTCAGGGAAATAAGTAAACAAAAGGAAGACCCATCGCTGAGAAGTGCAAGAAAAGAAACTTCTGGCGTAGTAGAGTTTACCATAGAAAATATAAGAATGTTATTGAATTTCTGTAATTATTTTTAGAAAGAGCGCCCTACAAAAAGCAGTTCTATGGTCAGCCACCAGATATTTCATAAATTCTTCGAGAGAAAGGAACGGAATTTTAAGGAAATTCTTTGAGCTGAAACAATAAGCATATACATGGTCATATTTTCTTGCAGGTTCAAAACATACATGCAACAGACATAATGAAAACAAAGGCTCCCAACTTGAAGAACTGTCAGGTGCGATTGTTAATCTTAAACCCTGTAGAGAAAGATGCGTGCTGTTCATACTTTGAAGACGACGACGACGATGATGATGATGATGACGATGATATTCTTCGATGCAATTAAAACATTCACGTATTTGTGAAATCGCAGTTTCTCGGTGCAAGAGTCACATCAGCACGTGGAATGACCAGCTGACCTGCGGTTCTGAATAGGGTTAATTGTAAAGAAATGTCACTTCTCAACAACAAGTTCGAAACACGCAATATATATTAAATTGAGAACTCGAGTCATGTTTTTAAATATCCTCGTCCGATCTAGTCTTTCATATGGATATCAGGCATGGCGTCAAGCCCGTTCAGGAGTATCTAAACTGCCAATTGTATAAGATGGTTCTCCAAGGTCAATTAAGTACGGTCCTCGCTAAAATCCACACGCTTCATTCACTCGTAAGCATTGGACCGTATTGTCTGGCGCCAGAGAATTACAAGCAAAAAACTGTTCCCAATAAAAAGAATCCGCCCCACTTGAAGACCTTAAAAAACAACAGCAACTGAAATGGATAGAACATCAATACAGAGATTGGGCAAGACTTGAAAACCATCCAATGATACTTCTGATTAACAGGTAAGCATTAAACACAAAAAGTAAAATGCTACATGATGAGATATTTTACTGATCTTTTACCCTTCACCGTTGAAACTGTTAGATGTAGACGTCTCTTCTACTCCAATAGCTTCATGTCTCGCACATCTCGCCTGTGGAACTCCCTTCCTTATTCCTGTTTCCCTGACAAATACAAGCTCCAACTATTTAAGTGTAACGTCAATCGACATCTCCAGCTGCCTTGATCTATCCACTTCCCTTCTCCACATCCTTTCACCTTTCATTCCTATCTGCTCTCGCTCCAAATATTCTGTAAACCCCATGCCTTGATCGATCCACTATCTTTCTCCACATCCTCTCCTTTACCACTCCTATCTGCTCTCCCCCAAACCTTCTGTAACCTAGTGGCTAGTGGCTTCCAGCCTTGCTTGGGGTGTCAAGCTTCAAAAAAAAAAAATTAACACAGGTTCGAAGGTGTAGAAAATTCGATGAGATTCGAACTCGCAGCATTTTCAATTTGGGGAAATGAAAATTATTTTAATGTTTGTTTAAATGTATATATCAAATGTAGATCATAAAATTTCAATGCTACGCACTTTGGTTAGGATCAATTCAACATGTCACTTTTGAAAACTATGGCTCCAGAGAGAATCATGATAAGAAATAATGAACCAAAATATAAGACGAAAATTAATAATTGACATTCGATGCTTTTTTTTACAGAGTAATTTTTACAAGATAATCCAGTTTCAAAGCCACTTCAATTTCTCTAAAAATCTTTAACTATACAAAATGTATTTCAAAGTTTTCAATGTAGTTGCTAAGATAATTTGTTTCATGGTAGCTAAAAGAAATTTGGATACACAGGCCATTGAAATGAGTTCCATACTCAGTTCTTATTCACAATTTATATATATATATATATATATATATATATATATATATATATATATATATATATATGTTAATCTTTTCAGCTCAAACAAGGTAATTAAGCCACTAAGACGCAAGGTTTAATGAGTGTTAGATAATATGAGCAGAAGAAAATATTATTAAGGAAAAACAAAATAGACGAGTAAAAATTAAGAAAACAGTAGAAAGCGGTTCGCAATTTATCTAAATTTATTAATATAAAATTTGGCTGGAACGCAACTAGCTGAGAGAGAATTTCCCAACGAGAAGTGCCAGAGAAGAAATTGTTAGCATAGAACTTACAACTATGCATTTCAACAGTAAAATGATAAGAAATTGCTGCCATTCTTAGTACTGCGTTTAAATTCATATAGTTTACGTACTATAAAAAAGCCCACATGAATAAAATTACCATGAAAATATTTATAAACAAGGCACAGAGAAGCAACATTAAGGAGATGGGAAAACAAAATAATAAATCCGAAATACAAGGTCAGGATCAATAACATTGCAGATTCTTCTTTTTATTTTATCTAGAATCCTTAAATACATAAGGGAATCACCAAACTAAGTGTGGAAGCAATGTTCAATTTTAAATACATAATAAAATAATTTAATAAAGTTTAGATAAATAATAGTAAATAACGTCTTTAGGGTATATGTTATTGAATGACTTTTGGAAAGATAGTTACAAAAGTCAGTGCAAGTGTATTATTTTTTTTGTTTACCACACCATAATTGTATCATATGGTCTGCTGATCAGACTGACAGATGTTAGCAATGCCCTTCAAATATTTATTGTATAGACGATGTTTCTGACACTGTAAATTATATATCTGCTAGGGATATGTGCTGGTTCAAAATCAGTAGGATTCTTTACACAGAATATGGTGTATGCATTGTGTCTGAATCCTCACTAAAAGCGACTGCAAACTGGCTATTAATATTATAAATCTTACGAAATTTCGAGAGTTTTACAGCTAAGAAGGATTTTTCCTAGAATTGATATCTTTTACTGCCTTGGTAATATTTTTTTCCAGTGCAGATTCATTTACATCTTCCTTTTCTAAACGTCACGCAGTTTATTAGCTGAATGTGAAATATCTTTGTTTGTCGATAATAATAATAGTAATCTCTATTGATAATCACGTCACAATGACATTAGAGTAAATGAGCAAATTTTACACCAAACCTGCCAATGTGTACAGTGGCCTAAGAAAAGGTTTTAACCAGGATAAATAAACTACATCCAATTTCACTTGCTCTCTTGCTCAATTTTCTTTATTTCGAAAAAGCACTAATTAAATGAATATGTCCGCTCGTAAAAAAGGGAATATTTTTTTAGGGGGAATCAGTTTTTGTAGTTTCCCATCAAACAGATCTTCCGCTATCTTCGATAATTTTAATCATTTACCCCACCTCCAAACAAGGCGATAGTGCCAAGGCGACACAAGTCGTTAGTTTCACTAAGACGCAATGGGATAATGTAACTAGGACATATCGTTTTACTGAGAGGGTAAGAGAATACGTTTTAGTGATGGGAAGTAAGGAAAGTGGGAAATTAAAGATTCAGTAAGAGAGAAGATGACGTCTGACGTTGTATTAAATGTTTGAAGAAGATAGGTGACAGGGGAGCAAGAAACCGGAAGAGAGCCCACGGGAGATTAAAGAAACTACAGTGGCCTAAGAAAAGATTTTAGCCAGGAGAAATAAACTACGTCAAATTTCAAAATTTAATTCCGTAGTCCCAACTCAACATAAATAAACAGTATTTGAATTTGGTATAGAATAGGTCCTCCCTTTGCTAGTTGCAGTGCTTGTATTCGATTTTTCATTGATTTGATCAAGTTATCAACAATCGTCTGATCCATGTTTTGCCACTTCTTTAGCAATGTTTCTTTAGCGGTTGCCACTGACGTGATTTTGGTTACACGATCTCGAAGTTTTCGGTGAAGTTGTTCTCGAACGTGCTCAATTGAATCCATGGCAGGACTTTCGGTTACCCATCGCAGTGACTTGATTCCTTGGAATTATTTCCAGTCCTTTGCTACTTTACTCGCCTGACATGACGCCCCATCTTCTTGATAAAGTTAGACATTCTTGCCAATCTGATTGGTTTCAGAAGTGGGAGTAGTCCTTCCTCTAGTATTTGGATGTATTTTGGGCCATTAAACCACTCATCAACAAGAATCAGCTCAGATTTCCCTCCAAACCATGTCAGTGCCCCACACCATTACTCCAATCCCTCCATGTTTCACTGTTGCCCGCAGACTTTCAGAGTTCTAAGTCGCATTCTGATTTCTTAAAACATAAACCTGTCTCCAATTCGAATACTTGAAACTGACCAAATTACAGACTGCCAAATTTCATAATCTTTGCTCTCGAATTCTCCCACCCAGTCTATAGGCTTGTTTCTGTTAACCTCTGAAATCAAAGGTTTCATTCATAGTCTTTCTCACTGTATACGGCGTCATTTCCATGCTGTTGGCGACATCTTTGACGTTCACTCAGACATGATGCTTGGTCTTCCTGAACGTTGTTACACACGACGATGGCCTTCTTCATTAAACTTCTTGACAATATTATTAACCATTTGATGATTAACCTGGAAAAACCTAGCAATTTCTCTATTTGACTTGCCACACCGATGACATCCTATTATTTGCCCTCGTTGAAATTAACCAATTTTCTTACTTCCGGGAACTTTCATTGCAAAATATAAGTCAAATATTGTTCAGAGATTAGAGTAGCTTGATACTAACACTGTATTGTCTGAAAAAAGAAGATACGTTATTACACACGCCGAAATTGCTGTAATTAAGGGTGACTAAAAACTTATCATAACCCACTGTACAGATTATATTTTAAGTATTTTCATTTTACTACAATGAGGATAACGAGACCCTTAATTGCATAGCAATATATTACTATCTCACAGGAAATGACATTTAAATTATACTTAATAATCTTAGCTTAATGTGTTATCGGCATATTATTTGTTTTTTATAAGGCTCACCAAAACGAAAGGAGGTAATTAAAAAATGGAAATTTAAGCCCGGTAATTATTGTATTAATTATATGCCAAAACGATACACAAATAAAAGGTCTTCAATGGTCAGGCTTACCTAAGGCCAAACCTTCTAAGGTATAATACTGGCAGCAATATTCGCGCCAATTTCAAAATATCTCCATCATGTCTACCCTAATGTTAAAGAAAAGCTCTCGAAAAGATTCGTAAGCTTCATACTAATATCTGTACAAAGTAACCTGCCACATCCAACACTCTATATCAGGAATAGACAATTTGTTTCGAGCAATGTGTCGTATGAAATATGACTCAGTAAAAGCTGGGCAACATTACTTTAAAAAAACTCGATTATCTTTAGTTGAAGGCGTCCCAGACACTTTTATTACAGACCATCGGGTAAGCAACTGACTCAGAAATCATGATTATTTAACATTGGAGAATTTTTTTCTATAATTAAAAAACTGAAGTCTTCGTATAGCATAATCAATGGTGACAGTGTAATTAAAAAAACCGCCACTGTGTGTGATTTGTTACTGCATTATTCATTTGAAAATAGCGAGAATAATTTTTTAAGAGAAGACAGAAACGTTATTTTTATTAAGAAATTAGACGTGTTATTCAGTAAGTTAAACAGGTTGCATGGAACATGTGCGCCACATTTGGCCCATATGTGCAATATATCCCCAAAAACGGTCAACAGACGAGAATCAACTCAAACTATTGAATTAAGAAGATTATTTACCTGAAACAACAACGAAAAACAAGTTTGATCGTTCACTGTAATATCTCCATAAACTATTGTTGTATCCTTAAAGATGTTACAAACAGACAAAGGTGGTACTTGACTGAAAGAACAACAACACGAGCTGAGATGAAAGAAGAGAGCCTTATTGTAAAAGACAATACACTACTGAAAGACAGGGAATCGGGTGGCAGGCTATTAATTCCCGAAGCAAGGTTATTTACTTTAGCCCGCCCCTCCGGAAGACAGGCATTTCGACCAGCACAACTGGAGACTAATCACCAACTAATTGCCGAAGCAAGGATATTTACCTTAATCCTCAGCCTGACAGGATGTGTCACAAGGCCGTTTTTAATGCGGCGTTAAAACGGAGCCCGTAGGCTCGGACAAAAATTCCCCGTAAACTCTTTATACACAGGTTCGGGTAGCTGTCTCCCACACCAGACGAGACTCTGCCCTTGGATAGGGCCTCGTCTAGGTTCTTCTTTGTCAAAGTCAGAGATTTGGATCAGTACAGCTGGAGACGATTCTCCAACTAATTGCTAAAGAAAATATATTTAGATCCCCCCCAGGAGTGGCATGATGTGGCACAAGGCCGTTTATAATGCGGGTTCAAAACAGAGCCTGTAGAACCAGTATACACATGGTTGGGTAGCTGCCTACCACTCCATACGAGGCTCTGCCCTACAGCAGAACATCGTCTGGATCCTTCTCTGCCCAAAGTCAGAGAGTTCGACCAGCACAGCTGGAGATGAATCTCCAACTCATTGCCAAAACAAGGTTATTTATATTACTTCCCCGCGAGGCATGATGTGCCACGAGACCGTTTTTTAATATGGGGCAAAACCGAGCCCGTAGGCTCGCACAAAAATTTCCCGTATACACCGTAGACCCGGGATCGGGTAGCTATCTACCACCCCAGACGCGACTCTGTACTTGGGCATAGCTTCGTCTGGGTTCCACTTTGCCTTCGGGCAGTGAGTTCGCTCAGCACAGCTGGAGACGAATCTCCAAGTAATTGCTGAAGGAAGGATATTTACCTCCACCCCTGACATGACAGGATGTGGCACAAGGGTGTTCTTAATGCGGGGCCAAAACCGAGCGCGTAGACACCTATACACTTGGTCGGGTAGCTGTCTACCGCCACAGACGAGGCTCTGCCCTCCCGCAAAGCCTCGTCTGTGTTCCTCTCTGGCTCCGGTTAGAGAGTTCGACAGCACAGATGGAGACGAACCTCTAACTTAATTAATCTTTACTTATTTATCTTTCAGTCGCATTTTTATCTTTTGCAAAATAAAATGTTAGGAATTAAATGTCAGTCCCTAGAAATTTCAAAATCGCAATTGCTGGTTTTAATATAGGCATAATCTCTACATTTGGAAGAATATGATACAATTTTTAAACATTACCCAGTTTATATAAAGTTCCTCTAACACGAATCTCATAAGACACACAAGAAAGTGGTTTATTGTAAAAAGGATCTTGCTTTATAATGTGAGTGATATGGATAAAAGGGGATAAAGAAAATAAAGGAAGATTGCAGCTGGACTTGAAGTGGTCAAGAGTGAAATAATCACGGAAATACTTACGTGGGAGGCTGTTCCACTAAACAGCATGTATTGGCAAAAAATCTATTTGAACCGAACTTCTCAAATTTGTGACACGACGTAATTAGGGTAATTCAACTCCGTGTAAGTAGTAGAGTGTGTACTAATTGTAAAGGTCGGGAACTGTTTGGATCTCGTGTAAACAAGCGTGAACACGCTATCTTATTATTATATTCAAATTTTCAATTTGTCCGTTGTAGCTATGGGCATTTTGCAATGCTAGTGTTCCAATATAAGGGAGGTAACCAGAACTTGGTAGAAATGCAAATAGTATTAAATGTTTGTTAGATGCACTTCAATACGTGGCTGCTATAGACGCAATGAATTTTGTTAAATTTTGGTTGCTTGCCTTTGATATAGAGGGCCTCGAGATAACAGACCGCGTTCACGCGTTTCTTTCAAAATCACCATCACAATGATCAGCGTTACAACAAATGTGTCTTTGTAACTCCCCCCTGAGGATGATCTCGAAGGAGATCGAAAACACTTGGGTAGGAAAAAACTACAACGCCGTCCTTGGTTAATTTCGTTTAAGCATCATGAAACTGATTAGACAACTAGAAAAGATTATTATGAAAATAAATCGGTATAATATGTTCATATTAGTCAATGAAACATGTTTGAATACATATACACATATATATATATATATATATATATATATATATGTGTGTGTGTGTGTGTGTGTGTGTGTGTGTGTGTGTGTGTGTGTGTGTGTGCGTGCGTGTGTGTTCGAATTCGACGTATTAGAGTCAAGCAGATCAGTTCCTCCGCAGGATTCAAACTTGTACTACTCCAAGACCAGTTGCCATCCAAGGCTATAGAACCCAGTCTGGTCTGCTATTTACTCCATATATATATATATATATATATATATATATATATATATATATATATATATATATATATATATATATATATATATATATATATATATATATATATATATATATAAAAGTGGATATTGAGGTTAACTACACTCATATGTGTAATTATAAATGCTGCTTTTTTCAGTTATTAAATGCTGCTTATTGCCACCATCTTGTTGAGTGCGCATTAACGGTTATGTTTTCAAATGATTCTGGTGGGTATACAGTGGAAATAATTGTTTTGTTTTTTGGCTATTTTATAGTGTCGTTTGTCAACTCCATTATTGATAGCTGATTTATTTACTTGCGTTTATGTGTGCATTTGTAGTTTGTTAATTTGTTTATTTGTTCCTTAATTCAGAGGCAACTAAATATAAAAGATGTCCACCCTTCTATAACGTAACCCGTGCTGGATATGGTCATCTTAGCTCAAGAGCAAATAAAAATGAACAGAAACGAAATAAAAATCATTAAACGCTACCGAAAATCACTATTATTCGACGACGAAGAGGCGTGGATAAAGAAAGAAAGAACATTGGACATTACAATGGGAAACTTGGCAATCTACTTCTTTTAGATTAGTTTTTATGTCGATGTCGAATCTCATATATTCGAGGATTTTTTATCGTTTTTTCTGGTTCTGCCTGTATTTTTTGTCTGTTATATTTTCTTAAAATTATGAGACCGTCGTCCTTGTACAGGCGTCTATCATCGATTGTTTTACTTAGATTGTGTAACAAATTTATACATATAAGCTCAAATGTGTCAGTACTATCAAAGCTTCCCATGATCCAGCATGAGTTCTGTTATAGATGGGTACGAGTCATTTTTATATTTAGTTGCTTGAATTCGTATCTGTGACCTGCAATGAAGCTGGTGCATGATCCGAGATGAAATGCTACAAATGTATCTTGCTCTCGATAAAAGCCGTGTGTAATATTCCTAGAAGTTAATAAGTTAAGGATTTGGGAGAAATATCTCTAAATTATTAGAAAAATATCGTCTTTCTGAAATATGATATATTAGATAGGGTACTGTTAAAGTCATAATTTTATCCAGAACGCTAAAAAAATTCCAAAAGAAGCGAAATATGAATTGGTGTAAACACATCTAGTTAGATCACGTGATTTGCTGAAAAAAAAACAAAAAAAACCAGATGTTTCTCTCTTCAAAATACTTCATTGAAATTTTTACATACTGGGTATGAGTTTGAAATTCCAAAATTGGAGAGTATGTCTCTAACTCAATACACCCTCTCTGTCACTAAAAAGTAGTCGGCGAAATTTCCCTACTGGGGATAACAAAAGTAGCCAACACCGAACATATGCGTTGTGCTATTTATTACTGCAATAAACCTTCATTTTGTGTAAATACAGCTTATATATATATGTAATTAAATTAAGTATAATAAAGTATCCATTCGAGAACACTCAAGTTTCATCTTTACAATGGTGTTCGACTGGCAAAGTTCGCTGTTTTTCGTGTAGCACTCGCATTATACCCACCTTAAATTTGGAGAAACCGTTTTTCTTTGGTATTTTCCCTTTTGGCTGGATTTGCGTGTCACCCGGGTTTCATATTAGTAATTAAATGCTTTTGTGCATATATGCACCCGCCATTATTTTTATTCAATAAAAATAAATCGATTCAGAAACATGATGATCGCCAACCTTTCCTCTCACAATTTACAAAATTCTTTTCCACTGAATATCTCTTATTTGTCATTACTATACTCCATCTATCTTCGGTTTGGTTTTCTACTCATCTTTTACTTTCTAGCTATATCTATATACAGTTGTGCTTACTCAGTCGGAAAAAGTATTCAATAATTAATGAACCTTTTTTTTTTAAAGATACTGATTCGACCGAACACACGTTTAACGTTTTAAAACGAGTCATCATCCAAATCAAATGATGTGGTTTCTGTTATCTGGTACAGTTCATTTGTTGTGATTGTCTATCGCCAGTCTACGAAAGCTAACGATTGATAGATATATTAATGACTCAGACACTTCATTCTTCCGAGGGATTTTGCCGCCATGCATTGCATCGTATGAATTCCTCGATCTGATAAGTGTATTTAAAACTTTATCCCAGTTCTTGGTTTTGTAGCAATTTACGGCCTTGGGCAAACCCATCCTTATTTTAACTTTAATTTTATTGATTCTGATGCTAAGTTCATTTTTACGTTTTTATTATTTAGGGGTATTTATTAATAATGGGAGACTGGTGAAGACTGGAGCGCATGTAAAATGTTGCGCATCTTATCGTACACACAGCAGTGTAATAGATACGTGGCATGCTAATGTTTCAAAACGGTCGCTGAAAATTTTACTCTTCATTAAGTTGGCGATGAGGCCCATATGGGGGAACTCATTCGAATATTTTTTATTTCACAGCTAATTAGATGTTAAAAGAAAACATCGATAACCGAAAATAAAAACATTAAGTTTAAATGTTATGGATTGATCTTAACTTCGCAGGGTCTCTTTTTCTAGGAAACTATTTACTTTTCTCTTTGACATTCAAATAGTTGCATCGTAATTTGGCTGATAGAAATTATCTGTGAAATTATGTGTGTGGCTGTCCAATCCTCGCAACGAAAGTTTATTGGAGAAATAAATAGTCGAGAGTATTATACGGCCAATACTAACACATATCATGCTCCCTAGCAAAGCTAATTATGGATCATTTTACGCCGTTTTTCGCCTAATACAGTGCTTAAGACTGCCTCAAGTTAGATGTATACTGATGGGGTTGTGTTATGGGCGAAAGAATCCTATTATAATTGTTCTGGTTCCTACCTTAGTTCGCACGACCATTATTTCTTATCAATGCATAATGGACTATTCCGCGTTTCGATCGTGTGGAAAGAGGTGAAAATTCATTTGCTTTGATTCATTAAGAAAATGAAAGAAATAAGTAAAAGATAGAAGGGAAAAAACCGAATCATATTAACTTGATAAGAATATATACTACACTTTGATCTGAACCCAAAATGCTGAGATGTAAAGGCGACCGCGTTAAATGCGCTGATTTCCAGACGCACATTTTCGAAAAACTGAAGCCGAATAAGGCAATCGTCAAAAATCCAATTACAATAAATTAAATAAAATATTATCGTCTGCTGAATTATTTTGAAATTATTATTAAGAGAAATGTTCGTAAGCATGGGATTTAGCTAGAAAGAAACAAATAAGGAAAGATAGAATGGAAGAAAGAAAGCAGGGGAGATAAGAGCGTTTAGTTTCTCTTACTAATACCTCATAAATAATTAACTATTCCGTTTTGCTCGCGAGGATACAAGAAGAAAACACTACTTCAGTGAGAAGAAGAAATAAAGAAAGAAAGAAAGAAAGAAGGAAAGAAAGAAACAAACAAAGAAGGAAAGAAACAAAGAAAGAAAGAAGGAAAGAAAGAAAGAAGGAAAGAAAGAAAGAAGGAAAGAAAGAAACAAAGAAAGAAAGAAAGAAAGAAAGAAGGAAAGAAAGAAACAAAGAAACAAAGAAAGAAGGAAAGAAAGAAAAAAAGAGAGTAACGGATGGTTCGAAATGGAAAAGGTTTTCAATTTCCAATCTTTTCAGTTCTACCCAGTACATAAAATAACGACTAGTATCCATATGTATATTTATTATTGCAATATTTTGTTAAAGTTGTTAAGTTCAAATATTTAACGATGCAATAGGGAAATCTTTGCGGATATTTCACTGCTGTAAAAATGGTAATGAGCTTATTCAATCACTAACTAAAGATGACTTAAGAATTAAGATTCATCAGGAAATTTATACAGAAAAACCGTGTAATTCTCATGTTTTTTTCTACTTGTATATTATTATGATATGTAGAATATATATCAGTTGGTACTAACTTTGAGGAAGTTAAATTTGTACTTCATCAAGGAAGCATTTCATAAAGGGTTGGTCCACAGCTTTGGTAAAAGCTATCTGATTGGAACTTCCTTCTAACCAATGTTCTACGAAGGGAATTAGAAAGGCTCGGAGCTGTGTACATTGCATTGGTTTTCTTAGTTGTAAATATCTGAACTTGTGGAGCCATCGTATGTAGCTTATCAGAAGATTTTCAACAGAATTATCTCTATGTCTGCACCGCTGCGACCGCTGCGACCGCCGTAAAGGAGTTGTCGGGTTGAAAACTTGCCATCACCTACAAGGCCGCCTAAAATTTTTCAAACAGTGCCAAGCCTGGAAATATAAGTTTCATTTGCTTCCAAATTAGACATGGCAGACATATTCCAGTTTTGGTCGGATCTGATTGTTGTAATGATAGGGTGTGGCAGGTGGAGTCAGGTGGTCTCTGTGACGGTATAATGTGCCGACCATTCCCCCCCCCCGGGTTTTTTCTGAGTCCTACTTGAGATAGAACATGAATCTGGGTAAACGCTCAAAGCATCAAGCCTCTTCGAATGTACAACCATTCATAATAATACTGCAGAAGACGTGCTGTTTTCTACTTTTATTTTACGTAGTATCAGAAATTTTTTTATCATTTGTTTGTATCAGAATTAATATTAAACAATGATGAAATCATTGAAATTGCATGCAATCAATCGTCCATATAATGAGTGAAGCATTCGAATAACAATCTCAATACCTCTCATACACAAAGCAATCTCTCTACAAATCTGAGTTGATTCCAAATAGTCATGAGCTTGAGACCGTGCGGTTAGAATGTTAGCTTCCTCACCATGAGACCAGCGTTTAAATTTTACCCAGAACGATTGGTCAGGGAGGTAACATTCTTATATCGGCTTACCGCGGGAAGTGAAAATGGCAAGCGGTACCTTTGGAAGATGTCTGAAAAAAAAATACCACGGTTTTGACCCGCCCCTTGTGAGTGCAATTGGGTAGGAACTAGTTAGAAGCAGTCAATGGTTGTCCTCACACGTAAGTAAGTAACTGACAATGTGGGCATTGTTCAAAAGGATTATCACTCTGGATTATGCGCTGAACCTAAGAATCTGTAATTAACCATAATTATAAACATACGCATAAAATTGATATATAATCAGTTGCCATGGAAAGATGAATAACCAGACCTAGTGATTATGTACAATTCTAACCGAAAAAAATTATCAATCCAATGCCCTTCTTCTGCTCCCTGCGTCCTATTTAACCTTTCCGTAATCATTCGGCCGTGTCTAGAGTTTTCAAGATCATTTCTAACATCAAGAACACAAAATTCATAATTTTATCTCTAAGTAATTTATTATCCCTAAAACTAGCGTCTTTATCACAACGTCCAAGACAATCGGATATGTAATAAGGAAGAAAAATAACCCCAACTCCACTTCAGATTCCGGTATTTATCAAATAAATTTCTTTCAATGTAAAAGCACTTACATCGGTGAGATATCTCGAAATCTAAAAGCCCGTATCATAAAAGAGATCTACGTTGTGATAACCCTTTTACTCTCTCGTAATACACAGGAACAGAACTGCCCCAAACTTTGATTTTAAAAAAGCCAATCTAAATAAAAAGGAACATGATGTCGAAACTACTGCAAGGATGTTCTGATAAATATTTTATCAACTATAAGCACACGTTAAAAAAATATTATATAACCAACGGTTATTGAAATTATTCTTCAATAATCTAGCGTTTATCTACCACAAACGATGTTTACGTAAAAATGCAAACAAATCAACATGTGCACCACCACCAAACATAAGTAATGTATACTAGATGCGCGCACGCATACACACACAGATCACACACTTAAAAATATACATTATCATCCCCATCCCATATCGTCAAACTAGAATTATGATACACTAATTCAAATAAAGCGATATTTACATTTTCTCAGATAGTCTTAGAATTCGTTAATTTCTCAGAGCTTCGAAAGGACGGGTCGTCTATCCTCGAATTCGGAACGCCATAAATTATACTAACGTTGTTTAACAAGTCAAATGCACTCGAATCCTAATGAACTAATGGAACGTAAACACAAAAATGGCACAAGTTATTTCTTTTTTTTCTCTCCAAATCTCTTAATTAAAGTGAATATTGGATAAATGTTTCCCATTTGTACTTTATCCAATTCTATATCTATATATCTATATCTATCTTTCTATCGATCTATCTATCTATCTATCTATATATATATATATATATATATATATATATATATATATATATATATATATATATATATATATATATATATTCAACCTCGTAAGTGTGTATGTGTGTGTCAGTGTTCTCATGCTTCTGTGTATCTAACAATTTTATGTAGAAAAAAACGGACAGACACTTATTTTGGCTAAGGACGACATTCGACGCATATAATCGAGTTGTACCTTGGCACGATTTGATTCTCTTTGGTCAATCATCTTCTCCTATGAATGAGGCAAAGAAAGATGGCCGTCTACACAATAAGGTGTTAATGAAAGGTGCTATGGATAGTGATGGAAACAGTCTCTTCTTCTGGGGACGGCATCAGTCCAAACACTCGGCCATTACAATGAGAAGAACGTAATTCACTTCCGTTTTGTCTTCAACCCAGACCGGAAACAATCAGCCAACTAAGCCGAAAATGAAAAACAGACGCAGAAAGAATTGTGCGTGCTTCTGGCATGTAACCCTCACCAACAGTAGCTTCTTCCCCAAACAAGCCAACAAGTCAGGCCTACCAGCCAATACTATAATTATCCGTATTTATAAACACAACACGAATCAATTAGCTGAAAATGACGAGGATGGGGACAGAGAAAATCTTTTTAACTGACCTCATAGTTGACTATCTGGAAAAATACTTCTTGACTAAATTTGAAAAGGAGATATTAATTTTGTTGTGCTATTATTTACAGCAGATCGATATTTTTATAGAGGTGTCAATCGATAATTGAGAATAATGGCATAACCAACCCAGAAAAAAGTTATATTTTTGCTGGTTCCCAGACTTCATGAAGTTAAGCATTCAACTAGGATAGCATCTCTCACCCTTTCACTGTCGAAACTGTTAAATGTAGCCGTCTCTTATACTCCAATAGCTTCATGTCTCACACCTCTTGCCTGTGGAACTCCCTCCCCTTTTCCTGTTTCCCTGATAGCTATAATCTCCAACTATTCAAATGTAATGTTAATCGATGTCTCCAGATGCCTTGATCTATCGCTTATCCTTCTCTTCATCCTTTCTTCTATCACTCCTCTTTGCTCTCTCTCCAATTTATCGGTAACCCCGTGCATGCTCGTGTGTTCCCGCCTTGCTTCGGGTGAAACGCTTAAAAATATTTAAAAGCACATGAACCTAAAGCAAAAACGATTAACCGAGATGCATCTAGCTTGTTCAACAGTAGATCTAGTTGTCAATCTAGTAACTAGCTTATATTCATTCAGTCGAAGCGCCAGGGACAAACGCTGTTCAGAACATTTTCCCTGAAATTATTTGTAGAAAAGACAAAAGAAAAGTACGTCACACGGGTGAGAAAGTGAGTGAAGTCGAGAATTCCAGGTCAGGATCGATTATATTGGAAACCCATCTTTGAATTTTGTCAAGAATCCCTAGATATTCAACAGGAACACCAGACAAGATATGGCAACATTATTCAATGCACTGACGAATGCTAGATTTGCATGTAACAGAGTTTCATGCAAACGTACTAATGCAATTTATTCAAATTTTATTTGACTATGATTTTATATACATATGAAAATAATTTTTAGGCCTGTTATTTTTTTATTAGAAGTCGCTCATTTTTTTTCATCGTCCACCATCTTTCTATTTTAGAAAATATATTTTGCTACAATTATCATACCTGAGCCCCAATAAACGGATTCTTTTGACTGATTGGCTCGGTTTTTACGCTTTGCATGTAATTTAATATTAGATCTCAACCGTAGAGGAACTATCAGACTAAGACTGAATGACACATCAAAATTGATTATGATATCTTATGACAGAATCACCAACATCAACTTAGTCACTAGCTGAATGGACTAAGACTGAATAACACCACGTAAATTGATTTTGATATGCTGTATTCGTCCTTGTTTACTAAAATAAATTTTAAAATGTCTTTTCATTGAGTATTTTAGTGTGATAATTGAACAGCCTAGAATTAAAAGAAGGAGTGGTTCATTTCAATTATTTGAAGAGAAAAATGGTACATGGACTGAAAGAGGTTGAGAAGCACTGGCCTTGAGTATGGAATTATGTAGAAGGTATGAAAGCATAAACTTGCGGTTTGGATATTTCGATTTCGGCATTAACTGCTACATAGAGGTCGATATGCCATTAAAAAGAAATCAAGCAGCGAAGATAACAGTAATTCCTAAGCAGAAATCCTGCAACACCATATGGAAAGAAAAAAAAGATATAGGATATGCCAAGTATTTTATGTCACACTCTAACATACCTCTAGATGCTTTAGCCTGGGACAATGCATCGTGACCCTAGTTAGGCTGACCGTTAATGCGTTCGATTCTCACTCAGTTGCCCATATACTATTCGACAATAAATAAGCCAACAAGAGCTGACATGTCATAGAAATAACAAACCTAAAATTTTTGGCATGCATAATGGTTAGAAAGTTCTATTTCTTTTTACCATTACCGCTTAGTAGTAAGTTCGATTCGCGCTTGGCACTCTATACGGAATTTGAATAACCCAACATGGCCTGACATATCAGAAAAGAACTATCACAAACTTTTATGGTTAGTTTAATGGTAAGAAAGTATTGCTTGCTTCACCATGACTACTGATAAGCGACTTCAATACTTACTGTGTTCACCATTTCGGCATTACGTAATCTAACAAGAGCTGACACTTTATAAAATCAAATATCCTAAAGTTATTCACTAGGTGTAATGTTAGCAAGACCAATCTTCTTGACCATTACAAGATGAGGAGTACGTTCAATCCTCAGTGGTTGTATCTCATAAAATTTGATATTAAATACCTCAACAAGAGCTAGCCTTTCATAAAATCAACTCTTTTAATACTTTTGGCAGAATGTAATTCTTAGCTAGGTTACTCTGCTTAACCATTGCTCCTGTGAAGTGTGCTCGATCCTCACTGAGTGCCCCATACAAAATTTGATATTAAATTACTCAGCAAGGACAAACACGTTATACGATCCAGTTGGCTAATCTAAGCAACTCCGTTTTGACGATCAAGTTTAAATATCTGTACAAAAAATATTTTCCTCTATTTTCAAGAGAATCACTAGTTCGGTATCTTGTTTTGAACCCCAGATCTTACGAGCAGTCTTCCTTTTTTTTTTTCTGATCACCGAGCCAAACTCTTGAATTTCCGCCATTTTTGCAGGCCGTTTAGCAATTATGCCAAAAAAATAAAATGAACTAGAAATATTTTTACAGCTCTAAATCGCCAATTTATTGCTGGGCAATTTATTATTTAAGAGCGGTTCACGCACTTAAATGAATTTAGCTTCCAGTCGGTATTTTAAGGAAATTGCCACCAATTGAATAGAATAAGTGTTGTATTTTATTTTCTTTTATTTTTTTTTATTTTTTTGCGTTTCTTTCTCTTGGACGATTTATTATTTTTATTCTCATTGTAGTGCTTAAAGTATTTCCGTTTACCACTATCTTGCGTGTGTCCATCTCGATCCAAGACAGACGGTGAATTTTCCAACAGTTACACTAAGAAGAGAATTAAATCATCACCTGATCTTTTGAAAAGTTTACATCATACCAAGAGTTTTAATGTATTTTTTTGCAACACGGTCAGTGTAATATATGAGTTTGCAAATAAAAATAATCAGCTCATGGAAATATTTGACCGGGAGGAACTTCGCTGTTTTATCTCCGCTTTCGGTGAAACAGACTCAGAATGGAAGTGTCTTTACATCGTAACACCGTATGTAAAAATTTGTTCTTCGTCATAAACATTCTTGCCCGAAAGACAAGTAAATGATTTTCTTATCAAAAAACGATAACGACTGATTTCTATGTTCGATGAAATCAAATTGAATTCCCAGGTGACTTGTTTTATGTAGTTCCGAAAATGAGCAGTAACGCCGCACGTGATGGATAGATCTGCGGTCGTATGAGAGACAGGTAAAATAAGAAAGAATAATTTGATTTTTTATTAGTTTAATATGCAAGTCAATGTCACATTCTACTGAAAACTATTAAATTGTATTTAACTATGATTTTATATATGGTAGCTACAAATTTTGTTAGGCCTGATCATTTTTATTAAAAGGCGCTTAATTTTTTTTCATCGTCCGCCATCTTTTTATTTTAGAAAATATATTTTGCTACAATTATCATACGTGAGCCAAAATAAAGTGATTCATTTGACTGATTGGTTGTATTTTTTTACGCTTTGTATGTAATTTAATATCTGCAACAATTTCTAGATTGTAAGATTTTCAGATAATAATGGTTCAGTGATACAAGTTTACTCATTAGTCCATATCTGGGTAGAGAAGAGAAGGATTCAAACCTTTCCCAAGGTTATTTGTGCGTAAGTGAATATAACGTACTCAGCAGGAATTGGAACTCGGCTCCTCGTTTAATAATTCCGAGACGTTATCTGTTACACCATCCGCACATCCAATGATACCTGGTATACCCAAGCGGTCATCAATCTAAGTACTGACCAGTTTCAAGTTAAAGCTTAACTTTGATGTTTGTATGGGAAGCGATGTTTCAACGAAATGTGGTCGTTCGCGGAGAGACATAACTTGATATTTGATTTTACAAGCAAAAACAAAACACTAGCGTAAAGTTTAAAATATATAAAATTTATCAAACGAGATCGATGTCCAATATGTTTCAAGTTTTACTTAGCTTGTCCAAATAATTAAAAGTAGCACCTTTGGAGCGAAATCCTTAAACATGTTTTAAGAAAAGGTATGAGCCTATATCTCAGTTTTTAATATCTGTATGTCTATCCATCTATCGACATATCACTTTTCAGATATATATACATAAGATTATTTGCAGTTTAGCGACCATGTGTATATTTGGTGTATAAGTTGCTGGAGTTTTATGGTAAGTGGAAGAAGTTAATCCTGTTTTCCCATTTGTATGTCTCGGGTTAATATATTCGATTAATTATAGTCCTCAGCTTAAGTTTGTTTAATTTATTTATATTCTATTGTTTTACATTTTGCTTTAGATTTACTTAATCTCATTTGTTTATTATTTTATCATATGATTGTATTTATTTATTTGATATTTGCTTCTGTACGAATATTTTGAATTTGAAATAAATTTTATTATATTTATGAGTTAGTAGTTGCTTATTCCTTTCTGTAGTCATGTGGTTGTAGGCGGCGTGATAGGATTTTGCTTTTATTGTCTGCATTTGAAAACGAGCTCAGACCTTTTGTTTAATAACATACCCCAATTTTCCACGAGCCTATCATGACATATATATATATATATATATATATATATATATATATATATATATATATATATATATATATATATATATGATGAAAATGTGGAAAAGACAAAGCAAAATCCGAATATGTGAGTTTACTGCTTTTTATTTTGTTTTTGTTTTTTGTTTTTCTGTCAAAAACAAAAAACAAAAACAAAATAAAAAACAGTAAACTCACATATTCGGATTTTGCTTTGTCTTTTCCACATTTTCATCATACCGTCGGATCTACATCCACATATTTGCTTACATATATATATATATATATATATATATATATATATATATATATATGTATAATTATTTTTCAAACATGTCTCCATCGTGACACAGAACTTACTATGTTTCGAAGCCGAAACTTAAATCTTAAAATTAAAATTGGATTTAGTCTATTTTTAAATTCAGTTCGTGGTGTTAAGAGAATCCTCATTTTCCTATTAAAGAGGGTGTTGTCTTTTTTACGAATGAAGAAAGCAAGTGTATTCTGTGTCGCGATGGATAAATATTTTTTTAAAGGAAGAATTATTATATTATGCTCTACTTTGTATCTAGTACTGCGCACAGTGGATAAAGGCGTTGGTTAGATCCAGTGACAGAAACCAAAGAGGGTGAGTTCAATACGTGGTTAAGGCGTTGGAGAAATTGGAGAAGGGAATTAATAAGCGATAACTGATAACTTACATCCATTAGACATGGCACGGGGAACTAGGACTGTCTACCCCTGTGAGTGAAATAAAGGGTTTATTTCGACATTCAAACCACCGGAAGAAGGCCGGAGCATACAACAGCCGAAACTCTGTAAGAAATATAGCGATAAAAATGAGGACAATAGTCCGAATATTGTAAATAGTGTAAAAATAAATGCTAAAGAACTCTGGATTATAAATCTGGCTTTTTTTTTGTTATCTGAATAATACCTTCCGAAAGCTAAGTCACGTATTAAGAAACAGTAACATTTCGTTAGAATCAAAGAAAAAAGTACTGAAGTATTATATACTATCAGTCCTCCGATATGGCAGAGAATGCTGGAGAATCTAAATCTAAATTTCCGCGATATATATCTAAAACGATTAAAAAACGAGAAAATTACTTTTAAAGAGGATATTTTTAATTATTTTTTTATTTCGGTTATATACAGAAATTATATACAAATATATTTAACGCTTTCAGGTTTTCAAAAAATAATAAAAAAATACGAATAAATCAGATATTAGATTTCTAAATGTAATTTTTTACAGTATGATCAACCCAAAATCATTCAATTCACACTTATTCGGAGTTATATATACTTTGCACCCAATTGAAACTAATTTTCGAATATCTTTTTAATCATATCACCCCAAACAATGCGAAAATTCCACTAATACGAATGGTTTTGCAAGGAGTAAAACGGAAAGAAAAAACAGTATAGTGAGGATTGAGTTTAGGACAAATGATGAACGGGATAAAAGAAGACGAAATATATCGACTGAGGTTTCATTTACATTTTTGAAGATTGTAGTTATCAGGTTATCAAGTAAGAGGAATGGAGTTCCACAGTCGGGAAGCGCAAGGAAGTTTTTGAGTAGAAGTGGGGGTTGCATTTAGCTAGTTGAACAGTAAACGGTTAGGACCTAGATGTCAACCTAGTAGCAGGATTAGATTCATGTAGTCGGGGCACCAAGGAATAAACCTTGTCAGATATGTTGCCATGAAAATAATTAGAGAAAAGACAGTGTGAAGACACGTCGGTGAGTAAATGACTAAAGTCGAGCTCTACGAAAATAAGAGACTCAAACATTATACTGCCTTTGGATTGTTCTTCAAGATTTATTATCAATCAAATACTCCAGAAAATAACGTAATTTCAAGACTTCTAGTAAATAGTAACCTCAATAATCCATGAGTTGCTATTTAGCGATTTAAAATTGAATCATGTATGAAGAATGGCCATATTAATCAAAAAAATAAATCGGTAATTGTTGATGTAAACCCATGTTTAATGAAAGATCAGATGATCATGTCAGCCGTTTAAATATTATCTTTTGATCCAATCCAAAATGAAAATAATTTTATCAAAACTTGTACATAAATTGCCTTATATCCGTCCAAGCGATCGAAAAATGTCCATATGTGCTATGAATTTTTCTTCGAATATATTTTAGTCTGTAATATTTAATTCCGTATTTAATTTATTTATTTCTGGTTTATTCTAAGACTTCGTTCTGCAATGAAGACGAAATAATACAACATATTTCTGGTAGAACTTGTACTGCGTGTTCAGCTGGATTGATCAATATTGCAAACAATGCAATGAAATCGACAAACACTTTTTTCCCATCTTCATAAATGTTCGACTCCATGGATATCTCCACTATCACGACCTGAAATAAAACTGAAAGCAATTTTGTATTTTTTTCCCTATTTTAGTCACGAGTTCGCATATTTTCAGAGTTCAAATTTAGTTTTCAAATTTACTGGCTTATTTTCTAAAAAAAGAAGCAAAAATAACGAAAATCGAAAACGAAACAGCACAACACAAAGCAAAGGACCACTGCTCGTTGCAAACCAAATATAGTTTGACGTCACGAAAACTTCGCTGGCTGACGCCTGAAACATATTTTATAGACTAAATTCCAACACACTATTGAATTATGTTTTGGTTCGTGCTGTTGTGAGGGAGTTTAGTTTGGAAAAGCAAACATTTCATGAAAGTATTTTTTCTAATGAATGGAAGCAGTCTTTAATAAACGTTAGATTCGGTGACAATACAATCACGTGATGAATACTTTGTTTTGTTTGTATGACAAAAAACACTCCTGCGCCTTGCTTTGCTCTGTGAAAGAAATTCAAATTCGATTCTGCTTTTTCTTTACGCTTTGTCAATGCAAATATTTTTCCAAGGGCAGTTTGTTGATGTTCTATTTTATATTCTAGAAGAGAAAAATAAATCCGGAGATGTCTCATTCGATCGACGGACAGATGTAAGAGGACATTTTAAACACCAATACCAAGGAAGTACTCAAGAACTACTAAGAAGGAAGTAACAGATTTCCTGTCAGAAAAACGATGGAAGATCAGATTTAATATGCATATGTACGTATGTTACATGTCTGGAGCATAAAGACGTAGTTTAACGAATAGGCTCATTGCTGTTGTGTTTTCTGTAGCAAGTTAGGTTTTACTACACACACACACACACACACACACACACACACACACACACACACACACACACACACGTACGCACACACACACACGTACGCACACACACGCACACGCGCACACACACACACACACACACACACACACACACACACATATATATATATATATATATATATATATATATATATATACCAATTATGTAGTGCGTGTTCAATTTATATAACGTAAATCATTCATACGAAAAACAAATAATGAAGTTAATTATATGGCAAGAATCACTCTCGCAAACAATATTTAATAATAAAATACAATTAACCTCGAATCCGTTAATGAATGTTATGATCCTTGTTTATAAATTCCGGTTTTATCAGGTCTTATTATTGCTATTAGCTCGGCTTTCAGTCGTTTCATACGACCGTCGTCAGGTAGAAAATTATGTAAGTTTTTTAAATCCAGGTAATAATGAGACATCGAAAGATAGTGCAAACCGAAAGTGGTGTCTTTAGAAATGTGATATTGTTAACTGTAAGAATAATTTTGAAGCGTGCACTCACGACGCTAAGGTTGAATTTTTTTAAATTCTAAAATTGTTGATTGTATTTTATTATTAAATATTGTTTGCTAGAGTGATTCTTGCCATATAATTAACTTCATGATTTGTTTTTCGTATGAATGATTTACGTTATATATATATATATATATATATATATATATATATATATATATATATATATATATATATATATATATATACTATCGCTTCGCAAAGTAAGATATATATATTCACCACTTGTGATCTTTGAAGCAAAAATTTGAAAAGAACATTTAATTCATAAATTGGCTTTTTATACTTAAGGAAAGTTTTACAAATAGATGCCAACTTGTTGAAGGCCAAGTAAAATGCAAATTTCAAATATTTTTTCCCACTATATAAGATGATATTCCTAAACAGAACTATTTTTGATATGAAAATCAAAACAATCGTCGAATAAAAGAACTGCAATGAAGGACAGTTAATTAATGAAATCTTAAGCAACTTAGTTAAACCTGAAGTGTGATATTGCCTAGAAGTAGATAATATATAATACAGATATTGAACTTTTTTGTATGTAGCCTACTATTAAGTAGTCTGTTACATGGGTTGCGAGCAATATTTGTTCCTAGACCGGGTTCCACAGTGCCCCCTTAAAAATTAACCTTGTGTCAGAACTCATTTTAGAGGTGGAGACAGAATAAATACCAAGTAGTCTGTAACACGTTTATTTATCATCTCTCAGTTGCGTCATTGTCTTTGGGCAGAGTGCGTCAAGATTCGCAGCTGAGGAAAATTATACTGAGAGTTGCCCAGCCCTTGGGAGCAGCTACCTGAAGCCGCGCCCTCTCATTACACTAGAGAGTGGAATCTGTGCTCGCACCGAGGCCAGCACGAACGACGGTTGTGGGGGCTCGGGCAATTTTTGTCCCTATCCCGGGTGTACCTGCTCGTCTCCCAACATTAAGCAGACCTTGTGACACCACCTGATCTCGGAAGTGGGTGGGTGAGTCAATACAAATTACTCTCTCGCGTAGTTTGTAACACGTTTATTTATCATCTCTCGGTTGCGTCTCTGTCTTTCCGCACACTGCGCTCAACAGCAGCTGCTCAAGGGAGCAAAATTATACTGAGAGATGCCCAGCCCTGGGAAACATTTGCCCGAAGCTGACCCCATCTCATTGCACTGGGGTCCCATCCCGGGTATACGCGCTCGGGCTCCCTGCATTAATCCGACCTTGTGTCACAATGCGACTTCGTGGTGGGTCGAGTAAATACCAAATTACTATGAAGTAGAGCTGGAACTTTTTAATCTCAGAATTCATGGGAGAGTTTAACTCCAATTTTGAATTTCTTCATATAGATTCCATAATATAGGTCTTACTTAATTATCTATTATGTTTCTCTAACTCTTCAAATGTTGAATGTATAACTGATTCTAATTTCTATTTCACCATCTTTACACTATATTAATTTTAACTTATAAATTGTCCCCTGTTCAGTCACCCATGAAATAAAAATAATTGTCTGTACAGAAAATACGGATCAACGTACATCAAATCGTCTTTAAGTTACGTGACAGCAGAAGAATTATCGTTGCACTTTTAAAAGGTAAGCTTAAACATTAATTCAATACTTAAATGCAACGATCAATTTTGAGTTCTTCTATAATTTATTGATGCCTATCGAATCTACTCCTCTCCAGCTATTGTGATGATGGCCAAACAAAGAGTCCTCCACAGGAACGAGCTTAAATGCCGTGAGGTAGGGCATCTAGCTTAAAATTTTATCAAGCTTAAAATTTTAAGTTAGTTGCAATTTTGGATACAAAAGGAAAATAAGGGTTATTCCCCTTGAACCATGAAAACTACGATACTTTCTAGTATGATGTACTAATATATATTTTTTTAAACTCGCATCATCTGGCAACCGTGAATCTGAGCTCAACGAAAATCGTTCCCTGGACCTAAGTTTTCTAGGGCTTTTGAATGAGCTATGACGAACTGAAATCAGACCAGTGAGAGCGGAGGAGTTTCTTGGACACATACACACACACACACACACACACACACACGCACAAACACACACACATACACTGCACTTTATATATAAGATATATCCTTAGAACTCATTTGTCTTTCTGTACAACTTACATACATATATATATTAAAAAAAAATATTTCCACAAAAATGTACATGCCCTTTATCAGAACAAATTTCTATAATTCAATTTATTGTAGATCCACATGCCATGCCTCTTCCGAATATCTCAGTTATTTCCCTTTAACTCAACTCTCCATGTTTTGGTTCACCACTGCTGTGGCCTGGTATTGAACTCATAACTCTTTAGGTCTAGTCACTGGATGTAACGAACGTCTTCATCCACTGGCCCCTTGGCTTGAGGACTAGAAAACTCTACCGAGGTGGGCGAAATAAATGGTTAGGTTCGAAATTTCAATCACCTGCAGAAGGCCGGAACTTACGACGGTCGAAACGTTCTGAATATGACAATGAAGATTATGACAACAGTCCGAATAATGTATATAATACAAGTATCATAATTCCTCATCTCTAAGACGTAGACAGTTATACATTAAGTAAATAATAAACAAATTAACAAACTACGTATAAATCCATAAACACAATTAAACATAATATTAAAAAATCAACAAGGAAGAAATTAATCAATAATAAAGTTATAAAAATAACCTCAGAACTGCATTCGGATCAACAATTGTTTATCGTTAAATGGCACTAGAATAATTTGAAACATAGCCTTACTGACCAACCAATAACCATAAGAATAATGTAATTACTCATGATTAACCAGCATACAAAAATAGTCAAATCAAAACAGTGCACGTGACCTGATGATTGCCTTTAAGCATGAAATAGAAACAGCCTATCACCGCTTGGTCCTGATCATAATGTTCACTTATATATTTATATATGTATCTATACGAGAGTGTGGGAAAGAGAGAGAGAAAAAAGAGTGTGTGTTTGTGTGTGCTTTTGATATATTGATATATAAATCGTTTGTACCAACAGATATATATATATATATAACAAAGTTTATCAATCTAACACGTTTCCCTTTTGTTAAATTCTTTGATAAAGCATTAATAATGTTTGACCCATGAGATTGATAAACGTTTGCTATTTTTTATCTGATAAATCTCTCGAATTCTGAAACATATTTTATGTGTCTTTGATCCCAATTCACATAGCATACATTTACATATATATATATATATATATATATATATATATATATATATATATATATATATATATATATATATATATATATATATATATATATATATATTAAATCAGTTAATTTATAAAATTTATGCTCTGTAAATTTACATTGAGCACTGTTTTGTAAAAATAAAAAATATCAGTAAGAACAACGGATTATATATCTTAATGTTCTTTCTTTTTATTCTATATATAAATAAACTTTTTTTCCTAGCTGGTCTGTTAGTGCAGACAGTTTTTTTTTTCTAGTAAATATTCCAAACTCGTCGAATACCTTCCTAAATAAATCAAGTTTTCCTAAAAGATCAAATAGTTCTTTTGGATGTTTTTAATAAGTGCTTTTGTGAAATCTATGGCATATAGATGTTCCTCTTTCTGCATTTGTATTGCTCGTTCTCAAGGTATTCTTAAGATTCTTAAAAGTGATATACTGAATGAAATCAAACCGTAAATATTCTTGAGAATTAAACTTCTTTTTTTTATATTAATGATCGTCAAGGACGCTGTCATGTCGAGCTAAATAAAAGCGATTTTCTGAAGTGATAAATAGTTTGTTTTCTTTTTCTACCACCCATAAATCATTCGGAAATTGATACCGTTCGAGTCGGCAAGGCACCCGTCGTAATTAGCTCATCTGATTGCACAGAAATAAATAAAAAGCAAATTAGTAAATCCTCTCCGGGGAATTTTAATTTACTTTGATAATTTAATTTTCTCTTTGAAAAGAATTATAGTCTCATTTCGAATCGGAAACTAATCGCAGCATTTAAATGGAAAGGCTTTTTGTTTTCTTCTTTCTATTGGCGATCGTAACTGGTCTCCCAAAAATGTTCTCATTTGCATCGAGAAACTCAGACCAATGTTCTCTTTCGAATTATTAATATCTGATATATTTCGGGAAATATGCCATTACTATATATAAAAAAATAATAATAAATTTTATTGACTCGTAAAACCATGATTCTTGTTTAATGTTTACTCATATTTTCATCGCCATTTATTAACCCCTGCCTTCGCGAGCAGTTTTCTGTTGCAAATACGTTGAGATGCCGATCATTGATAACACGTGAGGACTCGAGATTTGAATGGTTCTTATTTGACAATACGTTTTTTTTACTTCCAATGTTTTGATAGTTCCTCCCTGCCAGTTTCTGGTGCAGCCCCACGGAATCCTAGGTCCGCTATCCTTATATTATTTTTTCCGATCTCTGAGAGACTACCCTACTTATATCCGGGGCGCTGGTCTATATAACTATCTGTCATATATCGTGTTCCAACATTCACAAAACGAGCTTGCAGCTCTAGAATACGCGTGATTCCAAATTTGGCGACCAGGAATAAAACTCGGGTCGACTCTAGGACTGTTTTTCCTTCGTGTTCTGGTGTGATATCTAGTGTAAATTTCATTCTGGTATAAAACAGGTAAAATATGGCAGTGAATCAGTTATGAATTTTGTTGTGTTGAGTCAGTTAAGTACGAACTATACGTGATACATGGGCGATCATGTCTCTTTCGGATTCATCACTGACTAGAAGATTTTCCCAGAGTAGGTTACCGTTTCCTTCTTCGGTAAACGGGTTGACAACCAAGACTGTAAAGCGCAGTATTTCCTGTTATTCAACCCATAGCTGGGAGGAGAAGAAATGAATTGATACCCTTTAGAAGTCACACAAGTGAATATAACACAACTGACTGCGATTCAAAAACGGCTATACGATTTCCTCATTTGAGCAACTATCCCTTACACCATAATTCACATTTACCCTGTTAAGAATAAGAAATGACCTCATTTTAATAAGAGTTCAACAGAAATAATTCGCATCCATTTCATAGTAGCTAGGATTTTAAAATCCAACAATAGAAAAAAATATGTTGCGTCGGTTAACCTATACACGTATCTAATTGGGTTTCGTAAAAAATCAGCCCTAAACCATTACACTATAACGTTTTTGTATCATAACAATTTCCAACACTTTGTTTCTCTTCGATATGTTTTTTCTGTTTGAAATGAGTCCTATGTTGCATCTGCAGAGACATCAGCAGCCACCGCATTGCATGGTAAGAGGGTTCAGAGGATGGAGAGCACTGGATTTTCTTTGGGTTCTCTGCGTTTCTTCTATTTGTCTCCTGGTGATTTCGACGCATGTTGTATCTTCGTTTGACAGCTCTTCTCCTTCTTCCCTCTCCCAACTGACTGGAACGATTTTTATCCTCCCGAAGGTGTTTTTGAGCTGATCCTTGAATTGACGACGTGCAGCTCCGCGTGATTGACTGGCAGATGCGAGCTCTGAGAAGAGGATTTGCTTGGGTAGGAAGATGTCTGGCGTTCGGATAATCATGAGGGTTTCTAGGCTCTCCATCTCTAGGCCCTTTTATTTGATGAAATATTTCAAGTTTGCGGATATCTTTCCGGTAGAGTACCCAGGTTCACAACCATACATGAGATTCCAACGTTTCGTTAGACTATAAGCTTGGTGGTTTGTGCTAGCCCAGGATTCATGAAGACTATTGGGAATAGCTTCCTATATGATGCGCGAGCGTCCTTGATTCGATTATCAACGTATTTTAATCGGCTGCATTTGATGTAAGTATGCTACCATGGTATTGAAATAGTTCAATATTCTCCCGATCCAGTCCGGTGATAGGGATTTTGTGTTGGTTAAAGTCCCACTCTTGGTTGTATCAGGATTTCGGATTTTGCCATATTAAAGGTGAGTCTGTAGCGGATCTACGATTTGGAGAAGTTTTCCGCTGAGTTCTGAAGGTCTTCGAGTTCATGGGCTAGGTTGCAGTTGTCATCGACGTATAGGAGTTCTGTGACTCGTGTGTTTTTTTATTCGAGTCCTGGATCGGAGGTAAGCTATGTTGAAGAGGCCACCATCGGTGGGGTATCAAAAGTCGATTCTACAGTTATTGTCTGGAATTTCTTGAAGACTTGCCTCCAGGTGATGTAGAATAAGTAAGGAGTAAGTACACACACTTGTTTCAATCCCCTGCAAAAATTATTGTCCAATGTAATAAGGTTGTTTATAGTGCTACATGCTATATGCCATTTGTTCTCGTTAGTCCTCAATTGTTTCAGCCATCTTTTTCTCTATGTATAAGTTGGATTCCGTCCAAAAATAATCGAAAAAGCGTCGCTTATGATATTTGACATCTTGCTATTCATTTGCCTATACTATATATATATATATGCAAATATATGTGTGTCTGTCTGTGTGTGCGTATATGGATAAAGAGTTTAGTTGGTAGTATTATATATCTGTTTTTATCTCATTAACATCTAATATTCAAAACAATTTATCCAATCTTAACAATATTAAAATAATTACAACCATATCCATAACGATCATGAATATGATCAAAACCAAAATATCCATAACAACAATAATTCTAACGCAGATATATATAACAAAATAAACTATCATAACTGTTCGTTATATTACATCGGGTAAACTTGCAGAAATTTAAAAGAATGTAGTTATGAACACAAAAATATCTTATACACAACAATGTATCAAATGCATTAGTCACACATAGAAATAGATTCAGTTGCGACTGCCATTTAAAGAATGCCATAGTGACTGAAATGCGTAACTTAGAACACAAAACTTTGAGAATGCCTCTATCGAATCTTATGAATATGTAAATCTGTGCCTCAAGAACAACATGCGTGATTATAAAAATATAAAAAAACGCTTAAATCCATAACCTTTTATTAAATATACAATACATAATTTAATCCGAAACTAAAATAATATAAATGTTAATTACATATTTAGAAAAAGAGACATTTACACACTTTTTATTATTAGACATTAAATGACGTCACTTATCAACCTCCATATTATACCGAAAGTTTTCAGTTAGTCCGATGAATATTTATTTCCAATTTTTTTAAGTTTTGAAAAACTAACGCCATTTTTGCGTTTTTTTATAAATACACGTTGCAAAATAAAATCCTTATATTTGCCTTGATAAATTTCATTAAATGACGAAGCGTGTGGGCTAAGATAAGTTTTCCTTATCTCTTTATTCATATTGTCCTTTGACGGATATATATTTTATTTATATCGGAAATGTTGCACAGCCATAGACACATACGCACACACAGACAAATATACAGAGTGCGATGGAGAAATTGTCATCTAAATTATCCCAAAATTAAAATAAAACTAACATCTCATTTTAACAAATATGTTTACCACAATTACACAAAATCAACTTGAAATATGGCAGGGTAAATTCATTCAATAAAATCGACGTTGGCTTTTAACCAGACGACTTCGTAATCTCCTGCAACTCCTCCTTTTCATAATCCTTGCTTTCAAATTATTTTTGGCGTTGCACGGATTTTTGTTGCTCTCTCGCTAAACTGCGCCACACGCAGAATAATCAAGCGGGTGGAAGTCTAAGGAGTTAGGTAGCCAGATGTAAGGCGTGATGTGGTCGCAGAAATTGTCTGACAGCCATTAATGTGTTCTCCTACTTGAGTGGCCTTGTGCATAATCCTGTTGCCAGACATATGTTCTTCCAGCATCCGCCCACTTGAACCAGAGCAGCACTACCTCCACTTCACTTGATGTAGGCCTCCAATAAATTCTGGAGTTTTTTCTTATCGGAACGATTAGAGTGAGATTTTCCAGCTGCCGTATATTCGTAATCACCAGTAGACTCATTCAACTCTTTCCGAAACTAACTACAGTCCTCAGATTGACAACCAGAAATGTTCGAGCTTCCGGCACGAATATCAAGAGATATTTTTTCTCACAAACGGTGCCCAACTGATCTTACCATACCGTAAATTTCGACAAAATCCAAAACAAATAACGCGCATGCACGAAATTAAAAATATAAAATGTCGACAATTTGCCAATTGCACGTTGTGAGTGTGTGTGTATATATATATACAGTGAGGTGAAACAAGTATTTGGACAGTAAAAAAAATGGATTTAGAATCATATATTGAAAGAAAAGCATTGTCTAAAGCTCACAATATATTCGTAAAACAATTATAAATGCAAATAAACAGCAAAAATAAATTATTTGACACGTATATATATATTTTATATACAAATTATTAAAAAATGTAATGAAAAAATATTTGGACAGTTCCGAAATTATGTTTAAAATTAATGTTTTCAGTATGTGTCAGTTCATCCCAAGACGTCGCACTAACAGTACTGCAGGATGCCAAAGCAAAGAGAGCTGTCGAAAGATCTTAAAGATCGAATTATTTCTGCACATATAGAAAAAAACCATCGTAAGATTTCTAAAGACCTATGTATACCTGTGAGCACTTTTGGGTACATAATTAAGAAATGGAAAGCCTTCGGTACTCATGAAAATATGCCAAGAACAGGTGCACCGCGCAAAATATCACAAAAATGTTCACGGAAAATAGTACGGCGAGTAAAAAATGACCCTTTTGTGACTCGGAGAGAACTTCAAAAAAGATCTAAGCAATTTAGGAACTCACGTATGCAAAGGACCATAAGTTCTGAACTTCACCGACAACAATTAAAATCTCGCTCTCCTCGCAAAACCCCATTGCTAAAAAACGTCATTTAAAATCCAGACTTGAATTTGCCAGAACTAATTTACAAAAGCATGATGACTATTATAAGCAAATCTTTTGGTCTGTTGAAAGCAAGATTGAACTTTATGGCCACAACGATGCTACCCATGTTTGGAGAAAGGATGGAACAGCCTTCAATCAAAAGAACACCATCCCCACTGTGAAGCACGGAGGCGGTAGCATTATGGTTTGGGGATGCTTTGCATATAATAGTATGGGACAACTGAAATTTATTGAGGGCACAATGAATGCAGCCAAATATATTCAGATTTTAGAAGATTGCTTACTGTGATCAGTTGAGAAATTAGAACTTGGACCAGATTGAGCTTTTCAACAGCACAATGATGCGAAACATACAGCCAAAGCAACACGTGCGTGGCTTCAATACAATAACATCAACGTGTTGACATGGCCCAGCCAATCGGCGGACATGAATCCAATAGAGAATTTTTGGAGAACACTGAAGAATCAGATTCGTGAAAGGCGACCAAAGAACCTCAGTTAATTGAAAGAGTGGGCTAAAATTCCCAGCAAATCATGCCAGACTCTTGTAGAGAGCTACAGGAACAGATCAAGAGCTGTGGTTGCAAATGAAGAAGGACCAAGTAAATATTAAACACATTTAAAGCATAATTTATATTCTGTCCAAATACTTTTTTCACTACCTGTTTTAATAATTTGTATATAAAATATATATACGTGTCAAATAATTTATTTTTGCTGTTTATTTGCATTTATAATTGTTTCACGAATATATTGTGAGCTTTAGACAATGCTTTTCTTTCAATATGTGATTCTAAATCCATTTTTTACTGTTCAAATACTTGTTTCACCTCACTGTATATATATATATATATATATATATATATATATATATATATATATATATGTGTGTGTGTGTGTGTGTGTGTGTGTGTGTGTGTGTGTGTATGTGTGTGTGTGTGAGAGAGAGAGAGAGAGAGAGAGAGAGAGATCTAATCTACCAAGAGGTTACTAAGGTTAATATATTTGTCCACGTGTAATAGCTTTTTCAATTTTTTACATTGTAGGTGGACTGTGAGAGAGATATATGCTTCGATATGGGCTTCTCTTTTCGTCGAGCGATAATTAGAAAGTACGATTGTTGTTCAAAAATTTCTAAACCACATCCAGAAAGAAAAGCCATAACTGAATAGTTTTTTTAATGGCAGCACACTACCAATTCCAACGAAACTAAAAAAATAATAATTCAGATTCCTCTCTTAATGTCTGTGCAATTGAAGTTATACAAAACGTGAGAGGTGTGCGACAAAAAAATAAAAATGTACTAAACAGAGGCCCGGGCTGTCATAAAGTATCTACAAAAGAAAGATATGACGCACATGGAAATCCACGAGGAAATGATACAGGAATGACGTGGAATTCAAGCAGGATAGAGGCAACGGCAGCTCTGAAGAAAAAAAAGAGTTGATGCTATTCACCGTGCTGTCAAGTAGATAACTAGGTCCACAGGCATTAGTTCTTTTTCGGCATGTAATGTTTTACCTGATAACTTTGGCATGCGCAAGTTTTCTGCAAGATGAACTCCAAGAATGTCGACAACAGAGTAGATGCTGGAAAAGGGTAACTTTTCCAGTACATTTTTGACTCACTTTCTGGCTGACCCTGAAAATTGCCACCGCAGATTAGTAACTCAAGATGAAACCTGGTTTCACCTCTTTCCAGCTGAATCTAGTATTCAGAGAAATCAGTGGAAACACTTTGGTTCTTCACCCCGAAGAAGTTCAAACATGCTTCTATTTTTTTGGACTTTGAAGGCGTAATCATGATAGAATACCTGGAAAAGGGAAACGCTGTTAATGTGCATCAGAATTAAGACAACTTAAGAAAGCAATAAGCTGAAACGCAGAGGGAAGCTCATGGGTAGGTGTGATCTTGCTTCAGGATAACACGCCGCTCCCATTACATTGGTCAGGTTTCAGAAGCTAAATCATCCAAATATGGCTTTGAATTGCTACCCATCTTTCTTTCTCACCAGTTTGCTCTTCCAGTTTTCTAAACTCAAATCCCATCTACGTTTTCGCCATTTTGGAAACAGTGATGTGTTCATATGTGCTGTGGAGGAATTGCTAGTGGACAAGGACGCCACCTTCTTCTGTGATAGGATTGCAATGCTTATGTAATGTTGTACTAAGTGCAATGATGTCAAGGGGGACTATATTGAAAATTAATGTAAAACTGTAAAACCGTCTTGTTTCTCCAAATCATTATGGGTGAGGCTTAGAACGTTTTTTAAACGACACTCAAAATGTTAATGGCAATAGAAAGAATATATGTTGCTCCATTAAGTGCTATCGGCATTCATTGACCGAAAAGTTAGCGGGATTCTCATTTATATGGTATTTCACTTGAAAAACCTACCCAAGGAAGATAAGCTTCTCAAATTCGAACATGCATCGGGCAAGCGAGAGAAGCATACCAGACGCTAAGCAAAGTGGCTGAGAAACAGACAATTAGGCTTTAGGAAAAAAAAAGAAAAGAAAAGAGTGGTCGATTGCTGTGTGCTGTCCGTCTTTTATATGACAGTGAATGCTGTCCAATCATTCCCCTGATGAGGAGAGAACGAGAGAAAAAAGAATTGTGGTTCTACATTTGCACATGGATAGGGCGAGTAATTTTCAAGGATGTGAAGGAGGATGGCAGGTAAAAGAACACTTATGCTCAAATCAGATTCAGTTGAAATTCCTTGGACGCATAACGAGGAAAGAGTGCATGGAAAATCTAACCCTCGCAGGGCCTACTGATGGCAAGAGACATAGAGGAAGACAGCGATTCGCCTCCCTGACGAGCATGTGAGAATGAATAGCGGAACGGAGGACGAAAGGATTGGTAAATAGAAAAACTATTAGGATCAGAATGGATACGAAGTCTCGCTGGGACATGATCGCCTATGTCCCGAAAAGACGTGGTATATACTATCGATGAGATTTTTCTTACTAGCATTTTGTTTAAGATAGTGTAAAATTCCAAATATTGTTTATATACTCATTTTCCTCTGCAAGTTGCAAGTTCTCCCAATCGTATTTGTCACTGCTGCTGGGGGTCAGCAGACAACGTGTTTAAATCGGTAAAGTTCTTTGTTTGTGATTCTATTACGCCAGTTCATATGATCTGAAGAATTGTGGCCTTCATTAACACCTAAGGGAATCATTCGTTGGAAGATTATTTTAACAATTTATCTGAGAAAAGAGTTGCGCATAGCTGATAGTCTGCCTATTTCTAAATGTGTTGGAAGCCGTTGCTACTCCATCGTGTGCGTCTCATCATCTACCTCATAATTTCCACCATGTGGCAGACTTAAATTTGTATATAAGAGTTTGTACATTATACTTGTTGTTTACTAATGTGTTA
This sequence comes from Acanthosepion esculentum, assembly GCA_964036315.1. NCBI lineage: Eukaryota > Metazoa > Mollusca > Cephalopoda > Sepiida > Sepiidae > Acanthosepion > Acanthosepion esculentum. The sequence continues at coordinate 38,177,121 of OZ038480.1, read as the reverse complement.
CGCTTAACCAATTCAAATGAAATATATTTTATCGCTATATTTGCATTGTATTCAATCAAATTAAGCTAAAATTATCTACATTCGATTCGGAACAATTAGATCAACCTGTTCGACGGAAAACTGCTAGATAGGTTTGATTTTAAGGTATCGCAATCCTTGTTAGAAGTAAGAATCAACAAGGTTTCTTCTATCTGAATTTCTGGGATAATGAATTATCATTTACAAAGGGTTCTGTTCTGAATGCTTTGTAGTTATTCCAGGTCGTCATATACCAGATGACGCCTGGGGGTGGGGCGCACAACGAGCGAAACGTTGTATTGACAACAATGACGAGAACAGTAGTCTGAATGCAAACAGTGTCAATAAGGTTTCTTGTATTTTGCGATCGTAATCCGATGTTTTTCATATTTCTTCTTTTTTTTACTTTTCATACGAAGAGATGCTTCATAATGACAGAATTATCTGATTGAAGTTCCATTACCGAATTGATGAATTAAGAGATATTTTCGTTACAAGACACGTTTTCTGTGATATTTCCGGATTTTTTTTTCTTTTTTGGTTCCACTCATTGTTTTCAAGTGTCCGCATTTAGTAAGATTCTATCTCGTCTCCGGATCTGACAAAAAAATGGTTCGTTTCTTTCAACACTACATTATCACTACTTCATATTCTAACCAAATCAAAATAATCACTTTTTCCTTTGCGTTTAGCAATCATTAGTCATTTACTGAAACCTGATTTTTCTTTCCCGAGAAATTAATTTCTATTTTATACGAGGTCTGATCAAAAAGCATCCGAATTGTTGCTATGAAAATAAAACTATAACATATATTAATTCAGCAAGCTCCTACTGATTAGTCCCCTTCTGATATCACACTCTTTATCCAGCAACGTTTCCAGTAATGGAAGCAATCCTAGAAATCCTTTTTTAGGACAGCGAGCAGTTGTCTCGTCGCATTCTCTATAATATCCTCGACATCTTGAAAACTGGTTCCTTTCTCATGGGATTGTATTTTGAACTGAAAAATGTCTCAAGCAGCGAATTCTAGGGAATATTGTCGGATCTGGGGAATGTTTTCCTTGACCAAAAACTGCTGCACAAGCCATGGTCACTGATGAAATCTCTCTGGTGTTGCGAGACGACCACACTCTACACATTTCCTTCCAGACACTGCTATAAACAAAGAACGTGAACGAGAAAATTATAACATAGTGACAAGGTCAATCTGTGTCATGCGGTGCCAATCTGTGTCAAGCGGTGTCAATGTGCGTAATATATAAATGTTACCTTAGAAACATTCCCAATACTTTTTTGATCCGACCTCGTATAGACGAGTGCAGATCATTTTCCAGAGATACGACCATATAACGTTGAGACACGAATTCTCATACTGTCACTGAAGTTAAGCAACTTCGAGTTTAGTCAGTATATAGATGGGTGACCACTTGGGAATACAAGCCGATGTAAGCTTCGGTGTATGAGTTGTGTAATAGATAAACTCTAGGAATTGGAAGTCGGAGAGCCGAGTTCTAATTCCAATCGGATTCTTCATATTCACTTACGGATAAATATCCTTGGGAACGGTATGAATCCACCTCTTCTCCCCCCAGCTATGGGCTAATTAACAAGGCTTGTATTGGTGGCATTATTATTTCCAAATATTCCTTAAAAGCTTTTATAAGCCGGTAGACACAAATTGATCAAGCAACAATCAAGATAAGTCATATAATTGAATTGATTTAATTTTATTTAGGATGAGCTGTATTTTTTAGTTCCAAAGAGAGTATTCGACGTGAATGGAGTCAAATTCTTTTCATTTCTTCCATATTCACAACATAAGGCTAAAGTTTCAGACTTATTGTTTCTCCCAAAATCTGCTACAAAACAGTCTTCACTGAAAACTATATCCTTAAACATTTCAAGTTACTGGTCAATCGTTATCTATCCTCCTAATCCACGTAATCTTCCTTTCCGGTCTCCTTGTTTTTCATACATATCAAACACCTCATTTGTTATACTTTAACAATAGCATTCTACACTGAGTGGGTCTCAGGCCTATCACTGGGTGAGCTCCACTGTAAAAGTCTCAATGAAGAGGCTTATTCTTTGCCTGCAAAATATAATTATTGACAAATATTAAACATTTATTATCGTAACATTTTGGAATCTTCACACCGTATTGATTATATTTGTCTATATCAGCAGTTCTCACCAGGGGTCAATATGGAACCGAGGGTCGAAGTAACATTGAATTAGAGGTCCACGGTAATATTTTTGAGTTCCAATTTTACTTCGGAACGGTTGAATTGGAATTAAGCAAAAATCCACGGTATATTAAAATACTAAAAATAGAAAAACAACTCTAAATTAAACACGAAACGAGACCAAGCGAGATCAACGTCTCATTTACTTTACCAGGTCTTTTGATTGAAATTTGATTAAAAACTGAAAAGTATATATAAAGTAAAGATTGCGGATATATATATATATATATATATATATATATATATATATATATATATATATATATATATATATATATATATATATGAATAAATATAGTCTTAAAGTGTGCTATATTTATGGGATAAAGTGCTCAATATCAGAGATAGAGCGTGTGTAAATATAAAAGTGAACATAGAAGTCAACACTTAGAGGCGACTGTCTGTTTCATGCTAGATGCAATCGTCAGGCAATACATATATATATATATATATATATATATATATATATATATATATATATATATATATATATATATATATATATATGGAGGAAAATTATATAAATGTTATAATTTATTATATAAATTAATTTAATATATTAATAATAAATAAGGGATCATTTCCCAATTCAAAGATGGTGTTGCTCAACCGCATATAATTCTAGATGTGATTTTATTTCATGGAGTTTTGTAGTCATCGACCAACAATTCCTTAGATACGATATCTGAGGAACCACTGACATTGGACCTTGCAAAATTGGAGTATGTCTCCTAGTCAGGTGAATCATATTATCTATTTCAGTGTGACGGTCGCATTCATTTAGTGAAGGAGATTGCCCCTTGTATGTATGCAGAAAGCTTTGAAGGCGGGTTTTGATTCATTGTTTGTTACAGCTTATCAACCGTTTGTGGATTATCAGATGCCGAAACATATGTTGGATTGTAGAAACAATAATATTTGCAAGTGAATATTTCATTAACATATCAGAAATAACAATGTGTTTTTTCCATGTACATGGCCTCCTATTGGACCAGGAGAATTAATGGATTCATACCTTTTTCAAGTGCATTTTCTCGTAAGGAAAAATAACAAACTGGAATTCGAAATCGGCTCTCGGTTTTCTTCCGAACTGCTATCCATTGCATCTCCAGCACATAACGGTTTTACTTTTGAAAGAAACACCGTGTATATAACAGCAACTTTACTACTTAATATGCAAATATAGTTAAAACTAATTAAATTATATTACCCGAATTTTCTTTTGAACAAGACTGAGAATCTGAATTTGAATAATGTTAATCTTAGTTATCCATTAATACATTTGCATACTGACACAACTAAATTTGCAACTAAAGTTTTCGAATGTGTTGTTTACTTTATGCCCTTTAGTTCGTATACCGGGCGTAACGGCAAAATTGCCCAAAATATAGATCAAGGTTTAAACCTTTTTATCTTAAAAATGATTAAAGATATCTCACTGAAAATCTCCGAGGTTTTTATAACACTATTGGACTCTACTTTGAACAATAACAATGTATTTCGCCCTTAGCTAAAGTGTTGATCCCACTTGCTGTTCTGACCTCCTGGTCCCGTTTACCTCTCTACTTCTCTTTTTTAAACCTATTCACCGTTCTCCTGGTGATTCTTGAACGGTCTTTGAAGATGGAAGACAGATTATGAATGTTTGTACCATTACTGAAGTCCTGAATTAATTTTTCTCTCACCATCTCTCAGTTAAGAAGATAGTTTGAGTGAAACAAAACGATTTTTTTTCAGTGATGCTTACGACAAATGGTATCAAGATGGATAAAAGTCTTATCCGAAAACCTAGAAAAAAGAATCTCAGTTTCATTTTTTTTGTTTTTTTTTTACATATTAAACATTTTGTGGGGTGATCAATTATCGCATACAGTTACACGAGTTGGACACTTTGGCTATACCCGGTATATGGGCAGCAGTTATATGACAATACATCGATTATTCAAAAGAAAATTCAACTCGCTCGGTTACAGATTTTTTACCAACACTTGAAGGGATACGTTTCTACTGTGAAATCAACAGCATACTATGTAATTAAACAAAAACACTAGTCAGCGAAACAGGGGGATTTTATTGCAGATTTTTTAATTCGTTATCTCATTAAAAAATTAATGTTTATATAATTTTCTAATCTTATTAAAATAAGTATTTGCATATATTCATGACTAAAGTTTTCGAGTGTGATTGAAAACAGTCTTTTATAAAGTTCGGAGTTAAATAAGCAGTGATAAAGAGTGTCCTGTAAAAAGCGGCATATTTAATATCACTGCTTTTGCTTTCCGAAATAATTGACCTTGACTAACCTTGAATGAATTTCTTGAATATTCATGACCTGGGCATCCTGTATTACGTGTGTGAGGTTCAGTCATGTGTTTTTTTTTAGTAATATAGGACAAATATTTCAGATTTATAATGAAAATATATCATTCTGTTATTTTATATTAATAACGTAAAAAGCAAGAGATTTGCGAAAATATTGACCTCTTCTTTAAATCTTATAAAATCTTAAGGATATAATTGATCAGATAGACTCAACGAATTAACGAAACAAAATGAGAGAGTCAGCCACCGAGTTCCATGAAAATAATGCAATTGTATTGTTATATACCGTACATATGAACACTAATGGATATGTCCAAATCCTGATAAATACGTTGGACACTATCGTAAGCGGAGGTAATATGATGTGTAAGTAGCCCACCACTAGCAGTGGTTTACCTACTTCATGCCGCTGGCGAGTATTGTATTTTGTTTATGTTAAAAAGATTATTATTTCATTTCCAACTTCCGTTTTGGTTATTACTCATTCAGTAAAATTTTCTAGGTTACAACATATATTTAATCTCGCTGTGTGTGGAATAAAAATAGATAAATTTATAAAATCATTCGTGACGAAGAAGCCATTAAATTCTTATTTAATTTCAAGAGGAATAGCTCTCAAATCTTTCTCTCTTCCCTTCACACTATGTATTCGATTAGTAAGCTTTATTCTACTACAGTATATATTAGAATCCTATGTCGAATTAATTTCCTCGCATTCATAAGATTCTGCATAAGCATTTTCTGTATCAACAAGCATGTGATTCCACCACCTCCCACTCGCCAGTCCCATGTCGGAAATTACGATATCGTGTAGGATTCAATACAAGTTTTATCTGTTCCTCTTTGATTGGCCGTCAGATTTGTGGTGTTTGTAGACATCAGTTCCTTCCAATGCCCAAAATATCACTTTCCAATTGCTGCTTTTCAATAAGGGATTGCAGAGAGAGTCTGTCTATAAACAGAAACTTCACAATAGATTTAAGAACACAATGTCCCTCGAACGATGGTAGAATATTTCAGGAATCACTTGATATGCGGATGCTATAAGAATATAAATTCAAAATAGAGAATATTTATTGCAAGAGCGATGTTGAAATTCTTTGCTTTGATTTTCTCAAGAGGTAAGCAGGTTCATTTCATACACACGTGTACATCTTTTGTCAAACTCGCTGACCTGATAATTTATCAAGGAAGGGTGTTGATGATAAAGAAGAATCATATTTTTTATCGGTAATATGTAAGAAAAAATGTTGGAACTATTGTATCACATTGTGAATAAGATGCAGGAGTCTGCAAATGTTAAAACAAAATTTGGCTTAATAGATTCGTAGTTTACAATATTCGATGAGAAGTAAAAGTAGCAATTTCCATTCAGAATATTTTTTCTGAATTATCCCGTTATAAAAGGTCATTATACCGGTCCAGAACAACCTGACTTCTTCAATGACATTGCAGATTATTCTTTGCATTTTGTCTAGAATCAAAATGTATCTATATACAAGAAGAAATACATAATGCAGGGTGCGATGAATAAATTGTCGTCTAAGTTGCGCAAAAATTGAAAATAGCGATGACATCTCATTTTAACATATATATTTACCAAAACTACACGACAATATCTTGAAAGACTAAAGAATAAATTTATTCAATAAAATCGCCATTGTATTCAAACGCATCCCACAGATGAATTCGAAATCCTCTGGGCGGTCTCTTTGTTTAAGTTGGTGAATGTTGCCACAATCCTTTCTTTCAGTTCATCTTTGCTGTTACAAGGAGGTTTTTGGTTTCTCATTCAACTGCACCACACCCATAATCAAGGTGTTGCAGTCTGGAGAGTTATGTGGCCTATTACTATGTGACGCTACTATACAGTGCAGTCGACAAAATCAAACATAAAAAATGCGATTGACATGGCGACAATTTATCAATCGCACTATTCATCTATGATAAAATAGAAGTTTTAAGGAATTATCTATATATTGATTAAAGTGCACAATATCAGTTATAGAGAATATGCATATATAAAATGTAGACATAAACGCATGATACTACGACCAATATATGGATATACGATTGTGTTCAGCATGAAACAGACTTTAATATCGCGTGTTGAGTGGTAGTCGTAGTACAAGAGTACTCGATGCAATATAAGAGAGTTGTAAGTTATATATTGATATATATACATATTTTTCCTCACCACAAGCACGACTTGGAGTTTCATCCACAGCGCAATATTCAGGTGCTTAATATATATATATATTTATATATATATATATATATATATATATATATATATATATATATATATATATATATATAGATAGATAGATAGATAGATATACATATATAGATAGATAGATAGATATACATATAGATATACATATAATTATATTATGACATATATACATTAAATATATAATATATATATATATATAATACATAAAATATATATATAATATAATATATATGTATTATATATATTGTATATGTATTATGTATTATATATACATATATTATATGTACGTATTATATATATATTATACATGTTATATACATATAATGTATATGCCTGATATATATGTATATATATATATATATATATATATATATATATATATATATATATACACATATTATATATGTTTGTCTGACGATTGCAAGGACGTGAAAGCCAGGCTTACAAACTCACATCAAGACAATTAAGTATTTTATATACATATATATATATATATATATATATATACACATATACATATATATATATATACATATATATATATATATATATATATATATATATATATATATATATATATATATATATATATATATATATATATATATATTAGACTACTCCTGCTGCATGTATGTCTCATATCATCGATTGTTTATACTAAATGCAACAATTACTAGTAAGGAGCTAGTGCCAGCAGCAACAAATATTATATGTGCCTATTTTTTTCTTTTATGAGTGTTTGTGAATGTTAATCAATTTTCGCTTTTATTATTTATATTATATATTAGTATTTAAGTTTCTTTTATATTATAGCCTTTGCACATGATTGAAACCATTGTTTTTGTTGAAACCTTTCTGCATATCTCTACAGAAGTAGACATAACTTACCCCTTGTATACCTTTCTCTTAGGATGGCTAGCTAATCCTATTTGCGGGCACCTGATCAGTCACATTTATGTCTGTTAAACACCCACAGAACCAAAATGTGCTTTACAAGGCAACTTTGATCTTCAGAAATTTAAATGTAATATTAATAGTTATCTCCCCTCTCCTTAATTTTTGTACTTTTACAAATCCTCTGTCCTTAACAGTATTTTCCTCATAATCTAGCACTCAGTAACCCATTGAGTCTTAGTGGTGTTATTGTCTTGCTTGGCCTGAAATGATTTAAACAAAATTATGCTGAGCGGATCATAGTTTACTTTCTGTAGGTGAATCCATAATCTTATTTTTTGTCGGCTAAGGATCTGGTCTGATCAACATTTCTGGTTGGAGCTAACAAGCTTTTAATAAGATAGGGATATTGTTGTGGATTCCGGGATGAAATCCGGTATCAAATAATAACAAACGCCAAGAATGAATATAGGAAATAAATGTATTAACGTAATAATACAAACTGGTAATACAGGTTAGTAGTTCCAGGAATACGGGGTTAGTAGACAAATATATATAAAGTCTTTGGTATCGACGTATCGCTGTATGACCTCTTACTGAGTCGACGTGCTCGTTACTATGACACTTGCCGTTACGTTATTCTACCGACCGAATCTGCTCTATTAATGACGAACCGGGTATTCACTGGTAGTAGTATATGTATACCTAGGGTGAGTCCATTTGTATAAAAAGCGGAAACCCCTCAATAGATATAATCTTATACTAATTTAATTTAATTTTAGTTCCTGAATTGTCAGAACAATGGAATCTGTTCGACTTTACCATAAAATGAATGTGTTAACTATATTTCAATTTTTCAAAAGTTTTTCTTTAAATTTCCATTTCACATTGCAATATTATTTTGTCTTGATTTAAACGTATACACGCAAATACAGTGGCTCATTATGAAAAAACATAGCAGTTTTTACATTTTTTAAATATTTTTTCTACGTATTTGTTCATTTGATATTAAGCATCCCGCATTTCAACTTATACAATTAAAATGTCGACATATATATTTGTTTCCGACGGCTCGAAAAATCATTTGATTTTAGACCATGCTTGAGCAAACGCCATTTTTTTTAAGGAAAAGGGTCAGAATATATATGTATACAGTGGGGAAAAACAAATATTCGTACACATACAAATGTTTAATTTATTGTATTTCCAACTAATAAATAATTATAATCTTCATATAATTGCCTGTACACATATACATAATAACTAAATATGTATAGAAAACAACAAAAAATATTGATTTAATAGAAATAAATCCAATTTATACATTTTAATTTGTGAAAGATTTTTAAACTTTTAAATTGCTTTAATACTCTAGAATATTCAAGAATGTTCCAATAATATTATCAGTAGTTTTAGTAGCCAATGAAATACAATCAGAACATTCCGTAATTGATATTCGTGCAGGGTTATCATTATGGCAAGAGGTAAAAAATTGACAAAATTGTAAAAAGAATTGATTCTTAAGCTCTGGAAAGAAGGTAAAAGTTACAGTGGAATATTAGACAACCTGAATATTTTATTTACTACTATTAGTTTATTAATGACAAGGTATAAAAACCCCTCAAAACTGTTGAAAACCAAAGAACAGGTGCTTAGTGGATGATTTTTTCAAGTTCTTCGGGGAAATTAATGCGTCAAATTAAATAAAATCCTATCGTTACTCCACAAGAGTTGCAGGAGGATTTGCTTTCGTCACTAAAAGTCCAATATGCAATGTAATTCATCACCCATCGGAAATCTTCACCGCTATCGAAAAGACACAGAGATGCCAGGTTGAAATTATTTCGTGAACATAAGAAAAATCGTAATGTGGTAATGAACAGACAAGACTAAAATTGAGTTGTTTGGACGTAATTCTAGAAATCATGTCTGGAGGAAAGATGGCGATTGTCTTCAGTCATGAGAAAACAGTTCCAACAGTGAAATTTGGTGGGGTAGCGTCCTGGTTTGTTGATGTCTTCCGAAAAAAGGTACTGGCCACATATCAGTAATAGAGAGTAAAATGAATGCCACAGGATAACAAAATATTTTGGAAGCAAATTTATTTAGTTTTTTTTTTTTGTTGAAAATCTTGAACTTTATCCTGATTGGATCTTCCAACAAAAAAATGATCCTAATCACAATGGAATTTTTTTTAAAGAAATGGCTTTCTGAAAATAATGTAAATATCCTGGAATGGCAAAGTCAGTCCCAAGATTTAAATCCATTTAGAAACTGTGGCGTTATTTGATAATTCAAATCTAATCGAGAGCTCCAACTAAGGACCATATGCGAAGGATAATGAAACAAAATACCAATTCAAGTTGGCAAATAATTAACTGAGAAATACAAGAAGAGCTTGGTTGCTGTAGAAATGAATAACGGCTATTCTACAAAGACTTAAAGATTATGTATTCTTTTTATATTGTACGAATATTTTTTCACTCATTAATGTGGATAAATGGGATTTATTTCTATGAAATCATATTTTCTGTTTTCGTGCATATTAAATATTATGCCACTATGACAGTTAATTATATGACAGTTATGTTTATTGATTAGTTGGAAATACAATAAATTAAAAAATTGTATGTGTACGAATATTTGTTTCTCCCTCTAATACATATGCATATATATATATATATATATATATATATATATATATATATATATATAGATAGATAGATAGATAGATAGATAGATAGATAGATATATGTGTGTGAGTGTGTGTGTGTGCGTGTATGTTTGTGTGTGTATGTGTGTGTGGGGGTGTATTAAAATAATAAGAAAGAAGAGTAAGATTTACAATCCATGAGGTGTTCTTAGTAATTATTTTTATCATTAAAAACAGTACCCGATACAAACAGTAGAGCATATTATAATTATTTTCCATTTTAAAAATATGGTTCCATCGCTATACAGGAATTACCATGTTTCAAAACAGTAACTAAAATTTTAAATTTGATTATAAAATTAAATTTAAAATCCATAGCTGCGTTCTATTTTCAAGCGGTTATTTTATAATTAAATTTTTAAATTTTAGCTTCTGTTTTGAAACATGATAATACCTGTGTAGCGATGGAATCATACTTTTAAAATAGAAAATAATTATAATATATACATATATATATATATATATATATATATATATATATATATATATGGGATAACGATATTGTGGATTTCGGGATGAAATCCGGTATCAAATAATAACAAACGCCAAGAATGAATATAGGAAATAAATGTATTAACGTAATAATACAAACTGGTAATACAGGTTAGTAGTTCCAGGAATGCGGGTTTAGTAGACAAATATATATATATATAGATAGATAGATAGTCTTTGATATCGACGTATCGTATGACTTCTTACTGAGTCTAATGTGCTCGTTACTGTGACTCTTGTGCTACCCTCCTCTATTACTACTCGACCGACTCTACGTCCGATTACCACTGTCCGAATGACGTACTCCGCGTATTCACTGGTAGTAGTATATGTATACCTTGGGTGAGTCCATATGTGTAAAAAGTGGACATCCCTCAGATATATACAGTTTTACATATAAAAACAGTTATATATATATATATATATATATATATATATATATATATATATATATATATATATATATATATACAGATAAAACTGTTTTATAATTATTTAGTAGTATAAAATAATATGACAGAGTATGAAATAATTAATTCTTAACTGAGTCGAAACAATATCCCTGCGCTCCTCCTGTCATCGTCTACTTAACTATATTAAGTAATTCATTAACACACACACACACACACACACACACACACACACACACACATATATATATGTGTGTGTGTGTGTGTGTGTGTTTGTTTGTGTATATATTGATTCCCTATAATATAAATCAATTCATAATAATAATAATGATAATAATAATAAAATCTATTCATATATATATATATATATATATATATATATATATATATATATATAGTATTGAGCTAACCTATACTATGGGTAACCGTGTTCAGTATCTGAGATAGAGGGCATGTAAATATAAACTGAGGTCAACATCAATCGCTGACAGTCTGTTTCATGCTTCAATGCATTCATAGATACTCAGAAGCTGATGATTGCATTGTGCATAAAACTACGACTCCTGTTACCTCTGAGTGAATATATGCATATTTATTAATATATATGTGTGCGTGTATATGTATGTGTATGTATGTATGTGTGTGTTTATATATATGTATGTATGTGTGTGAAAATGTGTGTGTATATATGTATGTATGTGTGTGTGAAAATGTGAGTGTGTGTGTGTGTGTGCAATTGTGATTATTCTATAAATTGTTGTCTTCACAGCTATGATTCTCTGGCCAGGTTTCTGTAGCCGGCTTCATGCAGTACTGGCGTCTATCATTCTTTCAAGTCGAATTTAATACATATGAGGACGCTTAGTGGAAATGTTCCAAGTGTTTTGAATGCGACCATAAAGATGAACTCTCCGACTCAGTGAGAAGGGTAGGGCTTGTATTTTTCAGAAATCTTTGGCAAGTGAAAATTCCGTACTTGTGGTAGAAACCGATAAACATAAAACCAGTTTCCAAAATGATAATTAAGTGGGGACAAGAATGATGGCCGAGCTAACATTATCTCGTGTCGATGGCGGCCACGGCGCTTTTACGGCTTTAGTGAAACGGCCGAATTTGGCGAACGTACTCCTCGGCTGCGCCGGATGCCAAATGGTTGGCTTTGTGACTCGTTTATTTGAAGCTTGCAGAATTTTACGACATGCCCAGCCATTCTCTTAAAGGAACTCCAGTGTGGTGGTAAACGAAAAGATGTGGCGAATAATAATAATAATAATAATTGTAGTAGTAGTAATAATAATAATAATAATAATAATAATAATAATAATAATAATAATAATAATAATGTTGTAGTTGGAGCCCTTGGACTGGTTGGAAAAGATTCCAGTAGACTAATTGAAGGGTTCCCTGGAAGTCCATGCCTCAAAGAGATACACAAAAAAGAGCTTTATCTATGTAATTATTTTTTTTCTTTCTTTGCAGTGGAAAGTGTCATGATGCCATTTCTAACCTTAGGTCCCTGGGCGGGACCCCTGAAAGAAATGTGTAAACGCCAGATATAAAAAAAATAAAAATAATAATAATAATGATAATGTTTAGCCGAACTTTCAGTAAAGTCACATCGATATTTGACACTTTTACAGTTATTATTACTATTATTATTAATGTTGTTGTCTCCATTAATTACCGTCTTATTAATGTTCTCAACTTTGCTGTTATTATCACATGATTTGGATCCTTGTGGTCTCCTACATTCGTTTTTCGACTCTAGTAATCTTCAAATGAATTTCGAATATAAACCTTATTAAATCTACGTGAGTACATTGATCTCACTGTCTATGATTATCTTGGATTTTTCTTATTTTTACGGTGGATTAATAGATAGTGGCTCAGATTGAGGAAACAGAGAGCCGAGCTCGAATTTCAGTCGAATCCATTACATTCACTTACGTGCTAATACCTTTTGGAAAGGCATGTGTCCTCTTCTTCTCTCTCCCCCCGCCAGCTATGGGTAAATAGCAGGAGGGACCGGGTTCTAAAGCCTTGCATGGCAGCTGGTCTATCGCTGAAAGAAATGGCAACCTACTGCGGGAAAAAATCTGCCTCGTCGGTCATGTATCGAAAGACACATGATATCATAAGCCTGTATCACGTATGGCACGAAACTGACTGACCAATTTATTGCAAAGCTGATACAACTCAGTCTGAATCTATACTAATTGGGTCAGATATCAAACTCACAGGTTTTCCTACATATAAACTGTCCCTTATTGTAACCATCTACCCCGGGTGGTCCCTAAGAGAGGTACAGGGTAAACATCTTTGTAAAAAAGAAACAAATTAAATCTAAGCATCAATCTTCGGTTCTCCCCTATACAGCACATTCATTAGTAAGAGCTTAAACGTATTTGCCATCAGACATATATTGCGGTTGTCGACTCTTAACCAATGCAAGTCGATTTCGAAAAGTTGTCGCTCAGTGCTAGAGCTTATTCAATATTTCCCGTAACTAATTTTAACATCTGCATATTCTTTTTTTTTTCTTTTTTACAGTGACGTTCACGCTGTACAAGACCTAGAGTCCACTCAAGGTGGAGGGTTAAATTAAGTGGCAGTTTCTATTAATAGTAGGGGAAGATTACGGTTAACTCTAGCTTCGAATAGGTAAAGACTGTAGTAGTTGGGGAAACATACCCTTGCGAATCGGTTCCAGGGAGCATTAGTTCATGGGAAGAAACTGTTCGCGGGTAACTTATAACCCAATGGAATACGGAGTGAATATGGGCGGTTTGCTACAATATAGGCGGCCTAGCGAAACCTTGTCGAGGAAGGTTCTAACTAGCGGGTCCATGGAATACATTTCTGTTGTGGTAGGATCCACCTAATTTGCATAGTGGAGTACCGACCATATAAATATGGTTGGTACCGGGAAGAGAGGGAACGAATCAAGAGATTCAACCAGAGACTCTGCCCGACTGCGACTCAGTCAACACATTCTCCAGGAACGGTCTTCCCAGGAATATACAAAAGACTATATGTAAATATTGTGTACACTTTCTTGTTTCAATACATTTTGTTCTAACTACATTTTGTGTTGCATCATTATTCCATGCATTAGGCAAGTTTCAACAAATTCGTTCGAGCACTTTCTATAGGAATAACGATACAGCAGTGAAGGGCTTGTCACGTACCACTTGTGAGAAGGAGGTTAAGGATGGAAAAAAAATTGTCACCTATAAGGGCTATGAAAGGCTTTTGGTACTCTATCGTGACTGGAAAGTGAGGACTGGGCAATTCCCACCCAAATATAACAACGGTAATCCATTTTAGGCCTGATCTGGATCTTCTAAGGGTAGAACACAGCACGCGTAGTTAGGCCCTTAATGGATCTGTACAGGCAGTCGACAACATTTCCTGCATATTTAGCGATGGATAGTATGTATGTGTTCCATGTGGTCAGGGTTAAGTTTAAGGCCCAGTAATCTCTCTAGACATAGAGCCCTCCCAGGGGGAATATATCCATCTTGACTGGTGGTTTAATTAAGTTTGGATTTCATAAAGAAGACCAGCATCCGAGATGTCTGAATGAATCGTTCCAATAGAGACATCTTCATACTCCTGCTTCATCGATTATGAAAAAGCTTTGCAAGGTGGAACACGATTAACTATTGAAAGTTGCTTTCGGGCAGAAAATCCGTACAGAAAGCATTCGACTATTCTGCTATTTGTACTGGAATCAGCAAAAACGGATATGCCAACTGGTAGCGAGATGACAGACTACTTCAAAATTCGCCGAAGTGCGAGAGAGGGCTGCGTGGTTTTTTTTCAACGCAATTCATCATGTACTCAGAGTGCATGTTCGAATAATGGTAAAATCAACTGTAAAATGTTGGTGTCCGAGTAAATATCTAGGATATGCAGATTTAGTCGGATGCTGGAAGCAATACGCAAGAAAAGAGTCCGGATTGAAGATCAGTAGTAGCATAAGCAAACCAATGCCGGTTTCAAAGAACAACACTGAGTAATTATGAATGATTGGATTTGAATATCAGAAAATCACATCTTTCGTCTCGCTTGTCTCCCTCTTACGAGAGAAAGCTAGCTGTGCCGAAGAAATCAGGCGGAGGATAACAATATCTAAAAGCTATCTCTCTATATTTCTGAGATGAGGTATTATGTACGCTATTTACATTATTCGGACTATTATCTTTGTCGCCATATTTATTACAACTTTTCGGCATTCTTCAGGTGGTTGAAATGTCGAACTGAACCCTTTATTTCGCTCACTGGGGTAGACTGTTCTAGTTCCACGTGCCATGTTTTAATGGGTGTCAGTTTTCAGTTATCTCCTGTTAATTTCCCTCTCCAAGATCTCCATTACCTTAACTGGCTATTGAACTCACACTCTTTGGGTCCTGTCACTGGATCTAACTAACGCCTTTATCCACTGTACCATGTGCCCTTGAGGACATCTGTGTATGAATTCCGTGAGCGAAATAAAGGGTTCAGTTCTATATTCCAAACACCTGAGGAAGGCCGGAGCGTACAACGGACGAAACATTGTAATAAATATGGCGACAAAGATGAGGACAATAGTTCGAATAATGAAAATAGTGTACCTAAATGCTAATTCAGTAATTTGAATATGCTATTGGTGAAAAGGCAGCTTAAAAACACGTCTGCGTTTTCTAAAATATGATTTGTATGCCTGTATGCTTCAGACACTTGAAATCTCAAAGCGTCTCGGATGAAAATCATCATTTCATTTTTTGCGATGAGTTGCTATCGACGCATCTTGGGATTACGCTAGACCGATAAAAGAGCGAAACAACTCATTTAGGCAAGTAATTCTTCAGCAGAAATTATCCCTCTATCCGACAATAACAAGAGCAAAAAAAGACCGTTCTTCAGTCACAAGGTGAGACGAGAAGGAATTTTGACGTTGCTTCTAACTGGGAAGAACACCGGGAAAAGAGCACCGAGTTGGCAGTGTATACAATGGTCAGCCTACGTGAGAACATGGATTGTCATAGAGCATGAGAAGCTGAATCTTGGTGACAAGAGACAGATCAAAATTTTGTTGACCATGTTCACCATAGTCTATGAATATAGAATCCAGCGCAGTACGTAATCTGTTCAATGAAAGAACGTCAAAGATTAACACTCACGAGTCAGACACTCTGCTGAATCTGACTATATCGCCAATACCACCAGCAGCTGTTCCGTAATTCTTCAGTCTTCGATATCAAAGGCTGGCTGTAATATTTAGCCACCCCCACGATGGTTACATTTGGCACAAGGCCGGGTTTAACGTGGGATTTCCGAGCCCGTAGGCTCGGCCAAAAATATTCCTATTGGAACCCGTAAAAACAGGGTCAAGGACAGTCTACCACCCCAAACGAGACTCTTCCCCTCGGCGGAGCCTCGTCCGGGTTCCTCTCTGCCCGAAGGCAGAGAGTTCGACTGCTCAGCCATCAAAGCCTGGCTGTGAATATTCCGGAAAAAACATAGCCGCCTTTATACACGTTAAATTAAATATTTTGAGACTTCTGATTGGTTATTACTACTATTGGTGAACTATAAAATGAGACAGCTCATTTTAGTTGGCTCACTAGTTCACCAGAAATTTTCCAACATTGTCCCCGGATGCAGTTTGCATAAGCGACGTGATGATGATGACATTGCTGCTGATTGTGGAGAACGTGGAAGCGTCCTCTCAGAAGTCACAAAGTAACGGTCATTGCTAAAGTGGCTGGTAAAATGGTTGGAACCTGTTAATTTTCCAGAACGTATCTGGCTTCTCATGCCATTCTCTAAATTTATAAGACGATGGGTGGTACTAAAAATGGAATGATGCCATATCTACGTTGCTGCTACACAATCTACACTTAACAGTGTCCAGAAACATATACGCAACCTTGTGGATTATGAATTATTTTCAACTATTGGTCACAGAAGAAACGTTGTTAGCCTCTCAAAGTCTTTGGCTATTTTTAATTGAAGAGGATTCTGACGGGCTACATTCTTCTTTTCTCAGATCAGACATTGACAGCTCTGATCCGTCATACCACGTATACAGGATCAAATGATCTTTCTTTCATTAGGAAGAAGTAATTTCTAATCGGATAGTTTTTAAAGAACCGCTGCTTTGTGAAAAATATCTCGTGGGGAATGGTAAGCCTTTTACGTCTCTCGGGTCAACCGTTTTCTACTTTCACCAAATGCATTCATCCACTATCTTGAGTGACTAGAATCTTGTATTGGGTGAAAAACGATAAAAACAATTGTTGATCTTCCATAACTGAAAGTTCAGATACAAAAACACACATTGAACAAAAACTCATCTACAAGAATTATTCTGATTTTATATATTCTTGTTAAATAGCTGTCCATATTTTTCGCGCACAAATGTATTCCCTAAATTTAACAATAGCATTGTAGCGTTAAAACCATCTCGATAATAAATGCGAATGTCAGTGTGTCACTGTATCACACTTTTTCAACTCAGCTAGAGGCCGTAGCCCAAAGTATTTTGGAATGAGGCCGACCCCGTGAGCAAATTAAAAACATTCTGAAATTTTGGATTCCCGAGTTTTCATAACTGCGATGTTTTTAATGATTTTTTGCGACGAATTTTATGTACGACAACAAATTTTATAACTTGGAAATACATTTGTGAATAATCGAAATTAATTGCGAAATCCAGCGAAAGTCACACATGAAATAAAAATAATTGTTTGTACGGAAAATAAGTAACTACTTACGTCAAATCCTCTGTAAATTAGGTGGCGGCAGAAGAATTATTGTTGAAATTTTAAAAGTTAAGCTCACCTATTAATGCAATCCTTAATTGCAGCGATCAATTTTGAGTTCTTCTGTAGTTTATTGTTACATATTGGATCTAGTCCTTCCTACCTATTGTAATAAAATCGCATGCAAGAGGCATCCGTAGAAGGTATCTTAAATGCCGCCCGATATGGCGAATTTTACGTCAGTATTATATATGATACAATTGGCTGGACAAGATATCACCGTTTTCCTACATCGACTGCACTATTATGTGCTTTTGTGTCAGTAAACCGAAAGGAATATTATCCAAACCCTTTGAATCCGTGCGGCCGTTATATCTGTCAAGTTTCATATAACCAGACAGCTGGTATACCACAGAGAATCATAATCATCAGAGATGGACACCAGCGGCCTAGGGTAAGAGATCTGTACTCATCAGGGAGTCAGTGTTAAACGGAACTTTAAATCAAATAAGCTAGAAATAAACGCTTTCATACCGACACAGGCAGTAAAAAGTAAAAAGGCAGTAACAAACAGTGGCATGGATGAGAGATCCCCCATCTTGAAAACAGTTCGTAGATAGATGACCTTCGTATAAAATATGAACATAGAATTCTATAGAATATCTCTTTCAGATGCTATTATGAATTTCACATGAAAGTATATTACCGACATCATTCTAACCTGGCATTCTTTGAAAACGATGCGAGATTCTTCCAAAGAAATATTTGTTTAGAGTCGGTGTTTAAAGAACGAATAGCTTCCAGGCATGAACCGGTCTTCAAGAGAAACTTTCTCTTGAAACAAAATGATATTTGGCTAAAATAGAAAGAAATTTATTGCATGGCTTCTCGAAAGGCATTGCTTTTTGCATTTCAACCAAGGAAAAGCGGAACAGAAAGCTAATGCATGGTATTTATTTCAGTGCTAGCTATTTTTAACCTATGAAAGGAGCATTTCGGGTATCAATCCGTAATCTATAGTTATATAATTGTTCAAATTCACTCAGCGCCTAAGGTTCCTATCCTTTTACTCAATGAATCTCAGTGTTTACAGCTACATTTATATTCTGCTTTCTTATCGCTCTGAAATATATATATATATATATATATATATATATATATATATATATATATATATATATATATATATATATATATATATATATATATACACACACACATATATATATATATATATATATATATATATATATATGTATGTATATATATATATATATATATATATATATATATATATATATATATATATATATGTGACGAAACATTTCATTCGTTTCTTTTTTAACATTGTATATTACGTCAATCGTCTTGCGCATTTGAGAGGCACACGTTCGAACCCTACCCGAGAGCACATTTACTTCTTTCTCGCTAGCACAGGTGGATAGATGTAACAGCCACATAATAAAAATAACAAAAAAAGATGAGTAAAGTGTAAATAATAAAAATGCCTTATTAAAACTATTAATCCATAAATTCATTATATATATATATATATATATATATATATATATATATATATATATGTATGTATGTATGTATGTATGTATGTATGCTTCCTAGCCAACGTTAATCTGCAAAACATTAAATGCAATGTCAATCGATATCTACTGGTCTACCTGATTACTCTTTCCTCGTCATGTCTTTAGTGACATTACTGCCTTTCTGGGGGTAATTCCTATTGTTCGAAAATTATAATATAAACATGTTATAAAAACACCACAAAAATAGGCATTTTGTTTCAGCACTTCTGGTGTCTTATCAAGTGATGGAGTTGAATATAGTTTGTTGAATATATATTCAACACTATCACTTGATAAGACACCAGAAGTGTTGAAAAATATGCCTATTTTTGTAGTGAAGTTTATGTTATAATTTTCGAATAAATTGTGTATATATATATATATATATATATATATATATATATATATATATATATATATATATATATATATATACATGATGAAATATAGTTTTAAGATATGTCATTTTTATGTGATAAAGTGATCAATATCAGAGACAGATATAAATATATATAAATATAAAAGTGCGTTGTGTTTTCTATCGACTATTTATATATATGGGTGAGTGATTCATAGTGGGTATTCTACTGTATTGTGGATAGTCTATTCTACCTGTTATTTTGGTAGGAGTAGTTTGTTGTTTTTTTATTATCTGTTTTATTTATTTGTTAGGATTAATTTATTTTACTTTTTTTTTGTTTATTTATATTATTTCATTTATTTCAGTTCTTTTCGGTTTTGGATTATTCAAGCAACTGCTTGTTGGAAAACAGCTATAACTACATTCCTAGCTCAAATCGAACTACTAAATAAACAATCAAAATTCATCTCAAAATACAGACACGAAAACAAATCTTTCTACTTTATTTACAAATCGAAAAATAAAATAAACAAAAACCAAGTAAAAGAAATAAATAAAGTAAATAATACACAAATTAACAAGCTACTCCCGCCAAAATAACAGTTTGAATAGGCTACCCATAATGGACCACTAACCCGTATATATAAATAGTTGAGTAAAAGCACAACAAACGTCGCATAACGATTGCGTTTAGCATGAAGCAGTTTGTCTCCTCTGAGTGTTGACTTCAGTGTCCAATTTTATATTTACATGCGCTCTCTTTTTCTATGTCTCTCTTTCACTCTCTCTCTCTCTTTCACTCTCTCTCTCTCTCTCACTCTCTCTCTCTCTCTATATATATATATATATATATATATATATGTGTGTGTGTGTGTGTGTGCGTGTGTCTCTGTATATACATATATATATATATATATATATATATATATATATATATATATATATATATATATATATATATATATATAACAAATCCAAATTTTTTCCTCACCGCAAAATGTAACATATATATGGGGTCTCTTTCCAGTCTATATTGCTAGCTGCATACATGCCGAATTTGATTTCAGAGATATCATTCTCTTAATTAATAAAGGCATTCTGACTTAAGGGGCATTGCTTTTCGGTCAATGCTCGCATACAAACATGTGATTCTCTTTGTATCTGTCCGTTAGTGGGTCGATATGTTGGTATCTACTTCCGAATCCTATAGGTGTGTCCCGTTGTTGACACCTTTTGAAAATAACGTGAAAACTGGACGCTAAATCTGTGGCATGTTACAAAATCTAGATTTCAACCAAATTCTCGCCTCTTTCTTCATACCGGTTGATAAGATGAAATATGAAACTCGAATAAAAAAAATGAACATTGATTGATTTTCATATTCAGTTTGACATTGATTGTCTCATTAAACCAAAACGGGCAAGTCGTCGTCATAGAGGAGGAATCGATATTTATAAATGTTCAGCCTTGTGTCATTAAGACAAAGCTAATTGGAAAAGTCAAGTAACATTCACGGAAACTAAGAGAAGAGAGGGCAATTTGATTTTTCACAGAGTGCGAAAACTGGGATTTAATATGATAAGTATATCACCAAAAATCTGGTTCTTAGCATTTACCAATTTTTGAGCATTTAGTTTTAAATATCGTCTGAAAAGACTGTGCAGAAATACCAAATTAACACAGGTTTTTACTTCCAAAATGACACTTTCAAAAATATATCAAATAATTTAATATCTGATATCATTAGATTCATTGAATGGAAAATAAAACCAGAATTCTAATTATGAATCACTACAAGCAAAATATGCAAATTTTAACTATATTCGATAAGTGAAAACTGTGTCAAAAATTGTAAAATATTACGTAAAAAGCTACTCAATGAAAAAGATTTGTTAGCTCGTTTGTTACATCATTTGTTAGATCATAATTAATAAAATCCAAAAAAATAGATAAAAGTCTATATAACACCAGAATACCGTTGGACATGAATTAAAAGATAAAATGTTTTAAATTTACATCGTTTATTGAAAATCACACTACCAATACTGCACTGTGTAACATGCTACGTCAAAATATAGCTAAATTGTTCAGTATAATTTCCCTTTGAAGGAAATGAAGGTCTTATTTCATGACACAATGATTTAGTAATAATGTGCTTCTGCCAGGCATCTTGCCTATATCAGAATTTGGAAAACTTCAGTGAATTAAAATTTTATAAGGCTGTGCTATACGGTTGATTGCCGCAATGAAATTCCGACGATATTATCTGGAACCAAATCTTACTGATTAATTTCGTTTCCTAACTATTTTGAAAAAAATATTTGGAATCCTTTCAAATTGAGTGAAATATCACGGTTCCAAAATCAACCTGCCCTAGTGGAACAGTTCTCATAATCCTTGATAAATTTATTACAAAATATTCTTCTGTGCTGTGCTGAAAGGCACCAGGAATATTTTTGATAGAAGTTCTCAGTAACCCGGAAAAGAACTATTCAGTTTACAAGATGGCGCTCGTTAATACATCAAAATGGACGCAAACACGTCTGATCTAGTAAAACCTACATCAAACGTAACTAATAATATTTGGTTTATTTCATCCACACTCCGACGCATTGTTTTGTTTGACAAAAACATAGAATAAAATGTATAGTTGCATTACAGTTATCGACATTCCAATCAAGCTTAGTGATAATTTGTCTGCTATTAAACAACATTGCGACCATGAATTGAAGAGCATTTAGTCACATCCGGACATCCGCCTTTTAGAATTGAGATTAATCGATTCTGCGACGACCAGTGGCGCTCAATTCTATCGATCTACAATTGATACTGAAAAAGTTCACTTGCTCTCTTGCTCAATTTTCTTTATTTAGAAAAAGAATTAAGACACTAATTAAATTAATATGTACGCTCTTAAAAAGGGAATATTTTGTAGGGGGGAATCAGATTTTGTAGTTTCCCATTAGACAGATCTTCCGCTATCTTCGATATTTTTAATCCTTTTACCCCCTAAACAAGGTGATAGAGTCACAGTGATACGAGGCGTTAATTTTACTAAGGCGATAATGTCACGAGGACGTAAGGTCTTACTGGGAGGGAAAGAGAATGAGTAAGTTTTAGTGATGAGAAGTGAGGAGAGTGGGAAATAAAAGTTTCAGTAAAAAAGAAGATGGCGTCTGACGTTGTATTAAATGTTTGAAGAAGGTAGGTGACAGGGAAGAAAACAACCGGAAGAGAGCTCACGGGAGATTAAAGAAACTACAGTGGCCTAAGAAAAGATTTTAGCCAGGAGAAATAAACTACGTCAAATTTCAAAATTTAATTACGTAATCCCTACTCCACATAAATAAACACTATTTGGAACTGGTATAGAATAGTTCCTCCATTTCCTAGTTTCAGTGCTTGTATTCGATTTTTCATGGATTTGATCAAGTTATCATCAATCGTCTGATTCAGATTTTGCCAATCCTTTAGCAATGTTTCTTTAAGGGTTGCCACTGACGTGGTTTTAGTTGCACGCTCTCGAAATTTTCGGACAATGTGCTCACAATCGTGTTCTATTTGATTCATGTCAGGACTTTGGGATCCCCTTCGCAGTGACTTGATTCCTTGCAATTCCTTCCAGGCTTTTGCTGCTTTACTCGTATGACATGGTGCCCCATCTTCTTGAAAAAGGTAAACATTCTTGTCCATCTGATTGGTTTCAAATAGTGAGAGTAGTCATTTCTCTAACATTTGGCAGTATTTTGGACCAATCAACCGCTCGTCAACAAGAAACAACTCAGATTTTCCTACAAACGAGAGACTGGCCCACATTATTGCTCCAATCCCTCCATGTTTTACAGTCGCCTGTATACATTCAGTGTTCCAAATCTCATTCTGATTTCTCCAAACATAAACCTGTCTTTCATCTAACCAAATTACAGACTGCCACATTTCATAATCTTTGTTCTCGACTCCTCTCTCCCAGTCCATAAGCCTGTTCCTGTTAACCTTTGAAATCAAGTGCTTCTTTCTTGCAACTGTTCTTTGGTAACCTAGCTCTTTCAGAATTTTTCTCACCACATAGCGACATTTCCCTGCTGTTGGCGACATCTTTGACGCTCTGACGACGTTTTCTGATGACTTCCCTCTTCAGATGCCCTTTTCCTTCGCTCAGACACGATGCATGGTCTTCTTGAACGTTGTTCCATTCGACACTGGCCTTGTTCATTACATTTCTTGACAATATTATTAACTGTCTGATAATTAACTTCGGAAACCCTAGCAATGTCTCTATTTGACTTGCCATATTGATACCTTCCTATTATTTGCCCTTGTTGAAATTCAACAATTTTCTTACTTCCACGAACTATCATTGTAAAATATAAGTCAACTCTCGTTCATAGATGCGAGTAGCTTGATACTAATACGGTATCGTCTGAAAAAGAAGAAGAGACGTCATTACACAAGACAAAATTGCTGCAATCAAGGGTAGCTAAAAACTTATCATAGAAGAAACGGTTGCATCTAGCTAGCTCAACAGGAAGAAAACGGGAGGCCTTGTTGCCAATCTAAAAGCAAGTTTTGTAGAAATGACAGAGAGGTGTCAGACTAAGACGGTGAGAAAGTGACTGAAGTCGATAGGCCAGGTCAGGATCGATTACATTACAGACTCTTCTTCGAATTTTGTCAAATATCTCGAGATATATAGTAAGAGCAACAGACCAGTTAGGATAGTAATATTCAATTCACCGACGAATGGTAGATATATATATATATATATATATGTGCAAGTTAGATTCTGCCGATGAAAAATAGTCTGGAACGACACAATGAACAATTTCCTCAGGGAAATTCTTTTTCTTAGAATTTTAGAAAATGTCCTATTCATAATATGAATTCAGTGCGAAATCAATCGTTCGAGAAATGAAACACGCAGTATTATACGCTCACTTCCAGAAACTGTAACGAAAATCCGATCAGCTTAGTTGCAGTATAAACCACAGGTGTGTTACGTGGAGTGATCAGGCGTTGGAAATAGCGTTTGATCAACTGCCCGAGCAGACGGGGGGTGATCCGAAACGAATAATAGCAGGTTATCTATTGTTCGAGGAACAGATCCGTAAAATACAAGTAGAAATTCGAGAGACAGAGAAATATAGTGTTTGTGGCTCCAAATATATAACGTAGACCGGATATATATTTTAATGTCCCTCCCCAGATTGTAATTACATTAAAAAGATTAGGGTAATACAATCTCTAATAATCACTTTTGGTATTTACACTACAAAGCTTATCTCGGCAGTGGTCCATAGGGGTTGTCTATATACGTCATTTAGAAGTTTACGGATATCAATGATATATAAGTTACGTTCGGAATTTGCAAACACTTATGTAAATTGGAAATCAAACAGATTGGACCTTAGATGAGCATGCATGAGTAGATTTTCTCCCGTGGGTTGAATAATATCGAAACGCCGTTGTGGGCTTATATAATGTGTAGTACACGTCACGTTATCTGCAAAATTGAGCCCGCTTTTTTTCAACTTGGACGTAGAATTTATTCCAGTGATAAAGAAGGCTTTCAGGGATAATTTATTAAATGAATCCCTAACAGGATTTTGCTAGTGATAATACAATTTTGAATCATTTGAAATATCCGCCGTCAAGTGGCATCTCGTCTTTAATTACATTCCCTCCTCTTTAGCGTAGCTTCTCTGTGCCTTTTATGTAAATATGTACAGGTCAATTATTCTGACGAGCCTCCCTCTTTTGCTTATCGAGTTCATGAATTTGAACGTAGCACGAGATTTGCAGATAGATCTCATTATGAAGTTAGTTGTAACCGGAAGTTCTATATAATAGTTCTCATCTCCTGCAAGTTTTGCTTGTGGATCTTTTATTGATTTCCTTTATTCTTAAAAGATTCGCACTCCTCGCTTGCGGAATTCTCTTCCGCCACCATGCTTTCTTGCCAAATTTGATCTTCAAATATTTAAATGCATCGCCATCTTGATTAAACATCTATAGTTCTCGCTCCTTAATAATGTTTCTTTTTTTCTTATTCTTTCAATCTGAGTGTCTGCGATGCATTGCTTTGATCTGATGATGAAAAAAGAAAATAATACCAATCGTCATCATATTGACATTGCATTTAAATTCCACGAAAGTTGATCTGAAAAGATATTTAGCAGGGGGTAAGCAGGTATGGTTGAAAGTTCACATCTATTTTGGCTGAAAAATCAATTTTATGAAAAGTATGGATCATATATACGGATATAAATAGAAACACAGAGATAGAGAGTGACCTTCTTTCTAAGGACACTAACTCTCTCTCTCTCTTTCTCTCTCTCTCTCTCTCTCTCTATATATATATATATATATATATATATAGTACTTGTGTAAAAAAGTGATTCTCACTGTTACAGTGCATTTCTTGATTCATTTAATTGAAATGTACGGAAAATATTCGTGATTATGAAAGGATTATGACCAAAATAATATTTGTAAGTCAGGCATGCCTGAATGATAATATACTGCCTAAATACACACATACATTACATATATATATATATATATATATATATATATATATATATATATATATATATTCAACACCATCACTTGATAAGACACCAGAAATGTTGAAATTAAATGGATATTTTTTTAGTGATCTTATAACATATTTATGTTATAATTTTCGAATAAATAATTGTATTTGGTCTACTCTGTATTGGGAACTCTTTTAAGAAGAGTATTTTTGGGTTTATGGGGATTTATTCCGTATACACTATTCGTATACTAGGGTATATATATATATATATATATATATATATATATATGTATATAAGCATGTCTGGTAAAAATAATTTAGATGTATTATGTATATTTATTTTAGTTTTAATTATTTTTAAGTCCCAGAATTAAGTCCTTAGTGGCCGTAGAAAAATGATTAAGAAAAATTACAAAATTTTAAAGTATTTAACTAAACATCCTTGAATTAAAATATGGCACACACACACACACACGTACGCCCTCTCTCTCTATCTTTCTCTCTCTCTCTCACACACATGCACACACACACATATATATATGTATGTATATATATATATATATATATATATATATATATATATATATATATATGTAAACAGAACTTCTACACATAATCATTCAATCGTCCAACGTTTTTCCGATGTGAGTAAAGACGTAGTTTAATGGAAAGTGGAAAGGAAGATGGACGTGTAGGCATAGAATTTCAAAGAGACAGTTGATGTTTCAGGGAACAATAACGAAGAAAGTAGGCAAAGAAAATATGACACTCACAGGACATAATAAATGTAAGAGGGACTGAGGTGTTCAGCACCTGTAAATATGATTAGCATTGCGAGAGATAGCAAAAAGCAAGCTTTACTTAAAGACTTACAATTCTAGCAGAAACATTAATCGAAAACTGGTGCTGTTGTCTGGCTTTTATTGTACGATGGGGATTGTGACCAACCCACAAATGTAGGTTGTATGAATTTGTTATTCCATTTCTTCCGAATATTGCCTCATCCGTAAACAAGACTGAAGAGCAAAACAACGGATAGAAAACACATTTGCAATTATAGGGCTCCATGCCAAATTAGTTGAATAGAGAAATTTAAGAAAATGAATTCACTTTTAGAAGCAAGTCAAGTGTATGTAAAGTAAATATTTAATTTTATCAATTAATATATATATATATATATATATATATATATATATATATAAATATATATATATATATGTGTGTGCGTGTGTGTGTGTGTGTGTGTGTGTGGAGGAGGAGAATATATCTATATACACACGCACATATATATATATACGTATATACAAACATATATATACACATATAAACACATATATATGCACACATATATATATACACATACACACACATATATATACACATTATATATATATACATACACACATTTTATATGTATATATATATATATATATATATATATATATAAACACATTTAACGGTTGTGTGTGTGTGGAGGGGTAGAATATATCTAAACACACACACACACATATATATATACGTATATACACACATATATATACACATATACACACACATATATGCACACATATATATACACATACACACACATACATACATATATATATATATATATATATATATATATATATATATATATATATATATATATATATATATATATATATATATAACACATTTAACGGCCGGAATGTTCGAGAAAATTTCGTATAAAATATGCATTGTCCGACAGCAATTGAATATATGTCTTATAGATAAGAAATTTCTCGAACATTCAGGCCGGTAAATGTAATTAAATATTTCTTTTTGAAAATAAACAAATTCGGAGCATTTACTTAAATATAATGTATATATTAATCATAACGTATGAACAGAACATATATATATATATATATATATATATATATATATATATATATATATATATATATATATATATATATATATATATATATATATAGAAAAAATACCGTAAGAATTATTGCCGTTAAAAATATTTTTTTTTATAAAAAACCCTATCTATAAGAACACCGGATTATATATCTTACTGTTCTTTCTTTATATATATATATATATTTAACGGCAATAATTCTTACGGTATTTTTTCTATTTTTATACTTAAAGATTTTGGGGGGCTGTTTAGGCTAGAATATGTTTTATTTAACTACAACTCTAAAAAAAATTAATTTTTAATAGACTATATTTCTTTTTAAAACCAAGTAAATGTATTAGAATTACTTACAGTAAGTAAAATTATCTTTTTCATATCATATATATATATATATGTATGTATATTACTAGGTTACATTTTTTTAATTAAAATTTATGTCAATGACGGCAAAGATAGCTAAATTATTTCACAGATTTAGTAAACTTTTATTTTTTATAAACTTAGTAATATATATTTTTCTCCTAAATGTACAAAGGACATGGGCCATTTAATGTCCTACATATTCTAACTTATCATATTAATTTCATTTAACTTTAGGTGTTTTATTGGATTCTTTTAAGTTTTTGAGTTGCTTTGATAGAGGTGTTAAGGCTAGAGTACGTTTTATTTAATTACAATTTTAAAACCAATTTTAAAATATTTTTACTTTTAAATTTAATAGACTATATTTTTTTATAAAACAAGTAATTGTAATAGAATTACTTACAGTATTTAAAATTATTTATTCCCATCAAATATAAGTATGTATATTACCGGGTCTTATTTTTTTTTTTTTAAATTTAATTTTTAAATATTATTTACAGAAAACTTTTGACAATGAATGGCACAAAATAGTTATTTCATTTCTCTGATTCAGTAAATTTTTATTTTTTAGAAACTTAATAATATATAGTTTCTCATGTATGCATAAAGGACATGGGTCATTTAATGACCTACATATTCTAGCTTTTCTTATTAACTTCGATTTTACTGCAGGTGTTTTATTGGATTCTTTTAGGTGCCAGAATTTACTTACATATTTGTGTCTATAAAAATAACGTTTTAAACAGAAAATATATTAAAATATTTGTCAGACATAGTCCATTGCGTAATACGTACATACATATATATATAAATATATATATATATATATATATATATATATATATATATATATATATATATATATATATATATATATATATATTGTGACGTAGCCACGATTCCATTAACCACATAGGCATAAGGATAAAAAGCAGTCCCAATGAAAAATCCCAAATTTTAGTCGAAACTTAGATATAAAAAGAGAGAAATAAATGAATAAATAGATAAATGAAAATAGATAAAAATCTAATGTTTCAACTTGCGAGCGAATATGTTCCTTGATCAGCCATACCCTCCTCTTCTCTTCACAAATTCTTTTCCTCTTTACCTAACCCCAAAGCCAATAAGCCACGGGTCCTTGAACTTTGAAGCGACCCGACCGTGACCTCCGAGAGACAAGGCCTATTCGGTAGTGACGTGACGTCACAAAAGTAGTCCATGCAGTGAAACAGACAGTAATCATAATGTAACGAATAATTGTAAGAAAAAAATTAGTTTTAGAAAACTTTTAAAAAATACATTGTTTTACAAAACAAATAAACAGAATTGGATTTTATACAGAAATTTATTTCATATTAATTTTTAAAAAATAACCGATAAGAAAAAAAAATGTTGCTGAATGTTTTAAAGGAATTAAACATCATGTTAGATTTCATTAAATTTTAAAGACTGAAATTCGTTCATTATTTTTTTATTTGTTCCAAATTTGAAAACATTTTTTAAATCATTATCAGTATTGTTTTAATTTGCATGTTTTTATCTTAATTTTAGTAATTATTCTGTAAAGTTACAATATCGTAATTATTAATGATTTTATTCATATACACTCGGACAGCAACAACTCAATTATGAATTAGGAAACAAATAAACAATTAAATAAATAGACGAGCAAATTACATGTAAATGATAAATAAACGATTAAAATAAGAAACAAATAAACTAAATACATGAAAGGAAAGTAAATAAATTTGATACAAAAAAGAGATTAAAAATTCAAATAATACTTATAGAAAAGTAGGTTACAGACAATTCATTTTAAGAATGAAAATGAAATTCATTCATGATTTCAATTGTTTCACATTTGAACATTTTTTATAAATCATAATCAGCATTGTTTTAATTTACATGTTTTTATTTCAATTTTAATAATTATTCTGTGAAGTTACAATTTTTGTAATCATTAAGAGATTATTACAGTAACAACTGAATTATGAATTAGGGAACAAACAATTAAATAAGCAAATTATAATTAAATGATGAATAAATAAAACAATTAAACATAAACAAGAAACAAAAACACAAACAAGAAAATAAATTAGATACAAACAATAAATAGATTTAAAAATCAAATAATATTTTCAGAAAAATAGGTTACTGATACAAAATTTAGCTGAATGAAGTTTTCTTTTTCTGCTTAACTTTTTACTTGTAATATTATTTTCCCTAGAACAAAAATTATTTAAAAGAGCATTTGTAGAGCTCCAGACAAACATTCTTTGTATTTTTTCTATATTGTGACCCTCATCACAAATGTCAACATAAAAAAGAACCTCATAATCTGCAAAAAACATTCAATGTTATATGCATGGCTTATTTTATTTTTCTTTGATTTACTGAATGAAGAAAAGAATGATTTTTTATCAGCTTATCAATGACTACATAATTATTCAGAACAAAATTTATAGTTTTATCATTAGGATATAAGAGAGAACCTCTATTAATCCCCTGAAAATAGCTGCTTATTTCAGGTATTTCTTCCACATTATCTCTTACACTTCCAGATATTAAATCTTTGCAGCTATTGCATTTAATTTTCTTAAAAACTGCATTACACCAATAACTTGCTAAGTATAGTATTACAGGTAGAACTTCTCTGCAATTATTTACATCATCCTCTTTAACATCAATTCTATATTTATATATATATAACTTTTCCTCCTCTGTCACTTCATCCCAGTTTGGTTCTTGTAAACTCTTTAAATCAATTTTAATGCATTGCTGATTAAATGGTAAGTTTAATTTTAAAACTGATTGCATTCTAATAATTTTTTCACACTCAAACACTTGCCGTATCGAGATATTATACTGATCCCCAGTAAGTTGTTGATATTGACCAAACCTTGCCTCAAGGTGATCAGTTTGAAATTTGCCTGGTAATATGTACAGCATTTTCAGTTCTTCTATACAATACTTGGTCAGTTCTAGAAATGCATAGGTTGTATGATGCAAAGCATTGAAGTTTTCCTTTGTTAATTTGCCATTTCTTCCAGAAATGCTATTCCAAGATTCTAACCAGTCACAGAATACAGAGGGAAATCTAAAATTTTCTTCATTCATTCTAAGTGGATTGCAGTATTTATTTCTAAGCCGACAACCTTTATATGGCATTTTAACATTCATTATTGTCCACCAAATATAAAATATGTTTATATATTCTGCAAAATTAGGCAAATATTTCTGTTTTCCTAAGATCAATAATCCTTGAATAGTGTATTCATTAAAAATTTGCAGAACTAAATTAGCATTTTGCCTTTCAAGATTAGTAGGAGAAAGTGCCTTTGAGGTTAATTTATAACAATATTTTAAAATTGACTGAGATTCTAAGGCATGAAGTTTCTGTAAGGTAGAAAATGTGGCACTTTGGATACTATCTAATTCATGATTTCCATCATGACAAAATTTGGGGAACAGCATGCATTTATTTGCATCTTTTTGACTAAGCCAATTGTTTCTAATGTATTTTAATATATGGACCGAGTCAAAAAGGAAGAAAAGAGGTCGAGACTTTATAACTGAGGGTGGATATACAATGGAAAGCTTTGGAGAACTGCAAAAGAAAGATATAGCTTTTTTATTTATAGCATTATTATCTGTTATGATTGATAATACTTGAAAGCCTATATCCTCTAAACCAATTATTATATGTTTAACTATATCAAATAACTTCTCAGCTTTAAGACATTTAGTTGGCATAACATGCACAACATTTTATATTGTGAGAATACACTGCTAATCCTAAAAGCAAAAGCACTTGTTGCAGCTTCACTGCTGTTATCAGACAAGCCAACAATATTACCACCCTTATAATGTTTTAGATGAATTTCATCAACAAGTAAAGATACTGTGATGTCCTGCACTAGGAGCTTAAATTTATTTTTAATATACATAAGAAAATTGTTATGTTGCTCAATCAAAGGATTCATATATGTTGATAAGGTTAATCTTTTAATGGTTGAATAGCTAGGTAAAATTATATTTTTGCTGTCTCTTAACAATCTGTCCCCTTTAGGGGAGCAGTTATATAACAATGAAGAAAATATCATTTCTGTTGAATAATCAAGCTTATTTTGTGTCATTAAATTTAGCTGCTCATATATAAATTTGATTGCATTAATGTTTGATTCTTCTTGCACCAATAGTAGAAATGACATTACCAATTTTAATATAAAACTCATATTTTGAGGTTCAAGTTGCTGTTGTTCTGTGTCCATTTTTTTCATGTTTTCTATCAGAATTTCAAAAGTATTTTGATCAGTTACGTGTTTAGAAATCTTATAATCCCCTATTGAATGTATTTCCACATCTCTACAAAAAAACATGTACTGCAAAATCAGATTAGATTACAAGAGACAGATAGATTTTTGGATATGGGGATTTGATGATGCTGAATATAATAAGTGTCTTTTGCTGCCTAACAAAACTCCAGTAATTTCTATCAAGGAAATTTAATTTCCCTTCTAGATCATTATTATGGAATTTCTTCTGCATTTTATATGCTAAGTCATCATTAATACTTTGATTTAAAGCACTTTTAAGAGCAGAATTCTCTAGTCACATTCTCCTGGAATCTGGTGACTCTCTAGAAGTAGTCAATGAAGATAAATATGAGGGACAGTTTGGGAAAATTCTAGGAATAGCACCATCATGAAGATATATTTTTTTAGGTTAACTGCAATTGTGACACCTGTTTTTTCGTCAAAAGCTGACGATTCACTCCTTATGTCCTCCGGTCGAAAATGTAGTTCACATAAAAACTCAAAAAGATTTTAAAAACCAAACCTATTTTAAATTCTTGTGAAAATCTAAGGAAATCAATCAGCAAAAATCTAAAAAATAATATGAAGCAATAACTATTTTAGGAAAAGTGGAGAGAATTCAAGAAAAGATTATTAGTGACGAAGCTATGTAGAAATAAGAGAATTTTTAACGTTTATTCATTTCTTTAATTTAAAATGATGAATGCAAAACATTTTTATGAATAAAACAATTCTAAAAAATTGTTAAATTATTAGAATTATTTTTATGCCTAAAAAATTCCTTTATTAATTTATATCGAAAATTTCTTAAAGTTTATTTTTATAAAAATTAGATTTCAGCTTTTAAAAACTTTCGCAAATTTCTTTTAATGTGTTTTGTGAATTATAAAGATATAAAATTATTTTAATCCTCAAAGTTTCAATTGAGTTTAATAACTTTTTAAAACAAGTTACAAAGCTGTTTTAAAATGTGTTGTGAATTAGACATAAAATTCAATTCAATTAAAGTTTCATTTAGTCACGAATAAAACAATTCTAAAAAATCGATAAAATTATTTTTTATGTATATAAAATATTCCTTTCGAAAATTTCTTTAAAGTTTATTTCTTAAAAAAATGAGATTTTAGATTTTAAAAACAACACGTACGAGAATGAATGTCTCTCTCTCTAAACTTTCTCGCTAGATTTATGTCTTATTAACTTTATGTTATGAATTACAAAGACATGGTATTAATTTTATCATTAAAGTTTCAATAAAATTTACTTATTTTTTAATACAAAAAATATACTCAGTCTGCTGAATTTAGTAGATAAAAATGATCTCTTCTGATTGTACGAATCCAAACATCAGATAATTCTTTATCTTTAGTTAAAGAAAATACATATACTTTAGGGCCGTTTTTATAATTCCCTTTGCAATTTGGTACAATGCATCTATAAGGCATTGTTTTTGTTTTAAATTAATTCAATATTTAAAAGAAAATAAGTAATTTAAAAATGCCGCCGTAAAAAAACTGCTACACAAAACAAACGACACGCTTCTTGCAAGTCGGACTCAATGTGATGACGTCACATTTGTCAACAACGAAATAAAACAGGCCTTCTCTCTCGGTGGTCACGACCCGACGCGAAAATGACCTGGTTCCAAAATCCCGCCGACATCAGGCGCTTGACCGCACGTGAAGTCTAGACACCATCAGGCTCTCCTGCTGCGATTCACGTGATCAGACACCACTAAGGGTTGATTGAAATTTCGGCCAGCACACGAACACCGAGTGATCTGCGCCTCATCCTCCCGCGTGCCCGGTCAAGGACGAAGAGAATCCACGTGACTGTCTTTGGGGAGAGCAAAAATCTAAAAAAACGGGTTCAGTTTCCGTCTGATCAGTGGCAGATGAACGTCGCTGGGCAAAATCGTCCCTACTCCAAAATTGACTGCCCACTGAAGTGAAAAAGACGACAAAGTCTGTTGACTAGAGATGAGAGTGCTGCACGACACTGAATCGACCGACGAAAGGCTTGGACGAGATACGGTGAAACATCGAAC
This sequence comes from Acanthosepion esculentum, assembly GCA_964036315.1. Classification (NCBI taxonomy): domain Eukaryota; kingdom Metazoa; phylum Mollusca; class Cephalopoda; order Sepiida; family Sepiidae; genus Acanthosepion; species Acanthosepion esculentum. Next base: position 38,141,947 of record OZ038480.1, on the reverse strand, counting down.
ACTTCCGAAAGAAAAAAGAACTCAGGAAAATTGCCGGCCGGCCAAAATATTGTATTAGCATACAAACTCTCGCTTCGGCGAATCAGAATTCTGTGTGAACATATCAACTCGACTGACAGATAAGATGATTCTCTTGGCTTAATCTTTCTTTTATGTACATATATATGTATTCGCTCGCGCCTTCTTTTCTTCCATAGCTCCCTTCCCCTTTGTTAAATGAATTTCTTTTTTTTTCTTTACCTGTTTATATATTGGTAAATAAATGTTTCATTTTGAGAACCATCGTCTTGCGTCTGTTCTTCGTTGACTCCCTTGTGTCGCTTTCATTTCTGAGTGAAAACCGAGAAAGGATCCAACGTTTACCTTTTTTTAAACCCGTGGTTCATCTATATGCTACAAGTTCGTAACAATATATATATATATATATATATATATATATATATATATATATATATATATATATATATATATATGTGGGATTCACGCTACCCCCACCTTCATTTTGACGCACGCGCGACATTTTCACCGCTTCCTCTCACTTTCGGCCGGTTATAGTAGTAAACCGTTTGCGCTGACGTCACTGCAAATTTGACTTTTCAAAATTAGTCGCCCCCGTGGTCGTCTGACCATCGGCTGGGCTGGCTCACTTGTCTCTGGCCGGTAACCCCATATATACAGACAGAGACATTTTATTCGGCAAAACCTTGCCTAGACCTCATGGCTCGTCTCGGTATCTTAATGCATACGACACGGTCGTCACCTTGCGATGACAGATTTCTTGTCCCGAGGCTGACATCTTTAAAGAGCTGCCAACGTCCAGGAACTTTCGATAACTTTCAACCTGATGAACAAGCATTTTTCATATTCTTCGAACTGTACTTTCAGAACCTGTTACTTTAAAAAGAATTACATACACTCACAATTATAAACTCTCGCAGTGAGTATTTTTTCCATGCCGTATGTTATTATGCATTACAACTGACTTTCTGACTTTCTTCCTGAAGGAACTCCTTCCCGCCATTTAGCCATCTTGGATTTGAATTTTGGCGCGGAATCGTATCTTGTCAACTACCATATTTCCAGTATCTTACTGAAGGCTTCACTCAAGGCAATTAAATTTCATTCATTACAATATTTCCAGTACCTTACTGAAGACAATCTACTTGGCCTCTTTTTCAACTACATTTTCCAGTACATTTACTGAAGGTCTTCACTGAAGACACTACTTGTTAAACTCTAAATAAAAATGTATGTTTGTTCTTAACCTTTTGTTGTTTTGCCTGTCTACTTCTTTTCACTTTGTACGTTTGTACGGTGGAAAGACCACGTCTTTATATTTTATTATTTTTTACTTTGTTTGTGGATTCGGTAGTAGTGTGTAGTGTCTGGCACAAGGCCTAATTTTCGTAAGCCAGATCTGCACCGCTATCGGGTCCACAACATATATATATATATATATGTGTGTGTGTGTGTGTGTGTGTGTGTGTGTGTGTGTGTACGTATTACAAAATGGACAAGTATTTTAATATAGTTTCTGCTTAAAATGTTATTTTTATAGACACAAATATGTAAGTAATGTTCTGTTTAAAATAAACAGTATTAATTGCATTTACAGCCCGAATGACCGAGAAATTACATAGAAAATATATGTCCTCAATCAGTAATCAAACCTGTATCCTACACAGAACCGTCATATTGCCTGACGTGCTATAACATTTATCTATAGGTTTGTCTTGGTGGTGGCGATGACAGGTATTTTGATGATAAAATTACCCACCATCCACACATCTCCCCTGACACTGTCAAATCTATTTCCAATTCTGTGTGTCGTGTGTGAGTGTGCGTGTCCACGCTAGTTTGTACATGAATCAGTTTACACACACACACACACACACATTTTTTAAAGACATTTTTTTTGTTTATACATTCTTTTCATAGATACAAATATTTAAGTAAACGCTTTGTTTATAATAAACAGTATTAATAACATTTACCGGCTTGGATGTCCGATCAGTTGAAGCACGTGAGGCTAGATGACGGTCCGTATAGGATAGAGGTTCGATCCCTGTCGGAGGACGAATATTTGTCTAGGAAAATTTCTCGGACATACTGTTTATTACAAACCGAGCATTTACTTAAATATTTTTATCTATAAAAAGAATGTATAAACATAAAAAGGTCTTAAAATAATTGTCGGATATTGTTCATTTCATATATATATATATATATATATATATATATATATATATATATATATATATATATATATATATATATATATACACCGACACAAACACACGCACCTACCCACAAAATCAAACCTAATGACCTTATTACCACTTAGACAGAAAGTCACTCTTGCCAAAAATAAAAGAAAATGAGATAAAGGTTTACTACAGATACAGAAAATGAACAATGAATTTGTTGTGGCCATGTTAGGGCCAGAAATAAAGACACAAAGAGAGGAATTGAGTTAAACAAATATATTAACAGAAACAATAATACAAACTTATACAAAAGAGAGTGTTACAACAAGAATTTTCGGTCTGACTGTCACCGCTGACTGTTGGAAACTCCCCTCTCCAAAAAGCAGTACCTGCTTCTATTTATAGCTGGGAGAGTCCATGCATGTGTAGGTATTTTACCAGAACAGAAATATTAAAAAAAACATAAAGAAATTTTATTCCGTTAAAAAAATTGATTCCTTTAATTTCCTGAAGAATGTCACCAGTTCAGAAATACGTATAGCAAAAATATGAAGAATAAAATGTAATATATACGCTAAAATAAATCCGTATTATAACCCAAAACTTTTGTGGTTTCCCTCTTCTTCATATATATATATATATATATATATATATATATATATATATATATATATATATATATATATATATATATAGATTGATTGATTGATTGATTGGTCATAATTCAATTGTTTGGTAGATGGTCTCGAGTGACTTCTACAGGGTGCAGTCAACGGCGTTGGTATATGGAGACCATGCGCTTCCCGAGATACACGGTCCTGCTGCTTTCATTGTTGATAGTCAACCGCGTTCGGGATCCCACTCCGTATATTCTGTCTGGACTTACTTCCATAGATTTTCCGCATCTGCAAATGATCGCAAAGCCGAGCAGGCATAAAATCGGGTTTGTCGTCACCTTAGATAAAATGCTTTCCTTGGCCCTCAAGGAATCATTTTATAGAGAGTGGGAGCTTGCTCCCCACAATCAACGCCAGGTATGAAATCCTTTGAAACATATAATGTACGTAAATAAACATTATGTAAATATACGTAATATATAACATCGCACACATAGTGCTGGTCGTAATAGAAACAGTGCTCGATGTAATATGACGGAGCTATTAACTATATATTAATAAATATACCTATTATCCCTCACCGACAGCACGACTCTGAGTTTCATTCACGAGGAAATCATTAGGTGCTGACTATACACTAATAGTTATGTAATTTAATTTTTATTAAAAATATCTGTTTATTGCAATGTTGGCGCAGTTACATATTATACTGGGAATACAGTTTTTTATTTTTTAAAATCTATTTAAAATTTAAAATAAACAAGATTTGTATCCATATGGAAAAACATTATTTTAGAGTTGTGAATTCAATTAAAACATCATTTACATTAAGAAATAATCTGGATCAACGTATCTAAGCAATTATCTATTTTTATGCCTACTTGTAACAATCAATTCTTTTCTTTTGTTTAATAAGCTTGGTTTATTAAAAATTAAACTTATTTCATTTCCCATTGTATGATTTGGCACTTGCTTCTATATCCCACTTAATGATTGGTATATTAGCACAACTCTTTAATTGCAAGAAATATTTAGAAAGAGCAGTACTGTGTTTGTATTTTACATTGCCTAAAGTCATTCGATGATTGTAGAAACGAAATGTCTAAGGATTTTCAGTGGAACCAAATAAAATTTGACATCCTTACCGGAAAGTATATCAGCTCGGTATATAATATTATCAGTCATATATTGACGGTTTAAAGGAGAGATCATATTTTTGGCAGTTATTATTTTTTTTAAAATAATGTTGTCTTTCTTGGAAATATATTTATTGATAATAATGTTATTATGTTTGGATATAGATTTACCGATGTTATTAACGCAGCTGTAGCGGATCTTAACATTATTTTTGTTAAAAACCTTTTTAGTCTTGGTGAATGGTTAATGTGTTTTGAATTAAATTTAGGAAAATTCTTCCGATATTCATTTGGATATTACACGGTGGCTTAAACCACATAATGTTACGCTTACTTTGTTTCTGTTTATTTATAGCATTGTGTTCTTCTCTAAATACTCTAAATCTTCTTAGTAGTTGCTTAGTTCTAAAGCTTTGATATAGTTAATTTTATTATTATCAAATATTTCCTTACTGCTGGAGTTGGTAGATAATATAACTTCAATTGATTTATGTAAAGTATCTACAATTTTATGATGGTAGTTTGATTCTTTACTGACGTATCTAGGGTTATAGAGATCTTTGCTATATGGTTTGTAATAATCATTAATCAAGTTCAAGGACACATCGAGAAAGTTGATCACTTTAGCATTGATGTTAATTGTAATATATAGCACGTGATCTTCGAAACTTTTTTTCAGTCCCCTTATCAATCAATCTATATTTCGTGGATTTGCTATATAGAGGATAATTACACCACCATCTCTATAGAGACCGGTTTCCTTAATGTCGGAAATAAATCTTAGTCGCCATGAGAACTAGATTACAACTAATTCCAATGAAAACTGCTGGATCAGATGTTCACATAACAAAATCAAAGTCTGGGTTACTTCTTTTGATCCACAAATAACTATTTTGGAATAATTTAAGTTTTTGTGCCTGCTTCGTGGTATTTATTTTGCGATCGCTAATAGGATATTAATCGTCTTTAAATTTATAGCAGTCATTAGCATATTATGGGCGGTTAAATGTCACAAATATCGAAATTAAAGAATGTACATTAATTCGTCCTTTTTAAAATAGTAAACCATTCTATAGATTCTGTTTTAGTTTTAGTTTTATGTCATTGGATAATTCCTGGAGCATTTTCATATATTTGCTCACTCTTTCAATGAAGATTCTGCTGATTTTACCGATATTATTTTCAGTTGGGTTCTGTAATCGTTATTGAGGGTTGTTTAGGAAATTTTCTTTATAATATTCATCGGTAATGAATGCCTATTATATATATATATATATATATATATATATATATATATATATATATATATATATATATATATATAACATTATATATATATATATATATATATATATATATATATATATATGATGGAAATGTGGAAAAGACAAAGCAAAATCCGAATATGTGAGTTTACTGTTTTTTTATTTTGTTTTGTTTTTGTTATTCTGTCGACGTCAGACGTTTCGGTCAAATAGACCTTCTTCAGGACATGGTTAATGGAGACATATTCATATTAGATTTAAGTTAGATGAAGAGACGATATATACAGGACTGGTCAGAAACAGAAAAACTGAAATTCTAAAGTCAGAGTATTCTTTCTTGGAGTCAGATATGCTGGCGTCACGTGGGCGGCGCTACGAAAAGCATATCCGACTCCAAGAAAGAATACTCTGACTTTAGAATTTCAGTTTTTCTGTTTCTGACCAGTCCTGTATATATCGTCTCTTCATCTAACTTAAATCTAATATAAATATGTCTCCATTAACCATGTCCTGAAGAAGGTCTATTTGAGCGAAACGTCTGACGTCGACAGAATAACAAAAACAAAAAAAATAAAAAAACAGTAAACTCACATATTCGGATTTTGTTTTGTCTTTTCCACATTTTCATCATACCGTCGGATCTACATCCACACATTTGCTTACATATATATATATATATATATATATATATATATATATATATATATATATATATATATATATATATATATATAAGGATGGAACAAAGAAATGACTTGCCATAACCAAAACTGTTATCCAGATACAGTCTCGAATGAAAAGGATAATACTGAGAGAGAAAAAAAGGCCAAAAGCAAACTTAGTTACTCAGTATAGTGCTCGAAGCCTATATTGACATGACCGAGCCAAAAAGCTTAACATTGTTAAATCTTATGAAAGGATGGCTCTAGTCGTAACCCGAGTTTCGCGCTCACGCGGTCTTCAGACGACTTAATCTAAAATGAAAAAAGCGAGGGAAGAGCAATATATAACCGCAATTATATAACCTGTGAATCGCACTAAAGTATTCACGAGAAACATATATCTTCTCCCAAAAGAATCGATTTTTTGAAACAGTCGTTTTCTATATGGATTGGGTAGTTATCAAAAATCAAAAAAATCTATCGTCCTTTACACTTACGCTTTTCTCCCAATTGAATATCAATATAGTCGTCATACCCAAACGTGTCCCCTTATTCGAACGTCCTCGTATCCGAATATTCCTGTGTTGAAATTTAGATGTTCTAGGAATATATAAGAATTTCTTTCCTTTGCAGGTAATTGTTAGTAATTTGATATTTCTCAGCCCATAATGTCTCGCATAGAAGAAACTTCAACTGGAAGCAAAAAACAAAAAAAGAAAGTTATTTAAAGGTATGTCAGAAATTAGAGATTATTGGAAACCTGGACAATGGCACAAGCTTATCTGACATATTGCAGAATCTGAACGAAACACTAAAAGTTGCTTTTATGATAATCCTCTAAATACTCTCACCTCGGATGACGTAAAAGAATGAATAAATAAAGAAGCTAATGAATTACAAAAGAATTCAATGTAGAATCGCTTCAAAATGAATTGGTTCTTCAGATAATGATGAAAATATGAACGACAATAAAGATGAGCGCGACTCAGTAGAGAGAGCTATTGATAAGGTTATTAAATTAATGGCGAAAAAACTTTGTTCAGTAGTACCTAATTTGTAGAAATACTTTACTTTAAAAAAACATGAACAGCAAAAAGTAAGCGAAACGAAAAAAAATCTGAAAAAAAATCAATAAAACCTATTGTATATTAAACATGGCAAATTAATATTTACTTTCGTTAAACACTTAATTTTTCACTTATTGCTTTAGTTTCTTGTGTTTTATTAATATATTAATATATTATATTAATATAATATAATATATTAATATCTTAACATCAATATAATATATTAATATCAATATAATATTAATATATATTAATATATTATTATTATTAATATATATATATATCAATATAATATAATTTAATATATTAATATTATCATGTATTGCTTAAGATTCTTGTGTCTTATTTAATTTATATTACAGATGTCATATTATATCCGACCCGTGCTCATATCCAAACCACTCTGAAGTTCGGACACGAGTACTTCCACTGTTTGTATCTTTATGGAGATCTATATGAATTGAAAAACAACGGCAAATGCTGTATTAAATTTGAGCGTGTAAAGTTGCACACCGTCGGTGTCTTTCGTCCACTTCCTTTACAAGAATCCACGAAAAAACGCAGTAAAGCCGTCAGAGAGATCGTCGGCCTTTTTAACATATGGAAATATAATTTAACTTTCAATACAATCATAGATATCTCAGAGGCTATTTTCTAAACAAACGCTTGACAGAAGCGCAACCGACTTTCTTTTCCGGTACGATTTCATGGAATTAATCAAGTCAAAAATAAATTCAAGCCCCCAATTTGTTTTTTTTAAATAAAATGGTTGGAGTATATTTTTTTAAGAAGAAAAATGACGAAAAAGAAACAGATAATAAAGTGGTTCATGTTACAAAAACATAAAATAAAAAAAATAAATCTAAATCGAGGAAAATGTTTGGGGAAAAATTCACTGATATATGCAAGCACTTGTAAAAAACATATATGGTGAGCTAAAACGAAAGAAAGAAATGAAATTTAACAGATGGGTTCAATTCCGTTTAAAATATCTCATGAAGAAACCAAAACTTTCGTTGGGAAATGAATAATTTTGATTGATTTTTTTTTTTCATTCCCGGACTCAATTTTTTTTGAGAAAACAGTTTGTTTTCCTGTTTGGTCTAAATTCCGTTTTGTTACCAAAATCTTTTCAATGTTTTGAAAGTGAACCAATTAGATTTGTAGCGAAAAACAAGTATTTCTTCTTAAAAATTAAACATACTCGTAAATTTTGTTCCAAGTTTTCAAAATGAAACGATAAAAATGTAAGATAAAGGGAAATAATAACAGAATCAATTAGTTTGCTCGACGGTTACGGATGATACATAGGTTACACTAAAATTAATATATATATAGCAGGTCTCGAGAAATTTTTCGAATTACTCCCGCTATTTTTTTCCAATGTCTCTGGTCTTTTTATAGCTTTCCAGAAATTGTATATATTTTTGCGATATAATTTTAGAAAGCAAACATTTATCCGGATTAAAAACATCTTCATTTTCTGATGATGCCTAACATGGATTTAAATACAGGTGAGGACGGTAAGGGTCGTATTAAGATTAGCTATTCCCATACAACAAACATTAAGATATTAATTGGACTTAGATTTAGCGTTGTTGGTAATTTCACATAAAATATTTTTCCCAATAAAACAGATTTCTCAAGTCCAGTAATTGTTACCGCTTTTTCTACTATTGTTGGTGTGTGTATCGGGCTATCTCCTCCTAATTTCCTAACCTTTCAACAGGGGTCTCTCTCCCACGTGTATAAATACTCGTTCATCCTTCTCTCTTCCTCTTTTTCCTGCTTACGCCGACGTGTGAGCAACTACCTCGATTTCGGCCACGGGCCGAAGCCTCGCACGTGCGGCGAGGTATATGAAACTGTCTCTTTAAAATTTCCAATATGTGAACTCTTACACACAACCAGCGTTTCCCATATTCTGGGAACACGCTAAAACAAAATTCACCCCGTACGGACATTTCAACTCAACACACACACAAACAACTTTCCATACAAACACTAACGTTTTATTCATGTTTTAAATGATGTATTTGTAATTCTTGTATCAATCTGTTTGTCATTAATATATAATTGTCTTGTACATATATATCTGTCTTGTTCGTTTTATTTTGCTTTCTTTGGACTCCATCATAGTCCAACATTACTATGTAGCGGGACTGGCCAGCAGGAAGTCTTAGTCCAAAGATTTCATCGTCATATTCACCCGCCGGTCCCCTACATGTGTGTTTGCGCGCGCGCGTGCGTGTGTGCGCTCGCGCGTGCGTGTGGGGGGGCATTCTAACCTAACATTATGTTTAATGTACCGTGGAAAAAAACATTTTCAATATATCATTTTATTCCTTGTGTTACGTGAGATATCCATTTCAGTTGTTGTTTCGAAGGCTTCTGGTCTTTCCAATTTTAAATTCAATTATTTGTTATTTGAGATCCAATATTGCAGTTTTGTATGCTCATACGAAGGGAAATCCTCCCTTAGATCCAGAGGGATCATTCGCTTGAAGTTTATAATTGATATCATTTACGTAAGAAAGCGGTTGTATACAGCTGACGGTAGAAACATATCTGCACGAGTTAGGCGTCATGTCTATCTCCATCTGACAATGTTAATTTAGAAGTCTTGTAGTAAAACGTTAAGCTTTGTTGCATCTACTCCAATCACAACCTATTTTTACTTTCCTTACTGATTTTTTTCTAGTATTGTTGGGAGGGAGGGTCTTTCAAAACATTAAGTTTAATTTACTGTGGAAAAAGTCAACATTTTCAATATATCATTATTTTATTCTTTGTGTTACGTGTGATATACATTTCAGTTGTTGCTGCTTTTCGAAGGCTTGCGTTCTTTGCAATTTTTAATTCGATAATTTCTTATTTTAGTATGCCCATACCAAGGGTACACTTCCCTTAGATCGACGGGGCTTACTCGCTTGAAGTTATATTTGATATCATTCACGTATATTGTATACGTATATTCGTATACAATAGACGTATATTCATTGTATACAGCTAACGGTAGAAACGTATATGCACGAGTTTGGCGTCATGTATATCTCCATCTGATGATGCTAGTTAAGATGTTTTGTAGTTAAAGTTTAAGCTTTGTCACATCCAGTGGTGTTGGGCAAAACTACTCCAATCACAACCTATTTTAGTTTCCTTACATCCTATGCTAAATTTGTTATTACTGATCCATGCATGTGAAGTGTTTAATGTTTATTAATTCCAAATTCTAAATTGTTTTTTATGTCTTCAGTATCACACATTCTTTCATTCAAGTTCCAGATCATAGTTTCTGTTTTGATAAGTTTTGTTCTAACTTTTGGAATAATTGGTAAATATTGTTGATTGTTTCAAGATATGTCTTAACAATGGGAAATGCATCTATAATTTTGAACCATCAATAAAAACACAGACAAAACAATTCGATTCGATTAAGTCATGCCTTTATAATATGGATATGATTTTCATTCAAATATGCAACAAAGATAACTTGTTGCAAAAATGCACAATATATCGAGTGATGATCGATAAGGCGATCGCCTGAGAGAGTGAGGTGCTGAATTTAGTTCTGCTGTTTCAGGACATGATGTTAGAATCTTCTTATCTATGAAGGAGTTAATTAGATCGTGTACACTGTAAAGTTATTATGTAATTTAAAAAACATAATGATTGGTTGTGCAAAAGAAAAGTTATTTTTTGCAGAAAGTTAGGGACTTACGAGCAGGTACGAAAAGTTCTCTGTCAGATCACATCCCAAAAACTGGACAAATGGGAAAACATAAGATTCTTAGAACGGAGGAACGTCGTATACGGACTGAGGAATTTTAATGGCCTAAACCCACCCCGCCTACATAAATACAAGCCTCGGACGGAAAGATATTCTCGTGACAGACTCTTTCCATCCTTACTAAGAAAGAAGTTCACAAAAGAAACCGATGTTTATTCAAGTTATGGGAAGAGGGTTAATTCGGAAAATTTTCAACACCACTTCATGTATATACAGGATGCGATGTGTAAATGGTCGCCATTCTATACTAATTTCGCGCATGCGACGCTTTTGGTTTTGATTTTATCGACTGCACAGTATAATAGAGTTAGTTGGGCAGCTTCTATAAGAAAAAATGCACTATGATGCAATTCCCTCCCCCAGAATTTTAGACATGGAAAGCTGTACTGCTTGGAATTTGCGCCGGAATATCCCAAACCAACATTTCAGAGTGTTTGCGTGTCAATACAGATTATGCTGCGTCTTCAAGTGATGAACACCAAATATCCAGTCAACATCATGGTATTCGGAGTGATCACTAATGATGGCAACATTATGCCTCCATTCATCATCCTACATCAAGTGCCTTGAGGAGGTATTGATGCTCTTGTTGGCTACTGCCGCAGGTTGGCTGCTGGAAGACCCTGTGTTTGGCAGCATACATCTGCACGATGTCAAACAGGCAGGAGAACCCTGTGGTGGCTGTCAGACAATTTCTGCGACGACATAACCCCTTAAATCTGGCAACCTAACTCCGCAGTCTACAACTTATATGGGCGTAGATGAGCGAGAGATCAACAAAATTCCTTGTGACACCAAAGTTGATCTGAAGGCAAGGATTATAGCAGCATTCACCATCTTAAACAAGGAAATCGTTCAGAAGAGATGCAGTAGATTCCGAAGTCGTCTGGAAGCCGAGGTTGAAGCCAATGGCCATTTAATTGAATAAATTTCCTCTTTAGTATTTCAAGCTATTTTTGTTAAATTTTAGTAAATATATCTGTTAAGATGTCAGTGTTATTTTAATTTTTGCGTAATTTCGATGATAATATATCCCAGTATATATATACTTTCGACGATAATATATCCCAGTATATATATATATATATATATATATATATATATATATATATATATATATATATATATATATATATATATTCACGCAAAAATATTTCTTCTAAAAACATAACAGATTGTACCTGTAATCAGACACTGTTTTGTATCATACGGAAAGTTTTATTACAGCAGACGAAGTGTCTGAATTAGTTCTAACGCCTTGTACAGGCAAATATAATTTTATATACGGCAACGCTAATGGCTGTATTTGATTGTGTTTCCAGACCGAAGGCAGCCAATTCATCCAACATTTTCTGCTGTTTATCGTCGCGTTGCTGAGACAGGATCAGTGGCACCACAAACTATGCATCGAGGAAAACTGAGATCCGTCCGTATAAAGAACATTCTACAAGCTGTCGGAGTCGATCCTGGTATCAGCAGACGTCAAGCAGCCCTAGCATGTTGTACATCTCATAGTAACGCATGGAAGGCACTTAAAGGGCAGCTCCTGTATACGTGTCATTTGAAACGTGTGCAGTGTCTTTCGCCATCTGATCACTCACCTCGCGCGAAGGATTGCCGATGGCTTATTCCACAATCTGCCTCTCCGTTGTCTTTATCTGAAGGCTTGTTTACTGATGAGGCAACATGTATAAGAGATGGAAGACAAATTTACACAAACCAACATTTGTGGGTGTGTCGCAATCACCATGGTACAATACAGACACCAGCAACAGTTAATCGATTAATATGTTGGATGGAATTGTAGGTGACTGTCTGGTAGGTACATATGTTTTCCAGCACGTCTTACAAGAGCTGTCTACAGGAAACCTAAACAGACTTCCAGACCTGCTAGAATATATGCCCCTGCTAATTCGAAAACGTATGTGGTTTATGCATAACGGGCCACCAGCATATTTTAGTCACAGTGTTCACAATTCACTAGCTGACATCTACCATGATAGGTAGGAGATAACCTAGTCTATGCCATGCATGTTCCCCTGACCTCAATACTTTGGATTTTCATCTGGTGTCTAGAGGGGGTCTCTAAAACAATTGGTTTATGCAGCAGACATTAATAATGTGGAAAGGCTTCATCAACATATGTGGGTCTTCAAAACCATTCGACACTGTGTGGAAGTATTTGCTCAGCGAGTTAATGATCCGACGAGTACTTGTGTGTGTAGAAGCAAAGCGGGGGATATTTTGAACATTTTTAATGAGTATTACTAATAAAAACTTCCTAAAATTGCACACCAAAATCCATCCTCTCGTCTACTTTTACTTAAAGAACTTCTGCACACTGATTTGTTCTGGAAATTTTTAGTCTCGGTGGTTCTTGATTTCAAAACTTTTTTTCACAGAGTTTAATGATTTTGTGATTCTGAAAGCTGTTACATAACTTCTGATAATGCAAAACAGGTATTAGTTAACAATGGCTTCACGAATCACCTTGTCGACTACCAAATTAAACTATTTCTTTCTAAAGTAAATAATAAAGATAGTGAACAAATAGTCAAAAATAACAAATATATTTTCTACAAAAGCCAAATTCACGTCAACTACAAACAAGATGAATCTTCACTTAGAAATATCATAAAGAAATGTACTAACCCAATCGACCAGAACAAAAAAAATCAAATTAATTCTCTACAACAAAAAAATTAAAACAGCTAACCTCATCATCAAAAATAACAACACACGAGCAAAATCAGAATTACAAGGAACGAACAGTATTTATGATTTCAAATGCACCTTAAGGAACTATGTTCCTGATCAAACCAAACTCATAAATAATTACATCAGTCAAAACTATCCAGCTGACTTACTTTACACCTATCCGACCACAGGTCCATTAAAACCCATTTAAACCGACACACCATCCAAAACATTCTAGTAGAAAATACAACCATAGTAACCTCATCCTCATGTAAATTTTTTTTAAAAATAATGGGTGCCTTAATAGTAAAAAAGAAAAAAAAACTCAATAATATGAATTACAACCACAGCTTCAATGTTCTGTGTTCAGAATATTAAACATACGTATAAATCTAGAAACATACACACAACCCATACACCCAGTTAATAAGCAAAAATAAAATCAACCTTGATAATGGCTAAAAGTATAGCCGAAAGCGCTCGGAATTACAAAACATTTGGACAGTCTACAAACTCTTTGGCCAAAAGAGGAAACACAAGAAAACACCAGAAAAATTAAATAAAAAGCTTAACCGCAGTACCTTTCTGTCATCTTCAATGAAAAATATATATGCTTTATTCTTCTTCTATGCACCGTGTCCATTCGGGACATGGGCGATCCACAATTTCATGCCTTTTTGCCTCTTACTGGCTTACTTTTTGCTAGCTCTTCGTTTGGCAATGCGCTGCTTTCATCTGTCTTATTCTAAACGTTAATTTTAGTGTATATAAATGTTTGATTAAATGTTTTCTCTTTTTTCGAACTGTGTGAATTAAGTATACTGGTGAATATTCTATATATATATATATATATATATTAGGATTATGACGTTCTTGCAAGCATATGTTCCTGTGCAATAAATCGATGAACCTTTATTGAAAGGAAATGAAAAAGGCATTCATTTGTTTTGCTTCTCCAAAAAGGTCACCCCAAAAGCGAAATTTCGATTTACTGTGGAATAACTCTAAAAAGTCAGAATATTTCAGAAGCTTTATTTTTCAATTTACTAATGTATTTGTCTTGTAGTTATGTATTTTTAACGCATTTACCATTTTATATTAGAACAGACACACTTATAATTAAACAAAAATTGCAAACTTGAAGAAGCTTTACTTTGGAATATTCTAATGATGTAAGTGGATAGTACTTATGCCTTTTTAACGCGTTTAACAGGTTATCGCTATAGCATAACATACAAATTTACATAAATTGCTAACTAGCACATATAATTAGAAACATACATCTACAGGTAATAATAGCTACATAAAGAAAAATGATGTGAAATATTTAGCATAATTATAGCATAATATACAATTATTGTGATTTGTTAGACAAATTAAATGCCAGCTGAACATTCTCCTTCTTTTTACAGACGCCATAAAGTTCTTGCAGTCACGTTAGTGTCCCTTCTGCACACTGATTTGTTCTGGAAATTTCTAGTCTCGATCGTTCTGGATTTCAAAATCTTTTTCACAAAGTTTAATGGTTTTGTGATTCTGCAAGCTGTTACTTCTGATAAACATACGCATTGTAGATATGGCCTAGAATTCCATCTTGTATAATTTAAGTTAGGTATTGTTGGGAAACTACAATTTAGGAAATCTTCCAGTTTCTTTGAACTCGTGTTCAATGAAATAGAAATTTCATATCGGCACAACTTCCTGCTGTTTCGTAATCTCTTCTTTACCATTGTTAAAATTATTCTTCAGCTGTTCTTAGTTGTTTACAAATTCACGGATAAACAAATATCCGATAGTGTTGTTTCCTCTAAATTCCTCATTCATTACTACACGAAGCAGTCGGTCAAGAACATGATGTTGACAGCCAATGAATTGTAGTTCTTCTAGTTTCTTTTGAGTAAATAGTCTTTGTAATGTAATAACAATCCCATTCCTGATTACAGATTACATATTCGTAATATCCGCGGCAGAAATCGTTATGATCTTCCATTAATTGTATTCTTCCAGAACAGCTGCTGTTCCTTTGATAACAGTACCCGCTTTTCTATTTGGTAGATATTATCCTTCAAACATCTCTCTTCTTTATTTCCTCTAAAAAAGTAATTGATGGTTTTGGCCATCAATTAATTTACTATCAAGATGCAATGACCAAATTTCGAAGTGCAGTGTTTTCTTAATTTCTTTAACTTTAACAACCTCTTTAATAGTGGGTATGTAAATAGGAAATAGAGAAGGTGGCTCAACATCAATCGCTTCTTGAGATAAATGTTGACAAACATTTGCTTCTATGCTGGTACATCAGTTTGAAGATCTTACGAATTTGGTTACAGTTTTGATTTTTTTAAGTCTTCCGTTTTCTCCTGGATTGTTCTTCAGAAATTTTGGGCTCTTCATATTCACTCTCTTGTTGGGTCACTGATTTGGAATTAGACGTCGTTTTGTTGTTGTTAAAGTTTGCTACTAGGTTTATTTTCTTCTTTTGGATAGATGAATAGTTTCCAGTTGTATATCAAACATATTTTTGCTTAGGATCTGAAGATCATACTACCGTCTCTCCTGACTACGCAGTTATTCAAAATTTTCATTATTGATGTCAAATATTTAAATCAATAAATCATATTTTCCTCGTTTCACACCTTCATCGTAGGGGTTCAGCACTTGATCCAGTTTTTTTGTGCATGACTTGAGTTGATACATTTAGGAAATTTACATTAGTTTACTATAAACTCGTTACTTCTTTAGCGTTTTTCTTTGTACGTTTCTTTCTTTTGATGGAAGCTCCAAGGAGCAGATAGCGACCAACAATTTGGATTTTGAGTGGTATCATGCGTTTATTTTCCATTCATTGTTCTTTTCTTATGTAATTCTTCAAATTGTATGAGATTATTCGTCCAGATCATCTTTCTTTCCATGGTAGAAGAACTTTTTAGGATTAAAAAAAATGAATACTTGGAGAACTTCAAGCAAATCAATCAGTGTTGCTTAGTCAAGAAACTTAAGTGACGCGTTCGGTGGAGGAGGAGCTTATTCAACATTTGATAATTTTGCGGCAATTCGCGCTTAGATGTTTTAGTCAGTTTTAATCAACATTTCTTCTCATGGTTAAACGTAAGGACTTGTAAATGTAGAACTACCTTACTGTTGTGGATTCCGGGTTGAATCCGATATCAATGAATAACAAACGCCAAGGATGGATAAGGAAAATAAATGTATTAACGTAATAATACAAACTGGTAATACGGGTTAGTAGATCCAGGAATGCAGGTTAGTAGCAAATATATATATACAGTCTTGGTATTGAAGTATCGCGGATGACTCCTCACTGAGTCTACGTGCTCGCTAACTGTGACGCTTGCCGCCGCCTGTGTGTGTAACTTACTCTACTATTACTGAACTCCACTACTCTTCTGTCGTTCCGTCTCGACTCCTTGACTCAACGTACCACTACTCTCCTCGGGTATTACTGGTAGTAGTATATGTATATCTTGGGTGAGTCCATTTGTGTGAATAGGGGGAGACCCCTTAACACTTACACTTAAGTAAAATAAAAACAATAATAATATTTATTAAGAATTTATTATAGGAAATATCAAGTTTTACTGAAACATTGTTGACAAATATGTATTTAGTTATATAACAAATACATAAAAATAATATAAATTTTGATGCTATATTCGATTTGTTGCTAAGTATTTTCCATTTTCTCCTTTGCTATTAGCAGTATTTTAGAATACTTTGGCTGCAAGGATAAGTTTCCTAAGTAGTATAAACTGGAGCTATTTCCTTTACACTTTGTTATCTCTCTTTTTCAGTGCTGTTTTAGATCACTTTCTCCCAGTCATTTGATGAGCAATAGAGAAATTCTAAAATTTAGAATGATGTTATTACATTTTAAAAAAATAAAGCCTGCAAAAAGGAATATTTAAAATTAATGTACGACCAAAAATAAAATGCTTTTGTCAAAAAACCTTCATAAATACACAATAATTATCTAACAATAATGTAATGATATTCCGCAGACAAATCTATGGTTATCACATACCATTACAGGGTTAGGAACTATAAGACTGAAGCGAGCTTGAAATATTGTGTAATCGGCTCTAATTTTTGTAAAATATTTGGAATACACAATGAAAAATTTGCTGAGAAAAAACAATATCCGATTTTTTTGTTGAATACGCCCCTCCTCCGCCAAACGCGTCATGTACTCTGAAAAAATATTTGATCAAAAACACAACACACGTTTCCCACTCGTTTCATTTAAACGGCAACCTAGTCAACGATTGCACTAGCATGAAACAGACTGTAGCCTCTAAGTGGTGACTTCTATGTTCACTTTTATATTTACACACGCTCTATCACTGATATTGAGCACTTTATCCCATAAATATAGCACACTTTAAGACTATATATATATCTATATATATATATATATATATATATATATATATATATATATATATATATATATGTGTGTGTATGTATGTATGGATGTAATTTCATAATTTTTTTATGAAGGCACATTCGTCTCCCTTGGTTGTTATTTTGGTTTCGTAAGTTATGACAATAACCCAAATATATCTAATCAGACGAAGAATACTGACCATTCCTCACATCTAAAATATAATATATATATATATATATTATTTTTATTTGTCTATTATTTACACATATTTTTCATTGTCGGTATATCATCGATTAGGCACGCTAGAAATACACCAATGTAACATATTTCAGAACGAAAGTTAAAGGCCGACAGAAAGTCTCGATAAATTAAGAAGTCTAACTCGTTCTAATCGTCATTTAAAAGCGTGCTAATGAGGAATACAAGACCAAATTTGATGTAATCAAATCATAATAAAGATCCGTTGTTAATACTGTTGCTAAGTTATTAATCTTCCAAAAATCCTCACTGTCCATCCTTTTCTCTTAGGTAGATTCAAACGAAATGTATCTCTTCTTTGTTTACGCGAACGAACTCTCTATTTTAAGAATGCTATGATCTTAGGATTAATTCGGGAAGAGCTGGTCGGAAATATACGTGCTTGATCACACTCAAATATGCTCATAGATGCTGATACTCATTGAAAGGGATGTCAAGCGCACTCATGAATACATTCAAGCTCTGTTTATTGGCACAGATATAATGACTGTCGGGTCTGTATGAAGGCGGTTGGGAAACGTACTCAAGAAAGGACTACAATCTATACTGATTTCATGTTGACAACTGAACTGCGTTAAAAATTATTCGTACTCACAGACACATACACATCGACACATTTCTCAATAATCTTCATTCTCTCAAGAGACAGATTTAATTTACAGCTGCTAAGTAATACAAATCGGAGACCCGAGTTCGATTCCCATTTGAAATATGACTAATAGCTATTGATTTTTTTTTAAATTCCTGGTGTACAAAATTACTATCGATCGTACGAATGGCATAATCTTTAACTAGAAACTTGTTATAATGTTATCAAATAATTAGAAGATAATTTTAAATTTGTGAGAGCCGAGTTCGAATCCCAGTTGAAATATGACGAATAGGATAGTTATTGAAATTTTCTTTTAAATTCCTGGTGTACAAATTTGCTAGCGATCGTAAGAATGGCATAATCTTTAACTAGAAACTTGTTATAATGTTATCAAATAATTAGAAGATAATTTTAAATTTGTGAGAGCCGAGTTCGAATCCCAGTTGAAATATGACGAATAGGATAGTTATTGAAATTTTCTTTTAAATTCCTGGTGTACAAATTTGCTAGCGATCGTAAGAATGGCATAATCCTTAACTAGAAACTTGTTATAATGTTATCAAATAATTAGAAGATAATTTTAAATTTGTGTGAGCCGAGTTCGAATCCCAGTTGAAATATGTCGAATCGGATAGTTATTGAAATTTTCTTTTAAATTCCTGGTGTACAAATTTGCTAGCGATCGTAAGAATGGCATAATCTTTAACTAGAATCTTGTTATAATGTTATCATATAATTAGAAGTTAATTTTAAATTTGCGAGAATTATATTAAGACTGTTGCAATAAAGAGATTTGAGAAATAAATAAAAGGTAACAATCAACAGAAGATATTGTTTAGCAATATACCGGGTGTAAAAGCAAAAATGGCTAAATCGTGTAACAGCATAATTGTCTATCGCACAAAATATTTAATATCTAAAAAGATACACTAAACTAATTGAATTTTTTTCAGATGAGGCTTTTATTCATCTTGACACCATTTCTCGTACGAATCACTCAAAAGACATTTCAGTTATTCAGCTATAAAGAGAATACCTTAAAATTGTTTTGTGTTACCCCCACTGTCTTCCCAAATGAGCAATGGTGGGAGGAAAAGGATCATTCAGTCCCTCAGCAATGTTACCAAACTTCATAATCTGGCTTCCATCTCCAAATTCCATTCCTGAAGCATCAAGAGAACGGTGAATAAGTTTTAAAAAGAGTGAGCAGTAGTGAGGACCCGATCACAACTCTAAGAGGGATCATCATTTCAACTTAGAGATAAATACATTTTTATTGTTCAAAGTAGAAACCAATAGTGTAATAAAAACCCGAGAGAATTTCAGTAAGATATCGTTAATTTTTTTCTAATATACAGCGGTTCAAACCTTAATCTAACAATTGGACAAGTTTGCTGTTACACGATTTAGATAATTTTCCTATTACGCCCGGTAAATATATATAATGAAATCTTCATTACATCCACAGACAAGGAGGGTTGGATTGTCATAATGAATTAGTACTCTTGCGATGAAAAAAAAAACTAATTTACTATTAAGCGATACCGACACATGACAAACAAAGTATAATTACTGAAACACAAAAATTTAACAGATAGATTTGTAAACTAATTAAAAATGAAGACAAATCATGGTGTAGACTAATATAATATCACCCTAGAGTACCAAAACTTGACGGTATCCCTAAAGCCTACAAAAAGCATCACATTGGGCCTCATTATTTCAAGAACAGACAGTGCTCCCCACAAACTGGCTGAAGCCATCACAAAAATGTTACCCCCTCTCCTTTGAACAATTACTTTATCATATATATAAAATAATAATCAGAAAACCCAGTTGGAAAACTAAGGGAAACAACTAAGGTTAATCTGGATATAAAATCACTTCACACTAACGTACACATTGAAAGATGCTTAAAGCTCTTTAAAAATCTTGTGATGTCAGCGAACACTCGTTGTCACTTTCATAATACTCCTTGTAGTAGAGACTTTGTAATCGCAGATACAACTATAGTAACGCCGTTGAACAATACTGACGCTTTCGAATAACACCCGCTCTAATAGTACTTGCTCGATAATACTCGCTCGAATAGTAACCACCAAACAGAAAAATAGTGTAGTGAATAGTATGGAGAATAGCAGTCTGTATAGTAATAGAGGACAGACTAGAAATAGCGATCATTTAGACACAAAGCTAATTCCTTCTGATGCGTTTACTCTATGGTCACCTGTTCTACTTAATTTAATAATGCTATCGCCTGTGTTTGCTCACCGGCGATCTATGTTCAAACTCAAGTGTCGATAGGGATATTTTATTCTTATATAACAAAAAGCATCTAACACAAAGACAAATTTCTCCCTACCAATAGCTAGAATAACAAATATCTGCCGTCTCATCAATAATCAATACTATTTCACATTTGATAAAATTGTCATGAACAAAAAATTGGTTTACCCATGGGATCACCTCTTAGTTGAATGATGACATAAATTTTCCTAGAATTTCTCGTATCCCGTCGTTTCTAAAATATTTTACTTAAACAATCAACATACTACTTGATATATATTTATGATGCTTTATTAATATATACCGGTGATACTGATTTAAATGATCTTGTAGATAAAATGAACAAAGTATATACAATAGAATTAACATTCGAAATTAAAGAAAAACAATACTTTATTTTCTTAGATATTATAATTCATAGCAGCTGAAAACTTAGTGTCCCCTGGAAATCACCTAATAAAAATGATCTAATAGATTTCTATTCCCATCATAATACGTCCTGGGTACGACGTTAAACTGCATCCAACAGCAAGGCCTCTGATCAGGAGGTTTTGAGGAGGCGTGGAACAGCCTCTTAATTGCTGGTGTTCCCAGGTCCACCCTGACCCGGGGTGGTAGAACATGTTGGGGTCCCAGCTATGGGCAAATAGTGAACTTCCAGGTCTTTTCCAAACTTCCAGGTCTTTTCCAGCACATTTCCACGTCCTGAGTATGACGACAAACTACATCCGCGTCCTGGGTATGACGACAAACTTCATCCGCATACTGGGTATGACGACAAACTACATCCGCGTAATGTGTATGAAGATGAACTACATCTGCGTCCTGGGTATGACGACAAACTACATTCGCGTCCTGGGTATGGCGATAAAATACATCTGCATCCTGGGTATGACGATGAACTACATCCGCGTCCTGGGTGTGGCGGTAAACTGCATCCGCATATTTGAAGCGGTGGTGTTGCCAGCTGTGCGTTTTTGAAACAATGATGTTGTCAGCTATATGTTTTTGAAACAATGATGCTGCCAGCTAAACGTTTTTGAAATAATGATGTTGCCAACTATAAGTTTTTGAAACAATGATGCTGCCAGCTATACGTTTTTGAAACAATAATGATGCCAACTATAAGTTTTTGAAACAATGATGTTGCCAGCTATACGTTTTTGAAACAATGATGCTGCCAGCTATACGTCTTTGAAACAATGATGTTGACAACTATACGTTTTTGAAACAATGATGTTGCCAGCTATACGTTTTTGAAACAATGATGTTGCCAGCAATACGTTTTTGAAACAATGATGTTGCCAGATATCCGTTTTTTGAAACAATGATGTTGACAACTATACGTTTTCGAAACACTGATGTTGCCAGCTATATGTTTTTGAAACAATGATGTTCCCAACTATACGTGTTTGAAACAATGATGTTGCCAGCTATACGTTTTTGAAACAATGATGTTGACAACTATATGGTTTTGAATAAATGATGTTGCCAACTATACATTTTTGAAACAATGATGTTGCCAGCTATACGTTTTTAAAACAATGACGTTGCCAACTATACGTTTTTGAAACAACGATGTTGAGAGCTATACGTTTTTGAAACAATGATGTTGCCAGCTATACGTTTTTGAAACAATGATGTTGCCAGCTATACAATTTTGAAACAATGATGTCGACAACTCTACAGTTTTGAAAAAATGATGTTGCCAACTATACGTTTTTGAAACAATGATGTTGCCAGCTATACGTTTTTGAAACAATGATGTTGCCAACTATACGTTTTTGAAACAATGATGTTGCCAGCTATACGTTTTTGAAACAATGATGTTGCCAACGTTATCCTTAAATTACGTTTACAAAGTATATATATTTGATAAATATGTGGAAACTTGATCTGGCATTAAATAACCATAGTGGTTGATATGCCATAAAACCCCAAACAACCAAGCAACCATCATAATAACAAAATGGAATCCAGAATAATCGTTGGATTCTGCACTCAAAATATGCAGCCCTCAATATTTACCCGAAGAGGAGAAATACAATGGAAATTCTGTCAAGACCGACCAATACGGTATTTCATGTTCAATGCGAAACAAAAGGCTAATAAAATATTCCCAAATAGAAAAGATCCCCCAGATAAAAAATAATGACTCAAAAATACATTGTTCCGCTCAACAACACCATCACAATTACAACTGAAAATAATTCATCTGATTCAAGATAAAATCTTTCAATAAATCAATAAAAATCCATACAAAACAAAAGTTTCATATTAAATTGGTTAGTTGCTCACCGTAAGGAGAATGGCTACAATTGTGACGTAAAAAATGCAAGTCTAATTGAAAGAGAAAACAAGATGAAAATGTCTAGAAAGTGATTTAATTGTTATTTCATCCACAGTAATTTTGCGTCGAGTTTCTTACAACGTTTAACTATACTTGACAAATCTCCTGTTATCACCATACGGGACATTTAATAACTAAGATAATGGAAAACAATTTAAAATAAAAATAATCGAAATGAAATTCGCTAGATTAAATGCCCAAAATACACAATTTATTTTTCTAAATTTAAAAATCCCCCACGGCTCTCGTTCATGGGCATTTCTAGTTGTATCAACTTAAGCAAAGTCTGCTTGATGAAGTCATAAAGGACGAAACATATATATATATATGAAGAAATATACTCTTAAGATGTGCTGTATTTCTGAGATAATGTGCTCAATATCAGAGATAGACGATGTGTAGATATAAAAGTGAACATTGAATTCAACACTTAGAGGCGACAGTTTGTTTCATTCTAGACGCAATCTTCAGGCCATATATATATATATATATATATATATATATATATATATATATATATATGATAAAATATAGTTATAGGATGGGCTATATTTATGGGTTAAAATTCTTAATATCAGGAATAGTGCGTATGTAAATATAAAAGTTGACACTGAAGTAAACACCCAGAGGAGACAGTCTGTTTCATGCTCAACTCAATCGACAGGCTGTGATGATTGCGTTTCGCATCAAAGAGACTGTCGCCTCTGTATGTTTTCAAAGTCTCTCTATCTATCTATCTATCTATCTATCTATCTATCTATCTATCTATATTTATATATATATATATATATATATATATATATATATATATATATATATATATATATATATATATATATATTTATTCCATATTTACATAAATATTTCCCCAAAAATTATATATATATATATATATATATATGGAGAGAGAGAGAGAGAGAAAGAGAGAGAGAGAGAGCATGCGTTGTGTAAATTGTCGCCATTATATATAATTAATTTCGCGTCAATTGGGCACCGTATGTGAGAAAAAGTGCATCAAGACGTCATTCCCCTCGCCAGAAATTTGGAAAC
The DNA here is from genome assembly GCA_964036315.1 of Acanthosepion esculentum. Lineage (NCBI taxonomy): Eukaryota > Metazoa > Mollusca > Cephalopoda > Sepiida > Sepiidae > Acanthosepion > Acanthosepion esculentum. The sequence goes on along the minus strand of OZ038480.1, from coordinate 38,117,565 downwards.
GGCATGGTGTACTACTTGGCATTTCCGCCGGAATTTTAAACACGGATATTTCAGAGTGTTTGTGTCAATCTGATGACAGTGCAGATTATACTGCATCCTCAAGTGATGAAAACAAATATCCAGTCAACATCATGTTTTTTGGTGTCAATACTAATGATGGCGATGTTATGCCTCCATTCATGTATCCACTGGACCTCAGAATCAAAACGGAGGTCTGCATCAATTGCCTTGAATATGTAGTACAGCCGTGGTTGAAGGCAGTGGCAGTGGCAATTTTATTGAATGAATTTACTCTTCCTGTTCCAAGGTATTTTTCTGTTAAAATGAAATGACTGTCCTTTTCATTTTTGCGTAATTTAGACGACAATTTATCCATCGCACTCAGTATATATATATATATATATATATATATATATATATATATATATATATATATATATATATATATATATGATTTATTTTGCGAATCAATTTATGGATTTAATCTTGGAGCAAAAATTCATGAGAACAAGCAGATTAACATTTGTATTATTTAATAGAGACGAGAAAATAATAATGATGTTAAAATGCCGACATAATTGCTTCATTCAAACAATTGCCGCGTGTGAGCTGATAGAAGCAGCATCCAGCACTAAAGCTGACCATCGCATGGATAATGGATAAACACGTAAAATATGAGAAAGTGAGAAACCTTAGAACTCAGTGAAAAAATAAAAGACCAATTTAATAAAATACGCTGGTCACTTGACTAGGGGCGCAATTTCCTTTATGGGAACCACAAACGATCACTTCAACAACATTGTATACACTTCATTGGTGGGGTGGATTGGCCGCATCTCGTCTGGCCGGTGATTAGTGTTAGTTCAATCTTCTTCTTCTCTTAGTAGGTTTCGGGAAATGTTCTTTACGTCCAAAGACGAAAAGCATCAAGAAAGAGAACTTTGAACTTAGTGTCACCGACGTACATTCTATCACGTGGGGGTTACTACAAACCCTATTATGGAGCTGCTTTCAAACACGAAATCTCACATTGCCATTTCATTTGACATGTAACAACCAACTCCCGGAAAACACTTCATCCACTGGGGGGGGGTGCATAAACGCAATCTAATACGTCTAGTTAAATTGACATCTGAAGAGCAACTTCCAAAAAAGCATAATCTATAACTCATTCCCACGTTTAGCTCAGCCAGTGAACATCAACTTTCCTATTTTGTCTAGCATCTGACCTTAAAGATCAGCCACCGAAGGTCTGAGCCAAAATACACTGCCACGAAAAGATACTAGTCTGAAACTATTATTTAACACTTTTAAGTTCACTTAATCATCTGAGTTTCTCAGGAAATCCGACTCAAGTTCATCTTTGAGTCAATTTAAACGTCAGTGTTTTCAGGATTTTTGTTTCCAGTCCGACTTTGAATTGGAAAACATAAAATTTTGTTAATAATTTTAGATAATCATAAAAGTAGTCGTTTGAAGGTAGGAAGATATCAGTCAATCATCGAAGACGAAGGGAGAGATTGGCGGTTTAGTGAGAGATCATATTGTTGCTATTAACCAAGCAGAAAGTCTTGAAAAGCATTTGACGTTATTATTTGTGAATTCGATCCCGGCCAATGAGACAGACGTGTGAACATAGCGAGTCGGGCATATATTGCAGACACAGCCGAATTTGAATGTCATCACAGGTGCAGTGAATGGTGGACGAGCGAAGCACGTCTTCACAATCGACATTGTGGTTGGTTTCCATTGGATAGATTTCTTATTTACAAGAAGTAAGATTGATTGATTAGTTTTTACATGGATTATCAGACTTTTGTTGGTTATTTACAGCAAGAAAATGTTTTTGGATTTTAAGAATTCTTGAGAAATAATAATGAATTAATGATACACGTTCTACTATTTAAACTCATAGCTGGGTGGGAAAGAGATGAATCCATACCTTTAAAGCGAACCCGACAGGAATAGGAACACGACTCTGTGGTTTCCAGTTCTGGAACGTTATCGATTACACCACCGCACACCCAAGCTTACATCACCTGATAAATCCAGAGTTTTCCCTTCTTGGTACTAACCAGGTTCAACGTTGCTTAAATTCGCTGATCACTCTCTAAAAGGAAGATCAATAACATATGTGCGGAATTCTGTACATTTGTGCACAACGTTAAGAGTCTAAAATATGAACGCGATAAAAACGCACATGAAGAACCAAGAATAGAGGTAGGTAACGAAAAATAACACCGCAAAATCATCGTTTCCAATACAACACGATTGAGGCAGATAAGCCGGTTTATCGGTTCTCTCTAATCAGAGCAAAGATCGAAGACGAGAATGGGCATAAAAATTTGAAGTGAAGACCCAAATCAAATGCCATCATCATCATTCGACTGTAGTTGGGATCATCGAACCAATGCAAATGATCCTTTCCTGAGCTGTATAGTATATGCTACGCCACGGATACATACAGTTTTGAATTCAGTATTATCTTCTAGACTGCTTGGCACCCAAGGATATAGAAGCCAGTCTGTCCTGTTATTTACACATAACTAGGAGAAAAGAACCTTTGGGAAATGTAACTATTTCATGAATCCCGGTATCTGATGTGTTGCTTGATCTACTTTTCCTAAGTATGTCTCAAACTGTTTTGGATGTGGTAGTAAGTTCTTGTATTGCACAACATGGTTTGAAATCGTTTATTTTGTTTTACGGCATATCAAACATAAGTAATTTATACTCGAGTTTTTGGGGGGTTTTTTTCTAGACAGAGTCTTAGAGGATGAGATTGTATTAGAAGTGCTGCGAACATGCAATGTCTACAAGTCCAAAAAGCAAACTTCGCCGATATTGTATCTACAGAATTGGAAAATAATACCCGTTTTTAGGTCTGATCTACCTTGTATAAATATAAAGCCGAGAAGGTCGAGTCAGGAATATCTGGAGCATTAAAATGAGCCGACAATTTTTCTTGAAATTAATCTTTTATATATTCCGTATATACGAGACTGAGGGGGAACTAGGTTTCCTTACCATAAAGGTTTTTTTTCTAGTTCGAATAACATGGACATCAGAATTTTACATACTCGAGAAAATAAATGAATTTGTAATATATAACAATTTATTTCAAGGTTGTTGGCTTAGTATCCCTGGATGTTTTCGAAGTAAAATATTTTAGACTTTTCATAAAGAAGCAAAGATTAGAGCAACCAAGACGTACCCGCCAATATCCACAAAGCCAAGCTGGACAATTTGCATAGATACTTGGAGAGAACTGGTTCTACGGTAGCTGAACATTTATTAAAAAATTAAAAATGTTCCCATTCTAACAAACAATATATGTTTTCCTTATTGAGCAAGGCTAATTCAAATTTTATTTCAAAGTGTTAGAATTTTTTGCATTAAATCATATCAGTCATCTCTCTGTAAGCAGAAGTAATTATACGTGGATTTAAAGGTATTTAGCCTGTAAAGATTATATTTTACTAGCAGCATGGTCCGGCGTTTTCCCGTGCTTGATTCAAAAACCGAACGATCGATACAGAAATCGCTATCACTTGACTTAAAATATTTTTGCCCTTCCTTGCCTTTAAGGGAGTGCCCTTTGCCGTGATGATGTTGATACATGCCTTACTTCTTGCCTATCTCACACTGCAAATTTTTTCAAAGCTCTATACTAAACATTAAATCTGTTACGAAAAAAGAACTAAACTAAATGAACACAAAATAATCAGCTTTAAAAAAGGACACTTAACTGGAAAAACCGAATGAAAAAAGAATGTTAACAACAAATTTTTTTTCACACCCAACCCAGTTCTGCGGAATCAGAATCAATGTTGAGTTTAAGCAAGCGAATGAGCCAATTGGAGTAAAGTGCCATGCAGATTTAAATTTTTCCCACTTCTGACAAATGCAGTTATCGAATTTTTTTGCCTGGTAGCATTCTAGTTAACATTCGTGTCAGTCAGCTGTTGGCTCTCACGCTAGTCAATAGAATATTCCTGCCTATTCATGGAAGCCAGCTATAGGCTCTCACTCTGGCCAGTATAAAATGGCCTTGAACTACATGAAAACTGCCGTAGAAACATGAAAAAATCGAGTATTTCCACTATCGATGGGAGTTGCGAAATTCAAAGTCGGTCTTGGCCTTCCCGCTAACTTGGAGCATGTGCATGTAAATTCTGGTGCCAATCCGTCGAAAATTGCGGCCGTGCATTCGTTTGGCACACACACACACATTCTGCCTTTTATAGATAGAGATTTCATATAACATTTGAAGTGTCTCAGTGCAATAATGGATAAAGAATCGAATTCTCGTCGGATCAATTACATTCACTTACACCAGACAAGAGTTCCACAACTGCATGAACAGAAACTTTTTAATGAATGGTATTATTTAATGTAAACAAATTCCAACATTCCAAGTGAGTTGGGTAGATCTAAACTTAAGCTTAGATCTAGCCATTTCGACTACAAACTGATGAGATCTTGCAGCTAATCTCGTACTTCATAGATTCAAGTACCACAGAGGAATGTTCATCAGAATATACCCGTTCCACTTCAAGTCGGCTGAAAACATTAGTCCGAGCAGGCACAATGAGTCACTCTCTTGGAGGTTGGCATCAGACAAACTGATGGAAATTAAAAAGGTTTCTCCGTAATGATTAAAAGAGAGCAGTTTCGTTTTTGAAGCGTTAAAATTAACAAAACAGTCTTTGCCTCATTTTACAGTAGATTGTAAATAATTTTTTAGACCAACTGCTTATTTGACCATAGCGAACCAATCAAATGTACTTTTAAGATAGGAGTCAATAGTTGTTTTATCAGAATAGATACCGAATTGAGAACTGTCGACATCAGAAATGTCATTTATTAAAATCAAAAACAACGTAGTACCAAGGATAAAGCATTGGCGAACATCTGCATTTAAGCAATAAGATCAAGAAGGTTGGCCGTTCAAGACAAGATTCATTTCGAGATTTGATAAGAAAGACTGGCTCAGTTTAAAATTTCGTCAAGAAATACCATAACCTTTTAACTTGTTAAGAAGCCCAGTATACGAAACCCTATCAAATGTCTTCGAGATATCTAAAGCAACAGCTCGAGTTTAACCATTCTTATTTAAAAATTGATAAACTCTTTCAGAAATAAACGCTAACGAATCAGTAGTTGACCTGAAGAAGCGAAAGCCATATTATCTATGTGAATTATGACCCTACGATGCTTAAGCAATTCAGAGTCAATAGTCTCTATTATTTTGTCAAAAAAAAGAGTAGAAGACTAATAGGCATATAGAAATATCAGGCTGTTCGCCTGAGTTCTTAAAGACTGGATCTACAGAAGGGGAGTTCCAGCAAGCAGGAAAACAAGAAGCAGCAAGATATTTATTGTAGAGATTAGAGCAAACGGGAAACTGCTCAGGAGCACATTTCTTAAGGACTATTGTAGGGATACCATCAAGTTTACCTTGATTGTAAGGATCTAATTTATAAATGATTGCAAAAACCATGGAGAGAGTTATGCATATCACTTTAAGAGCCTCAGTTCTAGTAGAAAGTCAGGCAACGATAGCCCAGATGAGTCAAGAGTAGAAGTTTAAAAGAATTTACGAGCAATAAGAATCGTAGCAGTTTTGGATTGTCATGTAATTATTTACTGATAAAAAGATAGAAAAAGATTTCAATATCTTCTTGTTTTCTTATCATCTTAAAATATTCTTACGTGATAATCTATTTTCTATTAATTGCAGTGGAAGATGTTCACTAGAATCATTTGTTCTAAGTTCAGATCGAGCTTGACAATACTTTAAATAAAATAAATGTTTTCCTTCCGCATTTTGTTGTATATTTATTTATTCATATTTAACGACGTTTCGGACCCAAGCACATATGGGATAGTGGATAAAAGCGTTCGTTTAAATAATCCGGAGACTTAAGCAAAATAATTCTGAATTCAATACCTGAACACAGCAGAAGGGAACAAAAAC